>CM076967.1:17123713-17164063 GCA_039105355.1 Benthosema pterotum | reverse complement strand
GGTTCAATTTTCACCAAAACACAAAAAAATGATTAATTTCTGTCTACTGGACTAAAACGGAATATGAGCCATTTTTCATTTATTTTCCAAGCATTTTTCAATGTTTCAATTTCTTTTTAAAAAATAAAAAAAATCAAATTTCTGTCTGCTGGACCAAAACGGAATATGAGACATTTTTCATTTATTTTCCGAGCATTTTTCAATGTTTCAAATTCTTTTTAAAAAAATTAAAAAAAATCGAATTTCTGTCTGCTGGTACTAAAATGGAAAAATGAGCCATTTTTTCATTTTTTACAGAGCATTTTTCAATGTTTCAAATTTAATTTTTTAAAAATGAAATTCGATCATTTTTCATTTTTCAATGTTTCAAATTCTTTTTACAAAAATGAAAATGATTGAATTTCTGTCTGGTGGACTAAACGGAATATGAGCCATTTTCCATTTTTTCCTGAGCATTTTTCAGTGTTTCAATTTCTTTTTAAAAAAATGAAATTCGATCATTTTCATTTTTCAATGTTTGATGAATTCTTTTTACAAAATGAAATGATTGAATTTCTGTCTGGTGGACTAAAATGGAATATGAGCCATTTTTCCATTTTTTCCTGAGCATTTTTTCAATGTTTCAATTTCTTTTTAAAAAAATGAAAATCACATTTTTTTAGTTTTCTAATGTTTTCAGTTTGAAACGAAAAAATACAATTTGGCCAATTTCTATTTGCTGGAGTCAAATTGGAAAGGGAAACCATTTTTAAACAGGTGCAATTTTTTTGAAAAATAGAATTACACTAAGACCCCTAGACCGCACAGCATGCCGTTTTTCATCGTTTTGAGCATTTTTGAGCATTTTCGAAAAATGTAGAAATTTTGAAAAAACGCAAGGCTATAGCCTTACGTTTTTTCATCGTTTCGAGGATTTTCGAAAAATGACAAAAAATATGAAACCTGGCAAAATGCAAGGCTATAGCCTTGCGGTCTTGCACAGCAGCCCGTTTTATGTCGTTTTGAGCATTTTTGAGCATTTTCAAAAAATGTTGAAATTTTGAAAAAACGCAAGGCTATAGCCTTACGTTTTTTCATTGTTTTGAGGATTTTCGAAAAATGACAAAAATGACGAAACCTGGCAAAATGCATGGCTATAGCCTTACGGTCTTGCAAAGCATGCCGTTTTTCATCGTTTTGAGCATTTTTGAGCATTTTCGAAAAATGTCAAAATTTTGAAAAAAAATGCAAGGCTATAGCCTTACGTTTTTTCATCGTTTCGAGGATTTTCGAAAAATGACAAAAAATGACGAAACCTAGCAAAAATGCAAGGCTATAGCCTTACGGTCTTGCACAGCATGCCGTTTTTCATCGTTTTGAGCATTTTTGAGCATTTTCGAAAAATGTCGAAATTTTGAAGAAACGCAAGGCTATAGCCTTACGTTTTTTCATCGTTTCGAGGATTTTCGAAAAATGACAAAAAAATGATGAAACCTGGCAAAATGCAAGGCTATAGCCTTACGGTCTTGCACAGCAGCCCGTTTTATGTCGTTTTGAGCATTTTTGAGCATTTTCAAAAAATGTTGAAATTTTGAAAAAACGCAAGGCTATAGCCTTACGTTTTTTCATCGTTTTGAGGATTTTCGAAAAATGACAAAAAATGACGAAACCTGAAAAAATGCAAGGCTATAGCCTTACGGTCTTGCACAGCATGCCGTTTTTCATCGTTTTGTGCATTTTTGAGCATTTTCGAAAAATGTCGAAATTTTGAAAAAACGCAAGGCTATAGCCTTACGTTTTTTCATCGTTTCGAGGATTTTCGAAAAATGGCAAAAAATGACGAAACCTGGCAAAATGCAAGGCTATAGCCTTACGGTCTTGCACAGCATGCCGTTTTTCATCGTTTTGAGCATTTTTGAGCATTTTCGAAAAATGACAAAATTTTGAAAAAAAACGCAAGGCTATAGCCTTACGTTTTTTCATCGTTTCGAGGATTTTCGAAAAATGTCAAAAAATGACGAAACCTAGCAAAATGCAAGGCTATAGCCTTACGGTCTTGCACAGCATGCCGTTTTTCATCGTTTTGAGCATTTTTGAGCATTTTCGAAAAATGTCGAAATTTTGAAAAAATGCAAGGCTATAGCCTTACGTTTTTTCATCGTTTCGAGGGTTTTCGAAAAATGACAAAAAATGATGAAACCTGGCAAAATGCAAGGCTATAGCCTTACGGTCTTGCACAGCATGCCGTTTTTCATCGTTTTGAGCATTTTTGAGCATTTTCGAAAAATGTCAAATTTAAAAAAAACGCAAGGCTATAGCCTTACGTTTTTTCATCGTTTCGAGGATTTTCGAAAAATGACAAAAAATGACGAAACCTGGCAAAATGCAAGGCTATAGCCTTACGGTCTTGCACAGCATGCCGTTTTTCATCGTTTTGAGCATTTTTGAGCATTTTCGAAAAATGTCGAAATTTTGAAAAAACGCAAGGCTATAGCCTTACGTTTTTTCATCGTTTCGAGGATTTTCGAAAAATTACAAAAAAATGACGAAACCTGGCAAAATGCAAGGCTATAGCCTTACGGTCTTGCACAGCATGCCGTTTTTCATCGTTTTGAGCATTTTTGAGCATTTTCGAAAAATGTCGAAATTTTGAAAAAACGCAAGGCTATAGCCTTACGTTTTTTCATCGTTCCGAGGATTTTCGAAAAATGACAAAAAATGACGAAACCTGGCAAAATGTAAGGCTATAGCCTTACGGTCTTGCACAGCATGCCGTTTTTCATCGTTTTGAGCATTTTTGAGCATTTTCGAAAAATGTCGAAATTCTGAAAAAACGCAAGGCTATAGCCTTACGTTTTTTCATCGTTTCGAGGATTTTCGAAAAAAAAAACAAAAAATGGCGAAACCTGGCAAAATCCACGGCTATAGCCTTACGGTCTTGCACAGCATGCATGCCGTTTTTCATCGTTTTGAGCATTTTTGAGCATTTTCGAAAAATGTCAAAATTTTGAAAAAAAACACAAGGCTATAGCCTTACGTTTTTTCATCGTTTCGAGGATTTTCGAAAAATGACAAAAAATGACTAAACCTAGCAAAATGCAAGGCTATAGCCTTACGGTCTTGCACAGCATGCCGTTTTCATCGTTTTGAGCATTTTTTTTTTTTTTTTTTGCAAATATTTTTATTGAGGCTCTGAAAACTCACAGGATATTCATAAAATAAATATCAAATTGCCTTTTTCTTTTTTTTCACACAGAAAAGAAAAAAAAACAAGAAAAAAAAGATAAAAATAAATAAAAAATGACATTACATGACAGACGAGAAAGAAAAGGGAAAAAAAAAAAAAAAAAAACACACCACAGATTTAGTGTACCAGAGTCTTGCTTTTTGTTAGAGTTTAGTAAGGCACATTGAAACGTATCCCAGAGGGGTCCATTGTGTCTAGCACTGGTTTCCATACCTTGGTGAATCCATCCATGTTATCACGTAAGAGGTAAGTTAGTTTCTCCAGAGGAATCACAGACATCACCTCCCTGTACCAATCGTCCAATGTGGGGGTGTCTCTATGAATCCACAGCTTAAGTATACATTTCCTTGCCAAGTATAAGAGAATTCCACCCAATTTGGCATTGTGTCTGGTGCGTGCACCGGACACCTTAGCTGCTAGTACACAATGAAGGGGTGATAGGTTCAGATTATATCCCATCAACGAGTCCAGTTCATTCTTCACATCATTCCAAAACATCTGTATCTTTGTACATTTCCAGAGCATATGGGCATATGTACCAACTTCTGTGTCACATTTATTACAGTTAGGGGAACTAAGACCTAGCCTGCTTCTCAATAAAGGTGTATAGTGGAGTCTATGTAAAATTTTGAATTGTCTCTCCCTATCATTATTGCAACTTAATATACTAAGTGTGTTTCCTATAATGGATGTCAAGTACCATCTTCTATCGGGCATTCCAAGTCAATCTGCCACTGTCTTTTAATGTGATCAGTGGAATGGTTTGAATTGACATCAAATGCATTCATACAAGTAGGAAATAAATCTTTTTGGCACCGGTTGTGTAAGAATATTCTCTAGGAAGGATGTCCTAGGGGCTTGTATGTTCTTTGTAACATAAATGCCGAATTTGGAAGAATCTAAGAGATGTGAATGTTGTAATGCATATTTATTCTTTAGACTCTGAAATGACTCCATTATGCCTTGACTGTATAGTTTCGCAAGCCGGTCCAGTCCCCTATCATGCCAAACCTTGAATACCGGATCATTATATGAGGGAAGGAAATCTGGGTTTCTCCATATAGGAGCCAAAGGTGAAAAGTGTTTTTTGAGTTTAAAATGGACTTTGATGTTATTCCAGGTTAGTCAGTGTATTTAAAACAATGAAATTTCCCTCTATCTCCAGTTTAGCTTTGTTATGATTCACAAAGGGACAAACCTTCGGTGTCAACATACCACAGTTCTGAGATTCAATATCAATCCATGTGTTCGAGATGTCTGGATTTACCCATTCATATATGTACCGCATCTGTGCTGCCCAGTAGTAAAAAACGGATATTTGGGACCCCAATCCACCCTCGTCCTTGTGTTTTGAGCATTTTTGAGCATTTTCGAGAAATGTCGAAATTTTGAAAAAACGCAAGGCTATAGCCTTACGTTTTTTCATCGTTTCGAGGATTTTCGAAAAATGACAAAAATGATGAAACCTGGCAAAATGCAAGGCTATAGCCTTACGGTCTTGCACAGCATGCCGTTTTTCATCGTTTTGAGCATTTTTAAACATTTTGGAAAAATGTCGAAATTTTGAAAAAACGCAAGGCTATAGCCTTACGTTTTTTCATCGTTTCGAGGATTTTCGAAAAATGACAAAAAAATATGAAACCTGGCAAAATGCAAGGCTATAGCCTTGCGGTCTTGCACAGCAGCCCGTTTTATGTCGTTTTGAGCATTTTTGAGCATTTTCAAAAAATGTTGAAATTTTTTAAAAACGCAAGGCTATAGCCTTACGTTTTTTCATCATTTTGAGGATTTTCGGAAAATTACAAAAAACTACTGATGTAAATATCGACATCAGTACATAGATGACCCACGTGACAACACAAGTACGTGCAACTTAAGGCTGCACTCAAATTCACCCCAAGGTTAGCCTTTTGAAACCACAATATGTGCCATATTGTGCAAACAGCATTTGCTGATAGTTTTTCTAAGACATTAGGTCAGTTAAGACCTAACAGTTTCCATGCTTGATTCATTGATGTGCAACTAACAATTCTTAAAGCAGGAAATACACAGATGCTGCATAGGCAGAAAAACGCTAATCACACCATCTTCGACTGGGGCTGCGTGACTACCAGAATGCGACAGACGGAGAAGAGGGGTCCATGTCGCAATCAGCTTCCTGCCTATCTGTGACCTCAATTTATTTTACCTTATCTGACAATTCTCAGAATTCGCCACATGTGACTTCGTGACCACATGATTGGTTCTGGGCTCTGTAATGTAGGCATATTTATACTACTGCAATTGTAATAAACTTTAGAGGAGATTGTGAACTCAACAAGACTCTTGTCGGTTCATGACCTGTTCTCAGTGTCGACACTTCTATCTCTGTACTCAGTGAGGCAGTCAAGTTTCCTTTACGGGTAGCTTCTTACTTACACACACACTTAAGGGGTGCCTGACCAGACCAGAAAACGGCAGACGACTCTTGTGAATTTCCAACAATTACGAAACCTGGCAAAATGCAAGGCTAAAGGCTTACGGTCTTGCACAGCATGCCGCTTTTCATCGTTTTGAGCATTTTTGAGCATTTTCGAAAAAATGTCGAAATTTTGAAAAAACGCAAGGCTATAGCCTTACGTTTTTTCATCGTTTCGAGGATTTTCGAAAAATGACAAAAAATGACGAAACCTGGCAAAATGCAAGGCTATAGCCTTACGGTCTTTTACAGCATGCCGTTTTTCATCGTTTTGAGCATTTTTGAGTATTTTCGAAAAATGTCGAAATTTTGAAAAAACGCAAGGCTATAGCCTTACGTTTTTTCATCGTTTCGAGGATTTTCGAAAAATGACAAAAAATGACGAAACCTGGCAAAATGCAAGGCTATAGCCTTACGGTCTTGCACAGCATGCCGTTTTTCATCGTTTTGAGCATTTTTGAGCATTTTCGAAAAATGTCGAAATTTTAAAAAAACGCAAGGCTATAGCCTTACGTTTTTTCATCGTTTCGAGGATTTTCGAAAAATGACAAAAAATGACGAAACCTGGCAAAATGCAAGGCTATAGCCTTACGGTCTTGCACAGCATGCCGTTTTTCATCGTTTTGAGCATTTTTGAGCATTTTCGAGAAATGTCGAAATTTTGAAAAAACGCAAGGATATAGCCTTACGTTTTTTCATCGTTTCGAGGATTTTCGAAAAATGACAAAAAATTACGAAACCTGGCAAAATGCAAGGCTATAGCCTTACGTATTTTCATCGTTTCGAGGTTCTTCGAAAAATGACAAAAAATGACGAAACCTAGCAAAATGCAAGGCTATAGCCTTACGGTCTTGCACAGCATGCCGTTTTTCATCGTTTTGAGCATTTTTGAGCATTTTCGAAAAATGTCAAAATTTTGAAAAAAACGCAAGGCTATAGCCTTACGTTTTTTCATCGTTTCGAGGATTTTCAAAAAATGACAAAAAATGACGAAACCTGGTAAAAATGCAAGGCTATAGCCTTATGGTCTTGCACAGCATGCCGTTTTTCATCGTTTTGAGCATTTTTGAGCATTTTCGAAAAATGTCGAAATTTTGAAAAAACGCAAGGCTATAGCCTTACGTTTTTTCATCGTTTCGAGGATTTTCGAAAAATGACAAAAAATGATGAAACCTGGTAAAAATGCAAGGCTATAGCCTTACGGTCTTGCACAGCATGCCGTTTTTCATCGTTTTGAGCATTTTTAAACATTTTGGAAAAATGTCGAAATTTTGAAAAAACGCAAGGCTATAGCCTTACGTTTTTTCATCGTTTCCAGGATTTTCGAAAAATGACAAAAAAAAATATGAAACCTGGCAAAATGCAAGGCTATAGCCTTGCGGTCTTGCACAGCAGCCCGTTTTATGTCGTTTTGAGCATTTTTGAGCATTTTCAAAAAATGTTGAAATTTTTTAAAAACGCAAGGCTATAGCCTTACGTTTTTTCATCATTTTGAGGATTTTCGGAAAATGACAAAAAATGACGAAACCTGGCAAAATGCAAGGCTAAAGGCTTACGGTGTTGCACGGCATGCCGCTTTTCATCGTTTTGAGCATTTTTGAGCATTTTCGAAAAATGACAAAATTTCGAAAAAACGCAAGGCTATAGCCTTACGTTTTTTCATCGTTTCGAGGATTTTCGAAAAATGACAAAAAATGATGAAACCTGGCAAAATGCAAGGCTATAGCCTTGCGGTCTTGCACAGCAGCCCGTTTTATGTCGTTTTGAGCATTTTTGAGCATTTTCAAAAAATGTTGAATTTTTAAAAAAACGCAAGGCTATAGCCTTACGTTTTTTCATCATTTTGAGGATTTTCGGAAAATGACAAAAAATGACGAAACCTGGCAAAATGCAAGGCTAAAGGCTTACGGTGTTGCACGGCATGCCGCTTTTCATCGTTTTGAGCATTTTTGAGCATTTTCGAAAAATGTCGAAATTTTGAAAAAACGCAAGGCTATAGCCTTACGTTTTTTCATCGTTTCGAGGATTTTCAAAAAATGACAAAAAATGACGAAACCTGGCAAAATGTAGGCTATAGCCTTACGGTCTTGCACAGCATGCCGTTTTTCATCGTTTTGAGCATTTTTGAGCATTTTCGAAAAATGTCGAAATTTTGAAAAAACGCAAGGCTATAGTCTTACGCTTTTTCATTGTTTCGAGGATTTTCGAAAAATAACAAAAATGACGAAACCTGGCAAAATGCAAGGCTATAGCCTTACGGTCTTGCACAGCATGCCGTTTTTCATCGTTTTGAGCATTTTATAGCATTTTCGAAAAATGTCAAAATTTTGAAAAAAACGCAAGGCTATAGCCTTACGTTTTTTCATCGTTTCGAGGATTTTCGAAAAATGACAAAAAATGACAAAACCTGGCAAAATGCAAGGCTATAGCCTTATGGTCTTGCACAGCATGCCGTTTTTCATCGTTTTGAGCATTTTTGAGCATTTTCGAAAAATGTCGAAATTTTGAAAAAACACAAGGCTATAGCCTTACGTTTTTTCATCGTTTTGAGGATTTTCGAAAAATGACAAAAAATGACGAAACCTGGCAAAATGCAAGGCTATAGCCTTACGGTCTTGCACAGCATGCCGTTTTTCATCGTTTTGAGCATTTTTGAGCATTTTCGAAAAATGTCGAAATTTTGAAAAAACGCAAGGCTATAGCCTTACGTTTTTTCATCGTTTCGAGGATTTTCGAAAAATGACAAAAAATTACGAAACCTGGCAAAATGCAAGGCTATAGCCTTACGGTCTTGCACAGCAGCCCGTTTTATGTCGTTTTGAGCATTTTTGAGCATTTTCAAAAAATGTCGAAATTTTGAAAAAAAAACGCAAGGCTATAGCCTTACGTTTTTCCATCGTTTCGAGGATTTTCGAAAAATGACAAAAAATGACGAAACCTGGCAAAATGCAAGGCTATAGCCTTAAGGTCTTGCACAGCATGCCGTTTTTCATCGTTTTGAGCATTTTTGAGCATTTTCGAAAAATGTAGAAATTTTGAAAAAACACAAGGCTATAGCCTTACGTTTTTTCATCGTTTCGAGGATTTTCGAAAAATGACAAAAAATGACGAAACCTAGCAAAATGCAAGGCTATAGCCTTACGGTCTTGCACAGGATGCCGTTTTTCATCGTTTTGAGCATTTTTGAGCATTTTCGAAAAATGTTGAAATTTTGAAAAAATGCAAGGCTATAGCCTTACGCTTTTTCATCGTTTCGAGGATTTTCGAAAAATGACAAAAAATTACGAAACCTGGCAAAATGCAAGGCTATAGCCTTACGGTCTTGCACAGCATGCCGTTTTTCATCGTTTTGAGCATTTTTGAGCATTTTCGAAAAATGTCGAAATTTTGAAAAAACGCAAGGCTATAGCCTTACGTTTTTTCATCGTTCCGAGGATTTTCAAAAAATGTCAAAAAATGACGAAACCTGGCAAAATGCAAGGCTATAGCCTTACGGTCTTGCACAGCATGCCGTTCTTCATCGTTTTGAGCATTTTTGAGCATTTTCGAATAATGTCGAAATTTTGAAAAAAACGCAAGGCTATCTTACGCTTTTTCATCGTTTCATGACAAAAAATTACGAAACCTGGCAAAATGCAAGGCTATAGCCTTACGGTCTTGCACAGCATGCCGTTTTTCATCGTTTTGAGCATTTTTGAGCATTTTCGAAAAATGTCAAAATTTTGAAAAAAACGCAAGGCTATAGCCTTACGTTTTTTCATCGTTTCGAGGATTTTCGAAAAATGACAAAAAATGACGAAACCTGGCAAAATGCAAGGCTATAGCCTTACGGTCTTGCACAGCATGCCGTTTTTCATCGTTTTGAGCATTTTTGAGCATTTTCGAAAAATGTCGAAATTTTGAAAAATCGCAAGGATATAGCCTTACGTTTTTTCATCGTTTCGAGGATTTTCGAAAAATGACAAAAAATGACGAAACCTGGCAAAATGCAAGGCTATAGCCTTACGGTCTTGCACAGCAGCCCGTTTTATGTCGTTTTGAGCATTTTTGAGCATTTTCAAAAAATGTCGAAATTTTGAAAAAACGCAAAGCTATAGCCTTACGTTTTTTCATCGTTTCGAGGATTTTCGAAAAATGACAAAAAATGATGAAACCTGGCAAAATGCAAGGCTATAGCCTTAAGGTCTTGCACAGCATGCCGTTTTTCATCGTTTTGAGCATTTTTAAACATTTTGGAAAAATGTCGAAATTTTGAAAAAACGCAAGGCTATAGCCTTACGTTTTTTCATCGTTTCGAGGATTTTCGAAAAATGACAAAAATGACGAAACCTGGCAAAATGCAAGGCTATAGCCTTACGGTCTTGCACAGCATGCCGTTTTTCATCGTTTTGAGCATTTTTGAGCATTTTCAAAAAATGTCAAAATTTTGAAAAAACGCAAGGCTATAGCCTTACGTTTTTTCATCGTTTCGAGGATTTTCGAAAAATGACAAAAAATGATGAAACCTGGCAAAATGCAAGGCTATAGCCTTACGGTCTTGCACAGCATGCCGTTTTTCATCGTTTTGAGCATTTTTAAACATTTTGGAAAAATGTCGAAATTTTGAAAAAACGCAAGGCTATAGCCTTACGTTTTTTCATCGTTTCGAGGATTTTCGAAAAATGACAAAAAAAATATGAAACCTGGCAAAATGCAAGGCTATAGCCTTGCGGTCTTGCACAGCAGCCCGTTTTATGTCGTTTTGAGCATTTTTGAGCATTTTCAAAAAATGTTGAAATTTTTAAAAACGCAAACGTATTTACGTTTTTTCATCATTTTGAGGATTTTCGGAAAATGACAAAAAATGACGAAACCTGGCAAAATGCAAGGCTAAAGGCTTACGGTCTTGAACGGCATGCCGCTTTTCATCGTTTATAGCATTTTTGAGGCATTTTCGAAAAATGACAAAAAATTACGAAACCTGGCAAAATGCAAGGCTATAGCCTTACGGTCTTGCACAGCAGCCCGTTTTATGTCGTTTTGAGCATTTTTGAGCATTTTCAAAAAATGTCGAAATTTTGAAAAAACGCAAGGCTATAGCCTTACGTTTTTTCATCGTTTCGAGGATTTTCGAAAAATGACAAAAAATGATGAAATCTGGCAAAATGCAAGGCTATAGCCTTACGGTCTTGCACAGCATGCCGTTTTTCATCGTTTTGAGCATTTTTGAGCATTTTCGAAAAATGTCGAAATTTTGAAAAAACGCAAGGCTATAGCCTTACGGTTTTTCATCGTTTTGAGGATTTTCAAAAAATGACAAAACCTGGAAAAAACGCAAGGCTATAGCCTTACGGTCTTGCACAGCATGCCATTTTTCATCGTTTTGAGGACTTTTGAGGATTTTCAAAAAATGTTGAAATAAAAAAAAACACAAGGCTACAGCCTTACGGTATTTCATCGTTTTGAGGATTTTCCAAAAATGACAAAAAATGACGAAACCTGGCAAAAACGCAAGGCTATAGCCTTACGGTCTTGCACAGCATGTCGTTTTTCATCGTTTTGAGGATTTTTGAGTATTTTCGAAAAATGTTGACATTTGAAAAAAAAATAAAAAAATGCAAGGCTATAGCCTTACGGCCTTGTACAGCATGTCGTTTTTCATCGTTTTTAGGATTTTTGAGGATTTTCGAAAAAAGGACAAGATTTCGAAAAAATGCAAGGCTATAGCCTTGCCGTTTTTCATAATTTTGAGGTTTTTCGAACAATGACAAAACCTGGCAAAAACGCAAGGCTATAGCCTTACGGTCTTGCACAGCACGCCGTTTTTCATTGTTTTGCAGATTTTACAGGATTTTCGAAAAATGTCGAAATTTTGAGAAAAAAATGCAAGGCTATATTACCGTTTTTCCATCGTTTTGAGGATTTTTTAGGATTTTCAAAACATGTCGAAAGCTGGCAAAAACGCAAGGCTTTATTCTTACCGTTTTTCATCGTTTTGAAGATTTTCAAAAAATGATGAAATCTGGCAAAAACGCAAGGCTATAGCGGTCGGTCTTGTACACCATGCCCTTTTTCATCTTTTTTTTTTAGGATTTTTGAAAAAATGTTGAAATCGAAAAACAAAAAAACAAAAGCTATGGTACATGGTCTCGGGCGACATACTATATTTTATGCTGTTTTTCATTGTTTTTGAGGTTTTTTGAAAAAATGTCGAAACCGAAAAAACAAAACAAAGGCTATAGTACATGGTCTCGGACAACATACTATAGTATGCCGTTTTTCATCGTTTTTGAGGATTTTTGAAAAATGTCGAAATCAAAGAAAAACCAAATGCTATAGTACATGGTCTCGGACAACGTACTATAGTATGCCGTTTTTCATCGTTTTGAGGATTTTTGAAAAATGTCGAAATCAAAGAAAAACCAAATGCTATATATAGTACATGGTCTCGGACAACGTACTATAGTATGCCATTTCTTATCGTTTTTGAGGATTTTTGAAAAATGTCAAAATTTGGAAAAATGCAAGGCTATAGCCTTACCCTTTCTCATTGTTTTGAGGATTTTTGAAGATTTTCAAAAATTGACGAAACCTGGCTAAATCGCAACTATAGTATGTCGTCCGGGACCATGTACTATAGTACATGGTCCCGGACGACATACTATAGTATGCCGTTTTTCATCGTTGTTGAGGATTTTGGAAAAAATCTTGGACAACATGTATGTATGTACAGTATTATATATTGTATTTATGAATGTCCACTCCTTCATGATTCCCGGCTGGCCAGGTGGACGCAGTCTAGAGATGAGGTTTACTGCATGTTTTTGTGACGGTATACCTGGGGGACACAGGGAGAACATGCAAACTACACAGAAAGGCCCTTTCACCAACCGTCATTGCATTGGATTTAAAGTTTAAATCAAGTGCAGTACTCACGTAATTAATCACTTTCCACCAACTGGAGAATAATGCTAGCAACAAATTTGAAATCATAATGCCTTGGGGAATAGCTGTTTTATTAAAAGTCATATACAAAAGGAATATTGTTAGGTTGCTATAAAACGTACATATGTACAGAACATCATATCTTACATAAAATAAACAAGTTCAGACACTGGTGCAAATAAACACATTCACACACATGGTCATAAAACATTGTCTTGACAAGTTATACTGACAGTTGTCAATTCAGTTTTTTGTTAAAACATACACCATATTTGGAGCTTAATATCAGTGGATAAAAGACACCCGTGTAACATAATTTGGATGCATAGCTTCCAGTACGATTGCCTGAATGTACACTTTTGGGTCCAAGGACAAAATCAGTGACACTTGCATCCCCTGTGCATCTCCATAATTCAACATGTAGCAAGGACGTTTTAACACCATGGGGCTAATAATGTCTTTGTGACATGCTTGTCCTTGCCTGTTGTCTTCTTTAAAACACCTGTTTATTAAATGCGCTTCATATATTTGATTGAACTTTCAGTTTCATCAGTGTCTTTCTTCACACTAAGGCCAAACAATAAATAATTTGCATTGTCACTGTTTTCACTATTCTGAAAGCCTTCATCGAAAATATCCAACCAATAATATAGAATTACTAGAATCACCATTCATGATTGTACTCTTCGCCTGTTCATAATCTGACTCCATGATCAGACCATGACAGGAAATGTCTCCTCCATAAAAATCATACAGTACATAAACCATCTATAAAACAATACATTCATTAGAAGTTGCCAAGACAAAAATATGGGTATGTTGCGTCGAGGTAGGGAAGGAAAATACGACCAGCCACTCGCCAAATGCTTTTGTCATATCTCTATAGGCAGGAGACCTCACCTCTCTAGAGATATGTACACACGCATACACAGAGATAGTCGGGAACATGACAGCTACCCCCAAATAATACAACAAATATTCTGAAGAGGCCATCCACCCTAAAATAGTGCACAAAGAACTGGATGTTTTTTCCCCACAAGAGTACAAAAATAATCTTTAATCTAAAAACCTATTGTTAGTGTATACAGTATTTCATTTTTCACTAGGCAAGTTGAGAGGCTTTTTGTTCTCAGCATTTTAAGATTTTGTACTTTTATTTGGCAAATTGATCCCACGGTCCCTTTTATGACATAGAATCACTCGCTAGTGCAACACGGAGCTAAAGAAAATTACATACTGTGTATAGATCTGTCCCTTCCAAGCAACAACCCTACAACCTTGAAGTTAATAGGAAATTAGAGAAACTGACAATGATGAGAAACCAAGAAAAAAGGAAAATTTATCTTTGAGGTCAAATCCTGGCTCTGCTTTTCAATGAGTTTTTAACAGATTTCTGATTAAAAAAATACACATGAATATCTGAATTTTAACCTTTTGTGGCCCCAATTTGAAAAGTGTTTTTTTCCGAGCTACCTACTATACGAGGGTAGGGAACATTTTAAATATTTCCACTCATTAATTTCCTGTTGTCTTAGTAAATAAAATAAAAGACATGTGTTACAAACAGTGTATCTTCAAGCATATTACTAACTAAAGATATATATAAAGAAAACAACCAGAGTCTGTACCTAACATTGATCAGGTAATTTCAAACTCACATTGTCACATTGAGGAACAATTTCCACTGTGTAAAAGCTGGCTCAAAAGGAATGCAAAAACCTAAATAAATACAGTACATGGAACAGCTTTTAAAGAGAGGAATAAAAGCCAATAAATAAATTCAGATCAGTATCACATATTGTGAGCACCTCCCTTTTGACAGACCGGCTACTATACTGGAATCCATCATCTGTCTGTGTGTGCTTTTTTCCCTTCTATGTCAAAGACCCATAACATACTGCATGCTGTAGAGCACTATAACCATTTCAACCCTGTGTACTTAGTTGACCCGAACCCCACAGAGGTCTAAATAGGCTCCCTCCTTTTCCCTTCTACACCAAATATCAAAGATCTACAAGCTCACATCCATCCATTGCTTTGCAACAGGTCGAGTTTGCAGATCTCCTATTTTTGCCGAATGTTCACACCGGAATAGGGACGCTATGGTTCATGTGGCTAAAGGCTTAATCATAATTTCCCTTTGTCGCCTTATTCCTTGTCTCTACTGTCTAGCTGTGTATGATCACATTGGCAGCAGACCAAGGGACAACATGCATACATTTTCCATTTGCTTGCTGACAATCCTGTGACACCATACTCCATGGGATGGTCCCAAATATGCCATTAGTGCTAATGCTTTGCTACCCATTTACAGGGCTGTGTTTAGTGGACAGAGACATTGTAGGGTTGGCTGTACGTAGATGTCCATATAGCGGGTTTAGATGGTGGCCCTAATGCGGATGGGGGAGCGGGTCCTGGCTATGGCTCCTTTGCATGTAGTTAACAGCGTCCCTGTATGTGAGGGCCAACTGGGGCCGGTCATACATCTCGCTCAGTGTCTGGAACTTGGGCCCCCAGCTAGACAGCCTGTCGTAGCCGAACCCCCCCTCATCGTCCTCATCCTCCTCCGGTCCCGTGGCGTTTCGGCACGGCGAGACCGACCCGAGCGAGCTGAGGCTGCCCACCGACGACCCGGAACCCTCCACGCACCAGACGTGGTAGGCATCCTGCGGGAACATGTCGCTGTCGGTGTCCGCCTCCCAGATGATGCGTGCCACGTAGCTCTTGAAGTCAACGTGGGACTGCGATCCCGCCGGCGGGACGTCCGCGCAGCCGCCGTCACTCACCTTGGCGTCCCCGCTCGCGTGCGCAGCACCGTGGTTAGTGTAGCCGCTTCCGTTGGCGTCGTAAGCATAGGCGGCAGTGTCACCGGCGCAGCTGTCTGTGTTTGCGCTGTGGTGATGGTGCTGGTGCTGCTGCTGGTGGTGGTGGTGGTGGTGATGGGGGATGCTGAGGTACGGCGCGCCTGAACTGCTGCAGGATGAGCCGGCCGGGTGCACCTCCTCCTGGGAGCCCTGGGAGGACTTGATGAGAGGAGCTGTGGTGCAGGACGACGACTGGGACAGGCTGGAGCACAGCGGACGCTTCAGCTCTGTGATGTCATACGCATTCTGGACAAGAGGGAGGTCACAGAAGTCAAAGGGGAATTCCACCCATTTTCAACATTTTACTATGCATTGTTGGGAATATTACTTTACCTTGTTAATATATTACTTATTAATTATTACCTTCATTTTAAAGCAATATATTATGTTACAATATTACTGTCTGAGCAAGTGCAATATATTAATATTACTATTACATATTACTTGAAAAACCCTTTGCAAAATACATAATTAAATATTTAGTATCACTATTAATCAAATATTGCATAGGCCAGTGGCATATACCTATAGCACACTTGGCTATCTGGCCAAATCCATTTGAAATGAACTCAGTCCTGAAAACAGTCCTACCGCATCCTACTCAGCTATGGACAGTTAACACAGGAGTTAAATGTATTCCTTGAAATCATGGAAGCAAATAATTTGATGACAAATGATAGAAAATAAGTAATATTGAAAGTAATGCAGTAATGCAGAAAGAAAAGTATAATATATTAGATTTTTTTCTTTAAGTAATATATTTATATTACAAGTTACTGCATTTTGGTAATATATTATGTAATATATTAAGTTACATAGTGCACATGTCCCAACACTGTTACTATGTCATTGATGTACCTTCAAGGTGTTGGGTGCACATGATAAAAAAAAGTTCCCCCATTTCGTGTTCCCAAGAAATGGAGGTCTGAAGAAAACCGTTAACATGGTGAAACATCTTGATGACATCATCAAGATGTATTTTCACCATGTTAATGGATTTCTTTCAAAGCTTCTTTTTTCTGAGAGCGCACCAATGGAACCAAATGAACCCGTTAGGGTTCATTTGGTTGCATTTGTATGTTCTCAGAAAACAAAATGAAAATGAGTGGAATTCCCCTTTAAGGCTGTTCTTGTCATACAAAATGGAAAATGGTTGGTAAAAAAGGTTTGCGTGGATGACAGACGCTAGGGATAACAGCACCACCTAGTGGTGCATGGGTTTATGTGAATTTGTGTGTGTATATTTGACGTTGCATACTTGTATTAATGCATGCATTAGGCTGTTTACACTTTCTTTTATAGACACTTTATAGAATTAAAATGCGACACAGATTGCTCCAATCTTATTTTAATTGATCTAGTGCAGTGTTTCTCAACCTTTTTTGGGGTCAGTGCTTCACCCAATTAAAATGTA
Source organism: Benthosema pterotum (assembly GCA_039105355.1). NCBI lineage: Eukaryota > Metazoa > Chordata > Actinopteri > Myctophiformes > Myctophidae > Benthosema > Benthosema pterotum. The sequence continues at coordinate 17,147,177 of CM076967.1, read as the reverse complement.
AGCTTTATCTTTATTGTATATTAATGTGTTGCTTATATAATTTAGAAAAATAAAAATCAGATTTTACGTTAAAATGGACTGGTAGTATATGACTTTCAGGCCTATCAACAATATCGTGGCTCCCATAGACAAATAATAGAGGTCAGCAAACCTCTGTCTGTCTGTCTGTCTGTCTGTCTGTCTGTCTGTCTGTCTGTCTGTCTGTCTGTCTGTCTGTCTGTGTCTGTGTCTGTGTCTGTGTCTGTGTCTGTGTGTGTGTGTGTGTGTGTGTGTGTGTGTGTGTGTGTGTGTGTGTGTGTGTGTGTGTGTGTGTGTGCGTGTGTGTGTGTGTGTGTGTACCTGGTCCTGCTCGCCACCACCTTCCTCATTGTAGTTGAGGATGTTTTCTCTGATATCCTCCCAGCTCTCGTGCTCAGCAGGGATGTGGTAAACACCTCTCTTCCTAAACTTATTACGACTGCCTTTCTGGTTCCACACAGTCACTGCTACCAGCACAGCTGAAACCACACACAAAACATACGCGCACACACAATTATTAGCCGTAAAAGTTGATATACTGTGAGGTGTAAAAGGATGATGCATCCTTTTGATGACAGAAGGCTGATGTTCAAAAGCAAAGCAGGATACTTCCAAGTGTGTAGCTATTCTATTACACACATCCGCTCTAATCTTTCACTTAACTGATGCTGTGTTAAAACTCAAAATTCAATGTAAAAAAATAATTGTTCTTTATTCCTTACATCGGTGTGCCAAGAGATGAAGCTCTGTCAAACAATTGTATGTGTTTGTGATTAAAATGTGCATCCAACCTCCTCTGTTCCTGATCACTACATGTTAGAATGTATAAATAAGACCCATTTGGTTAAACTATCAGAGTTACATGAACTTCCTCCACTTACCGAAGAAGACCAGCAGACACATGCTGATGGCCAGGATGGAGCTGGGGCTGAGAGCCGCTAGGCGGTGACCTTTGACCTGTCCCAGCTCACAGCGCTGACCTCTGAACCCTTCCTGGCAGCGGCAGCGGAAGCTATCGGGGGACAGAGCCTGGCACGCGCCCTGGTTCCGGCAGGACGTGGGTTTACAGGGCGAGGGTACGCAGTGCTGCAGGCCTGACACATCGTCTGTCACCGTCACCTGACTCCCAGGACACCTAGCGGGAACACGTAGGGTTTAATGGGGAATTCCACCCATTTTCAACATTCTAATATGTCATTAGTATACCTTAGAGGTGGTGGGTGGACATGATAAAAAAGTTCCCCAATTCTGTGTTCCCAAGAAATGGAGGTCTGAAGAAAACCACGAACATGGTGAAGACATCATCAAGATGTATTTTCACCATGTTAGTGGATTTCTTTAGACACTTCTTTTTTCTGAGATTGTAGTGTACAAATGGAACCAAATGAACCCGTTAGGGTTCATTTGGTTGCATTTGTACACTCTCAGAAAAAAAATGAAAATGGGTGGAATTCCCCTTTAATGGTAGTTCCTCACAAGCTGTATAATTCCACCTCACTGTCATCATTATAGTTGTGTTGTTGAGCAGTGTTGGGCAACATTCCTTCGAAGAGTAATATGTTTACTTTACTTATCACTTATTACTTGAAGCAAAAAGTACTATGTTACATATTACTTTATTACTCTCCAAAGTTCCCTCCTCCCACCCGCAAGAGTAGAGATGCAGAACACAGGTTTTGCACACTTGTATTGTACGTCATATGTGCAGAATGCTGCGGTAGACTAGGTTCTACAAACTACTGCACATCTGTGTTGATGGCTTGTACGGTAAATCTGTTGTTTTTTTTTGCATGCAACAACAAGCTCAATTGTAATAAGTAATGAGGCGTGTTTACAGTAATATGTCATTTGTTACTACACAACACTGTTGTTGATTGGATTCTGCCATCCACTTCGGTTAGATTTTTGCTTTTTGAAACTATACATTTTTTTTATTTATACTGCTTGGTGTGGGCAGTCCTTTGTGAAATAAATGTTAGAGTGCTATTTTTTTTGCTCCATGTATAGGCATGTGTCTTTCTTTACAGTCTCCCCACCTGCACTGATGTTTCCTCCACAGATCCACACAGAAGAGTGGGCTGTGGCAGGGCTTGAAGCTGCAGGCATCAGAGGAGCAGCCAGGGACCACTCCCTGTCTCTCCAACACGGTGGCAAACTCTGTGCTCTGGCCGTCCAGAGGCAGGCTGTGGCCGTTCAGACGCACGTCTCGCAGGCAGCCTGTGGAGGAAGACAAACTTAGTTCAGGACAATCAGAAGAAGTCAGTAGAAGTCAATCACAAGTTTAAAACTAATTAAATAGGATAAATACAGGTTTTGTAGCAGAGCCTTCTACGGAGACAAACTTTCCCCTATGTTCTTTTCAGATGCATTAGTACCTGATTTGGCCGCTAGGGGGCAGACTTAGTCAAGAGAAAGGACACTTGAGAAAACTACCAGTACATACAGAGAGGTGAAGAAGGAGGGATACAAAGCCAGGGCAGACGCAGGAAGAGAAAAGAATTTGAGAGTGTGAACAATGGACAAGAGGAAACAAAGAAAAGAGAAGAAACGGAAGGGTACAAACGATGTGACAATCAATTTTATAACCATAAAGACGTCCTTTAAAGCAGATCAAACTGACACCAGACCCAGAACATGGAATTCTCCCTGGAGGATAGCTGCAAACACTCCTGCATTTGGCAGGAGACCCCTTTCATCCAACCATTTCCCCGGCGCTCCCATAACACCTGCTTTTCTGCTGCTTTCGGGGAATGTCGCCCCTTTATGCGAGGTCAACCCAAGTGTCAACAGCCCTATTCTCCACTCACACACTCCACTTACAGCATATAATGCAGCTATGGGCATAAATAAATTTTAATCCAATGCAATTATAAATTGTCACTTTTAAGTAATTAGTGGTTATTTTTAAACATGTTTCTTTTATTGTTTTATTACTTGAGTGAGCAGAGTGAGCGCAGGAGGTGACGTAATTAAGAAACCTTGATAGCTAATGTCATGTATTACCTCCAGAAGGAGATTCTGAAAAAAAAAAAACAATTTATTTTAGACCTCAATCCTGTGAGCTTTTCTCGCTATGCGGTTCTCGTCTGTCTGCACTCAGTGGCAGGGTGGAATCGCTGTGATAATTTGTGCATTTCAGTCAGACTCCCCGTCTGTAACACCCTTGACTCATAATGTAACATTATGTGAGCAGCCATCGACTGGGTTGATGGCTGGTTAAGTTGTGCAAACCAATCTAATCAAACAATATGAAACATCTAACCAGATGCACAGCACACAGACGCTGAATCTTACCCTGGAAGTCAGCACTGGCCACAGAATCAGGTCCGTTGCCGACCATCACACTAGTGGGGTGCACCACGATCTCCCTCCTGTTCCCCAGCCAGGCCTTGACCTCCCGTGAGCCGCCGCCTCGTTCTAGACGCAACATGAACAGGTTGTCGTGGCGATAAAGGCTGACCAGCACCCACTGGCCATTGTCAATCCTCTGGCTAGGTAGGTGCAGGGTATGAGTTCCATCGCCCAGGTTGGCACGCACCGTCAGATGTCCCTCCGTGATCTGAGGGGCAGGGGAAGAGGATAGAACAGTGATTGAGACACAACATACATTTAATGGGTCTCCTCAGGACCCAAAGACTACAATTACTACATGAATGAAACACTTTTCAGGTTAAAGGTGCACACTTGTTTCCGACTGGTTTGATTCCACAGACAAATCAGAATGGGGAAGTGAATGGCTACCACTATCCAGGTCAGCTCCCAGGTTTTAATGTGACATGAGTCTATGTGCAGGGTGATGTTGAAAATACAGTATAAAACACTTGTGGGGTATTGTTAATATCGAACTCTCTATGTGATTACTCTAGACAGTTTTTAGGTTGCTTGATTCATTTAGAAATTTGATATTGTTTTATCAGATGCCAAAATAAGTCCCAACCCAGTGTTTGGGAAACCCCATGGTTTTGAAAGTAACACACAGAGGAGATTCCAGAGGAGTGAAAGAGAGGTATGCATGTTTGTGTAACTGACCATTTAAGCATGATAAAAGGTGACAATCTGAATAAAACATTATTCAACATTACAATATTTCACATTCAGGTTTCACCGATTGACTTCCCCACTTCCCTACTCAAATTCACAAATTCCCAATTTGTGTCCAAATCAATAAAGTGTCCATACATTTACATTATTTATTAATTTATTTATTTTAGTTTTTAGATAACTATGACTGTGACAGACCTCCAGGATGATGTACTCATTGGCTTCCCGGGACGTCATGGAGAGCAGGGTACCAGAGGAGCCTCGGGTGCGGAGCAGGAGCTGAGCATGTGTGCGTCGAGGATTGCTTCCTCCTCTCAGCTGGAAGCGCAGCATACTGTCCATGTCAAAGGACCACTCTGGAACAGCTGGGAGGGAAGCAGGGAAAGTTTTAATCACTTACCCACAAAACAAATAAACCTAAATTATAATCTGTAAATGTCTGTCTTGGGCGAGAGTAGTAGGTAACACGACTAAGGAAAGTTTAACATGTGTATTTTCCCCAATTTGACAGGAAGAGTTGTAAAACAAAGGAGACCATCAAACAGATACAGAGTGTACACGCACATTGTACACACTCTTAACACACAGAATACATGAAGGCTCGGCTCAAATAATACTCGGACCAGCCGAAAAGTTGCGACATTGAGGGGTCAGAAAACAGAGCTCTCGTGAGGACTGTTGCAGCCTGAAAGAGGGACAAAAGAGGGACATTTCCAATGTTTTCCTGGGTGTACAAATGTGAACCAAAAGGGTCCTAAAAGAAAAATCATTAACATGGTGAAACACAACTTGATGCTAGAGCCGCCATTGGACTGATCCCATGAAGTGAACAGAGTTTGCGATAGCGCAACTCTGTCTATACTCAGGGCCGAGTATTATTTGTGACACACACACACACACACACACACACACACACACACACACACACACACACACACACACACACACACACACACACACACACACACACACACACACACACACACAGCCCACTAACCTTTGTCACACTTGTGTCCAGTGAAGCCAGGGTGACAGTCGCAGCTGAAGGAGCCCCACTCACCCAGGCAGGTAGCATGGACTCCACAGGAGGGTCCCGCTGCTGTCACACACACCCCATCTGTCAGCCCACATCCAGGGGAGCTGTCCACATTCTCCCCTGGAGAGGCCAGATCATACACCTGGAAGAAAGTGGGTGAGGTAGAGACAAAGGCAGGTTAGAAATGCTGTGGACTTTACCTGGAATCTACTGTTCTGTACATGAACATTTAACTCTTCTCGGCCAAGGCAATTTTATTTGTATATCACATTTTATTTGTATATCACAGCAAAAACATCAAGCAAAAATAAACAGGGTAAGAGTATTTAGACTTTGGGAATGGGTCAAATAAACAAACCGTATATCTATAGCATCAAAATATTCACACAGGCTAGTTCACAAGTTGAGTGGTTCCCCAAGTGGGGTCCTTGAGAAGGTAGGGGTAACTTGAGAAGTACAGGACACTCTCAGAGTTAGGACTTTTAGGTCCCAGAGAAAAAAAAAACTGTGTCAAATACATATGCATATCTATGCATTGTAAACTGGGGTATTGTTTGAAAAACACCTTCATTCATACAGGATGATGGTTGCTTTTATTCGTAGTGATCAGACTGCCTCAATGTGAAAACAAACAGATTTATTAAAATAATTATTTCTATATTTGGCGTGATGAATTACTCTGAGGATTTTTACTGTGCAGGCTTTCATCCAATGTCAGCCCTGATCAGTTTCATCGCTGGCAGAGACCGATTTGTTTGCAACGGGCATGGATGTTCTCTTTATTTATTTCTTATTTCAGACTTTGAAATTGCTATTTTGGCCTTGGCAGTCAAACCAACCATCTGTCGGACTGCTAAACTCTGCCACTGGCGAGCTGAACACAGCCCCCCGCACACACACACACACACACACACACACACACACACACACACACACACACACACACACACACACACACACACACACACACACACACACACACACACACACACACACACACACACACACACACACACACACACACACACACACACACACAGAAACACTGTCGTCTCATACCTGACTGTCCACCACTAAGTTGCGGATGCAGCCTGTGTAGCTTCCATAGCGCCGGATAGAAGAGGACTCCTTCACACCTCCCAGCTGGAGGGGCTGGTACACATTCAAATACCTGGAAGATGATACATGAAATGTATCAGCATCAGTGGTGAAGAAGTGTGCATTCAAAGACGTGTGTCTTTGACAGTATATTCACCAAACTCCCTCCCTGCATCACTCGGCAAAGTTGCGCAAGATGCGCAAGACTACAACGCTTTGCGCCTCAACAGCCTTGACAACTTGTAGATCAGTGTATTGGCCAATTTCTATATACTAGTATGTAGTTGTGTTGCTACCTGTTGGGCCCAGGAGTCTCTCCTGAGGCCTTGCAGCCTGACTGGTCCATCTCCACGACATCCAGTCCCAGACCCTCCACCTCGTTGACCACTGCCCCCCCACACTGGTCCAGGATGAGTTGAACTGCCTACAGAGAACACAAACACATTGTCAAGTCCACATCTTACTGTACATATTTCACATTTCAGCAGGCGTTTGTGATGGAATGACAACACATTAATCTGATAGCCACGTGTCACGATCATACACTAGCATTCATTGCAACTCCATTGACACTGAAGGGTAACCACGCCTTACCTTCCCATTGCTGATTATGTCCAGCCGGTGCCAGCGGCGGTCAGTGACGATGGCCTTTGGTGGCAGCTGGAGGGTCAGTGTTCCTGATCCGTGGTTAATACTGAGGGCTGGAACGCCGTTCCTAAGCTCTGAATGGGAGGAACAGAAACATCATAGATCAGGAAGGGATTTTCTCGAGTCAGAAAGGGGGGAGTTCAAAAAATAGCCCAGGAAATTGTAAAGACATCATGTAGGTTGGGCAGCAGAGTACATATTGTTACAGAGCAATTATTTGAAGAAGTTTGGTTGAGACTCGCAAAGAGAGTGCAAGTTGAGTGCAACAAATGGAGGTTAAAAATGAATAGAAACCTATGAATTTCAAAAAGAAAACCATTGATAAAGGAGGGAGAACATTTTTTTCCGCTCAATGTGTCACCGTAGATGATCGAAACGGATCAAACATACAATTCTTCTTCTTCTTACTAACTTTCACTTGAGCTTGGTAAGTGTTCTCGATATGAAATTGGTACATTTTGTAGAGCATACTTTGGCAGAGATCTTTACAAAGCATATTTGTGCCTTTCTTCTAAAATACATTGATGAGAAAACAAGCATTCTTTTCTTCTCTCCAGAAAAACCCAATGTATGTGATTTATCTGACACCAGTGATATATTTCATTAAAACACTGGGCTTATAGCTGTTCCTCTATTATTGGGCCAGACAAAACCCTCTGAGCCTCTCATCGGACTTATATTGCTGTGTAAGCTGCTATATCCCATTATGACTGAACTCAGCCAATTGCACACATAGGCGTGCACAGTGTGTGAGTGTGAGCGTTTGTGTGTGTGTGTGTGTGTGTGTGTGTGTGTGTGTGTGTGTGTGTGTGTGTGTGTGTGTGTGTGTGTCTGCAAGCGTGCGTGCGTGCATGCGTGCATGAGAGAGATAAGTTTGTCTGTGCCCCTTAAAAGATTTCCAGCTATTTATATTAACTATACATGCTCATGCTTGCTCAGGCGTGCATGTATTCTTGCATGTATTCTTTTAAATATGTATATACAGTTCTGTGTGTAATCGTCTGTACATTGAGGGCTTATCTGTGTGCGTGTGTGTGTGCGTGCGCGCCTGCGTGCATGTGTGTCTGAATAGGTTAGTCTACCTTGCATAGCGTGTGCACGTCAAAGTGTGCATCTAAGTGCCTACGAGTGAGTATTTGTGTGTCCGTGACCCAATCAACTTCAATGGCACATTATTGAGCACTTAAGTGAAAAATGCTCTGAAGCGGTCAATGCTGCAGCCATCTTCGATTTTCCTATCCAGGGAGTCGCAGAACACGAATTGTGTTCAATAATTACATAACTTAATGCCAGGAGGAGCTAACAAACCCATTATGCAAGGCCTTTGCAAAGGCCAAGTCTGGTCTAATCCTTTAAGTCTAGACCAGTACCAATGGGAATTGGCATAAGAGAGACCGGCTTCACTAATTCTTTCCAATACAAATTCCATGTTGAAACAACATCTTTCTTTATGCTGTCTATTTTGCTGCCATGGTAATCCTGAACAAAATTACCAGTTTTTATTCAATGTGTATTACAATGGGCAATTTGTGTATTTAATTAATAATAAACCTTTAACAGTTTTTATAACAGCTCTTGTCTTCTTGTGCTTAAGTACAACTAACCTCCCAGCCCCAGTGTTGTTTGTTTGTTTGTTTTGAAACATTAATTTGAGACTGATACACAACATTGTGAACTGCTGAGGCTTGGTGCCCAATGCTAAAGATATTCTCATGGTCATATAAAAGTCATGTATACCCATGTAAACTACTTGCGTGCTTGTGTCATGCTCAGCAAATATCAGATCTAGTTACAAGCTCTACATCCATCATGGATGTTGACAAGTGGTACACTGGTATCTGCTATGTACTGCATATACATCACCAACACGCAAGCACCAAAGTATAAATGAGGCTTAAAGGTTCACTGTCATATCTAGGATTTAACGTGGTCTGAATCAAAACATTTTGTTGCAAAAGACAGAGTGGGGGCAGTCTACCATACCTACAGCCTACTACTGCACTAGCATGTCTGTTGCTATGTTGTTGCTAGTGGTTTCAACGTTTTTCATGCCTTCATATTCCTTACAAACCTCAATGGAGAAAAAAAAGTTTTTTTTTTTTGCTTAAAGGTAGGGTAAGTGATTTGAAATTCATCCTGTAGTTCCAGCCTGGTGCACTAGGGCGCCAAACAGTAGTTACACTATGTGAGCCTGCTGCTCGATCCTGATTGGAGGAGAATTCGCCACCACCTGGGGAACTTTTATTAGCTCCTCTGCTAACGTGGGGGAGGGGGAAACTCCATATATGGTTTCCACACCTTATAATAGAGCATTTTAACAGAAAAAAATATTTTTTGGGTGATATCTGACAAAAGTGAAATCACTTCCCTACCTTTAAATATGTTAGCAAATGACGTTGGCGTGGGGTTTCTAATTTGTATTGCAGTATCAAATAGATCACACTCTAGTCCAACTCATGCTATTCTCCTATTCACCCAAAAGTGTATCTCTCCCTGTCTACTAACGCTGTACAGCAGTATAGCCCTTAGTACTGCCTAGTTCACTCACATTTCCCACTGCCTGTCTGTGTGTGTGTGTGTGTGTGTGTGTGTGTGTGTGTGTGTGTGTGTGTGTGTGTGTGTGTGTGTGTGTGTGTGTGTGTGTGTGTGTGTGTGTGTGTGTGTGTGTGTGTGTGTATGTGTGTGTGTGTACACGTGTGTGTGCCGCACAGGGTTTCCCTCCACTCACACTGAAAGTATAAGACTCAGATCAGGGCTACAAGGAGGCTCGTTGCCCAGTGCCCACCCACTGCCGTTCAATTCAGCTTTATCTGTCTGATAGCGCAGTAGTACTAAACGAAACGGAGTGTCAGGGGAAAGAAATCTCCCGCCTTCCATGCTGAGATGTGTTGGAGAGAGGACATACATTATAGCCTGTTACTGAAGCTGCGAGCAGGGATCATGTATGCTCTAGTTTTACCCGTGGCTGAGCATCATCTCAGTGTGGAAACAGACATTAGGTGGCCGGTACCATGGGACTAACGTACAAAACTGCGATTATGCAACAGTTACTGTAAACAACAACACCTCAACCCAATGTCATTGTAACTAAGATATTCGAGTGAAAATAATAATTTTCAAGCGTATATTTGACCCAGTATGAAGCCAAATGTAGTGCCAAAACGACTGTCATGTTGCTACTGCATGTTTAATATTGTTAGCACTGCCACCTAAGCCTGGCATAGCCTTCTGCATGACGTCACGAAAAAATTAGCATCTGAAATAGCATTTATCTCCCAAGGGGCATGACACGCACCTTTTAAGGCACATTGTATAAATCATGTTCAGTGAACAGTGCATATTACACAGCTCGCACAGCAAGTTTGCTGTAAGGCGTCCCAGGGGTTTGAGATCCTGAAGAATTCTCTAACCTAGAGCAATGAAGTCTTCCTGTTCCCCAGTGTGGGCGGGGCCAATCGGCCCGTTATATAGCAGTAGCCCATTGGCTGACTCGGCCAGGAATTCCACGGAGATGTGGCTCTCGAAGCAAGGCCTGATGGGAGGGAACCAGGCATAGCCTCGGCCACCAAAGGTGTGCTTGGTCTGCTGGCACTCAGGACCATCATACATGGGAGGACACTTGCATCTGGTCAGAGAGAGACAGACAGTCAGATTTTTGTACATGAGGTAACACCATATTATCTTCATTAAACAAATGCTTTCGCCAGACACCTCTATACACAAGAGTGTTGTGGAGCAACGCCAGGGGATTTATCTAACCTACACACAACCCTATACTATACCCTGTACATACTTTAGCGTGATGATTAAGTTTAAACCGAGTGATACACTGTCTGATGTGATATTGATATTGGTGATAGTGGTCATAACGTTTTGTTTGCAAGTTGAAATAAAAATACACAAAAGGGAAGATTCTCCCATTTTTTGGCATGCATTGGATGTGGCCTAAAAGTGCAAAAAACATATTTTTCATTTCACTGGGACTTTAATGACAATGGAGTGTTCAATGAAGAGAGTGAGTGGTATTTCCATTTTATGTTTGAGTCTCTACATATAATTAGAATAGAATAAAGGATGGCAGCTGTTAAGATGAAGGAAATAAAAGGATAATCCTCACCTGTATCCTAGCTCACTATCTATGCAGTGTCCCCCATTGAGGCAGGGGTTGACCGGGTAGGAGGAGCAGGACAGATGGGGTTTTTCTCTGGCACCACAGCCACAGCGGGCCTCTGAAGACGCAGACACAGACACCAGGGACGTGTTCCCTGGGTTCAGAGCTACAGGCGCATGGCTGAAGGAGACCACGCTGCTGCAGCCGCCAGACTGGCTGCAGTCTGTGTAAGGGCACTCATCCACACCCACCTGAGAGATGGACGCGCCCAAAGCTGCCTCCACCTGACAGCAAGAGAGAGAGAGAAAGCAGAAACAACGTGGGTTAGCAATATCTGCACTTGCAAGCTTATAATAAGGTTTGTGAAATCATGAATGCCAATTTGCACTGTTTTGGGAGGTAGCAAAAGATGTACATTTTGACTGCTGCTCTAGCTAAAGGTGTGCTAGCTTTGTGTTCAAGCTGAGCTCTCTTGAAAAACACAGGGCTGAAAACACAAGCAGTCTGCCTGTGCTCTCTCTCTCTGTACAAGTATAAGTATATTTCAATGTCAGTGTGTTTGGTGTTAGATGCTCATGCTGGCTATGCTACTAATTCCAGTGCGTGTGTCGCCCTCCTTCCCTCCCTCCTTCTCTTGCCCTCTGGGTTAGGTCACCAGCTGCATCCCTTAAATGGATCTGAAATATTTAACAATATTTCAGCAGTGTGTGTGTGTGTGTGTGTGTGTGTGTGTGTGTGTGTGTGTGTGTGTGTGTGTGTGTGTGTGTGTGTGTGTGTGTGTGTGTGTGTGTGTGTGGTGTGTGTGTGTGTGTGTGTGTGTGTGTGAATGGAATGAGTGTGTCTGGCGTACACTGAATTGTTGAGGTGATTCATGCTGGTTTAAAAGCATAAGTGTTGTATTTAACCTTGAGTAGCATGCACGCATGGATGTGTGTCTATACGTTATCTGACAGAGCGTTAAATGGTGCATGTGCAAGCATGTGCAAGTGTTTCTTTAAGTGCGTCCTCAATTGCGGATGGATGAGTTTGATGTTTAATTTATGCCTATTCAATCTATCATTAATCGTCTTGTTATCTGATATGATTCATGTGAGAAACATTGCTATACAGATATCACTGTATGTACAGTACAAGTGTAAAACAAGTATAAATTAAAGTCCTATGATCTCCTATAATCATATGGTCCTAAAAGGAAATCCATGCTTAAATGGGAATTCCACCCATTTTCAACATTTTCCTGAGAGGATACAAATGTGAACCAAATGGACCCTAGTGGGTCCATTTGGTTCCATTTGTACCCTCTCAGGAAAAAGGGGTCTGAAAGAAGAAGAAGAAGATTAACATGGTGAAATACATCTTGTCATCAGAGGTATTTCACCATGTTAATGATTTTTTCAGACCTCCATTTTTAGGAAATACAGAATTGGGGGAACTTTTTTTTATCATGTCCACACAACATCTCTAAGGTATACTAATGACATATTAAAATGTTGAAAATGGGCGGTGTTCCCCTTTAAAGGAGTATAAAAGAAGGTCTTGTCACCTTGGCTCTGTTGGCCGCCACATAGCCCTGAAGCTTCTCAGATTTGTAGTAGGGTGATCCGTGAGCAGCGAACCACACGCTGAGCTCCCGCTCAGCACGCCGGTTAGTGTCTGCCACCGAGAACACCTGGACGTTGTCAGGGTCAGTCTGCAGGACCTCGGCCAACACGGCTCCCAGCCGTGAGAACTGGCTCTCCTGACCTCCTGCGCTGCTGAAGAAATCCTCCATGGTGAGGTCTGGAAGAGGAGCAGAGGATGGAGAGAGAGGATGGTGGTGGGAGGAAACGGCGACAGAATGTCAGGAGAGGCAGATGTGATGATAATGATGGGAGAAGAGAGGCATTATAAACCTAAAAAACATGATAACAACATGGAACTGAAGAGAAAATAAAAGAGAAACTAGAAAAAGTGCTCCTTGGGGCACAGGTCTCCATCAGGTCACAAATGAAAACGTGTTGGTGTAGGAGCAATATAAACATACGCTTGTTTGTTTTTTTGCAAAAATGTGCCTGGTGGTGTCGCTATCATCATCATCGGGTGGAGACAAAAATAAAAACGAGAAGATAAAAGCACAGAAGACAATTCGAAAGAGAGGGAAGGGAGAGGAGAGAATAGGGGAAATTAAAAGCAGTAGTGGAACAACTGAAAGCCCCCAGCTGGATGATGAGTGAGAAGCCAGTCGGATGTTGTGTGAGACTCCTGTGAGCCCTGCAGCGCCTGAGGGAGCTGACAGCCGAGCGCCACTTTTCCCAGGTCACCCAGGGGACATGTCAGAGATACAAAAGCCTGGCCCCAAGGCACTCTGGCATACGTGACATCACATACATGTCAAGTAGGGTTACCTTGGCAACTGAGTGACAGAATCACCTCTCGAGACGTGCATGTGTTTGCGTGGGGAGGAAGGATGTTTGTGGTGTGTGTGTGTGCGCGCGTGTGTACAGTATGTGTGCTTGCGTGGCTGTGGAGTGTGGGTGTGTGTGGGTCAGGTGTTTCAAAGAAAGACTAAAAAAGTGACACCATTTGACGGCTGCCATCATTATGCAAATGTTGATCCAGTTAGTTAGTCAGGTATGCTCGTGAGGCTTGTGTTACTCCTGCATGTCCAGTGGAAAAAGCTTGTTCATTTTCTACATGACTGACGGCGACTGTACCGCCTCTTGTCATGCTGTTGACCCATTCACACCTTCTTACTCTATATTTATATTAATAACGCAGGCAGGGGAATAAAAAGGATCAACTAGAAACAGTGATAACGAGGGATGAGGTAGAGAAGGGACTCACTGGCCAGGCGTATGGAGGCAGCGTTCTGAAGAGCCTCCTCGGGCAGCTCTGCCACCAGAACATCTGCAGTGGAGGTCACATCAGGCCAGGTCCTGTCTGACACGCGGACCTGCAGGCTGTAGGAGCCTGGCGGAGTCCCCTCTCTGACACTGAGCTCACCAGAGTTATGGTTCAGACTGAATAACCTGGACAGAGAGAGGGACAGATTGTCAAGTGGTGAAAGTAGACTGGATAGTGAGAATTTGGCTCGGCACTTCGACTTTCTCATTCTACACACAGGCGAAGTTTCCGAACCACACATAACACACACGGTTTTAAAATAAACTGGGCCCAAACGGTACCTGCATACAGTGTCAGAACATAAGCCTACTGTTTCTATGTATTTTTTTCTTTTCATTTACAATTCAAACCTTTTTCTAGATTGCTGTCTGTATTACTGTAAATGCACACAAACAGCGAATGTCCACCAACACACACACACACACACACACTGTCTTGCTCAAGGACACTCCACGCGGACGTGATGGATAAAGGTGGACAGGTGTCAGCTCTTAGCTGGAGTAAACATGTTTCACAAGACATTCTTATATGCCAAGGAAGGCATGATATCATACGATTCCCTGATGGCCTTTTGAGCTGAATACCTTAATACTGTAGCATTGCAGCATGTTATTTTCACTCAATACTATCAGTGACACAGACAAGGCTGGAGAAACCCACCAGGGGTGGACAAGACAGCCACTTGGCTCCTAATCGTGTGGCAAAGCCTAGCTTTGTTATCTCACCTTTGTCCATTCCAAATCCTGGACCAATCCATCCCCCTTGTATGTATGTGTCCATCAGTCTGGGTTATAGTTCATTCAATCACTGGATCAGAGCAAGAGCAGAGAGTGTAAATCACTCATCTGGAATTATCACCATGTTCCATCGCATCGCTGTCTCATTCTCTTCTTGCTGGCTCTTTGTCTAGTGTCAAAGATCAATGTCAGGGAGAGTACTATACTGATACTAGCCTAAAATTACTCATTTCTGCACATCAAACTAGTGATGGAAATGGATGCCGGCTCCCTATTGGCTCTCCAAAGCCTCCCCCGACCCCTCCTCCTCCCCTCCACAAGTGGAACACAGTGAGTCACCACATCTGGAGCATCAACACACTGCAATGCTATTGGTTAGGAAACTACAAGGTTGACTCCCATTCCAACAGTATGCCACACTCCCTGGCTCCTTCGCCCAGGCTTTGACAACAAACTGCCTGCGGTCCCCGAGGCTGTACTGAAGCTGTAGTCGACAGATAGACCTTTATTGATCCCATGAGGGAAATTCAGTTGTCCTGGCAGTACTGACTGACGCATGCAGTATTCATTCTGGGTCACTGAAGCCTTTCATAATCTCCTTCTCTGTAATGCATTACTCTCATTCTCATATTTCGTTTTTGGTCCATATACTTCTCTCTGTGTGTATGTAAGCAAAATGGGTAACCGAAGCATGAGTCCCAACTTTAAAACCAGTGAATTTCTCTAAACAGAGACGACAGAGTCATCTCTTCACCTTGTGCCAGAGACACAAAAGTAAAGCATACAGGCATACAGGCATTCTGGCCCAGGTTCAAACGAGGTTTGACAATGTGCCATGACAGTCACATAACTGTTAAACCTCGTTAAGGCTGGCCTTGCGACCTTCACAGGTCAGGGTGAGTCAGTTAATTAACCATAAGCGAATCAAGCCAATTTCCGGCTGCGATCGAACGTGCGCCGCTGCGGGGGAGTCTGTGTTATGTCACCCTCTCTGGCCAGATACCGTATTAATGTAATACTTTAATGATTTGCCAGACGCTGGTGGCAAACACGCAACACAGCACTTTAGTGACAGAAAACAAATGGCTTTCAACCTCCTCATCTGGTGATATGGATATGAATGCGCTGATCCATACTGTGAACAAATTGCTATCTGCTGACTGGAGCAGGGGGAGGCAGTATGGTAATGTCTCTTTCCTCCCTCCCATGGGTCCCTTTCTTCTCCGTCATCTCTTGTCGTCTCTCAGCATCCTCACCGGCCCCATTACAGGTGTCTCATTATAACGGAAGGTGCCAGGGAGCACAATCAGGTTCTCTTTCAGCGCGTCTGTGTGAAGCCTCGCCTCATCAAACAAAACGAGCACCCTGTGTCACGCTTCACTGGGAATTTTCAATACCGTTCATTATGAAGTATTAATAATGCTGCCTCCCGACAAGTCAGATCCCTCATTCTGTTTCTCGCTGTCCCTTCCTCTTTTCTTTTCTTTCAATCTCTCTTTCGCTACCCCCCAAAATTGTCTGCCTCTGTCCCAGTTTCACTTCCTCTTAGTCTTTCTCGCTCGCTTCTCGTTTAAATCTTTCACCCCCTTATTTCCATTCAATTTGCTCACTGTATAGGTCATGCGTTTTGCTTCTCTGCAGCTCTCCTAGTTAGAGACACTTTGCAAGGGACACCTCACCAGCAGATAATTCACTACTGTCACTTCAGTAGTCCCAAAATCATAAATATGTCTTATGATCTTAAATACTGTACAGTATATGGCTATTGGTATGTAAATATATACATATATATATATATATATATATATATATATATATATATATATATATATATATATATATATATATATATATATATATATATATATATATATATATATATATATATATATATATATATATATATATATATATATATATATATATATATATATATATATATACTGTATATGTATAGTTTATTCACTATTTGGATGGAATGGTACAGACTGAGGCCAGAAGGGAAGCTGACCTGTATGTTTAAACAAACCCACTTTTTTCACTCTACCGCTGCCCTTTACATTCGCATTCCCTCCAATTTATCTGCTCCTTCTTTTACTTCTCACTCCTTTTCTCAATTTCCCTTGACTGAGAAACGTCTGTATGTCTATCTGCGTTGTCTTTGCATAGCTCTACTACCTCCCTCGCTACCGTGGTGTAGGTTTAAGCACAGAGTGTTTTGTTAGGCAGAGAAGATCAAAGTACCTTGTCGATTTCCCTTCAAAGTGGTAAACCTTTTCACTCCAGTCATCGAGGTCTGGGGATTGAACTTGTCCGAGGACCGTTGTTGGGAGAGCACCTGCGGGTTGGAGTAAATAAATAAATGGAAACAACAAGCAAAGGAATTAGCCTCTGACCCACAACGGTACCATCTGAAGAAAGAAGTGGAAGTGAAATTGACGGGCTCTGAGCCAGGGGAGAGAGAGAAGAAAGACAGAGGAGCACGTCTTTAAGACGATAAGGTGTCATTAGCACTTATGGGCACGGTTTGAAGGCACAGCGGGGGAAGCAATGAATGTTGGCACTGGCATTCAATTTCCCTCCAAGAAAAACAAATAACAGAATGTTGTAATCTCGTTAGCTGTGAAATCGACAGCTTTCTAAAACGCGGCTCCTGTTTACATGCCCGTCAAACCTGGGATTTGATTTAATTGTTTTGTTTCATGGCATGTTGTTGAGGTACGTGATGAATTCGCATTAGGGGTTAATGTACTTTCATCTGGAACAAACCCCCAAGAAGGGATCCACTAAAAATACATTACAGAGAGCCTCCGTTTTTCCAGCAAATTATGAAAAGCTGACAGATGGTATATAACACTAAATAAGTGATGTGGGGGCTGCTGCAAGGGACTGTACGCAGTCATGTGTGGCAAGGCTGAAAAACCAGCTTCTTAACCCGTTAAGACCCGAGGACCATTCTACAAAATAAACGCCTTCAAAATAACTACTCAAAGATATCTGTGCCAAGGATCCCAGTTACAGTATATCATTGTTACATTACAGTATATAGTAATGTAACAATTTTTTTTGTAATTGCTCAAAGTACTGCTAGAATACTTTTAAAAGATTGATAATAATCAAAAGAGCAGATCTGCAAGGTCACAGTTGTAATTATCAATATTTGAAATAGGTCTCCCAAATGACTGCCCATTTCTGCTATGAGTTGTCATTACAACGTGCGCACGCACACGCATGCACACACGCACGCACGCACGCACGCACGCACGCACACACACACACACACACACACACCCCACACACACACACACACACACACACACACACACACACACACACACACACACACACACACACACACACACACACACACACACACACACACACACACCACTCTTCAACATGACACCGGGCAGAGACTACACAAATGTGTGTAATGAAAACAGGTAACATATTCAGTCTTTTTTGACCGTAGCAAATAGCCTAAGTAGTGATATGCATATATGCGTTCCACTCTATGCTATGGGGGCTGCTGGGGAAACTGGACGACAGGAGAAATAAGGCTAGTCATCTGGGATCAATATAAGTAGGACAAAAAGGTTATTTTAGTCTGGACTTGTCCTTAAACTTTTCCCTTCCTAGGAACACAGTGAATTCAAAAGAACAATATCAGTCTTTGACATGAAGTTGAGTGAAAGTCATAAAATAAGTAAAATTCAAATATAGAAGTACAAAGTGTACTTTGTTACTGTCCTCCACAGTGTGTATAGTATGACTGAATATTATCTGAAAACCAGCATCTTCAAAAACATCTCTAAAACACCAGCTTACCCTCATAGCTGTAGACAATGAAGCTGGTGTGCCCAGGAGAGTGTGGGTGGTCGTTCCTGTCGCCGATGACCACCGTCAGCGTGCTGGTGGAGCTCATCGGAGGGTTGCCGCTGTCAATCATGAGAATGGGGAGGCGGTACTCCTTCTGCCGCTCGCGGTCAAAGGTGCGCAGGGCGGTGATGGCGGCGCTGCCGTTGCGCAGGTCGGTCAGGTTGAAGTTGGTGGCGTCGGAGGTGAGCATGAGGAGGCGGATGGAGAAGGGGCTGCCGTTGGGCGAGGTGTCGCGGTCGGTGGCGTGCAGCAGGACCGACGTGTCGTTCATGCGCACGGCCTGCGGCGCCGCCGTGTTCTCCCAGACGATGGGCCTGTACGGCACCTCGAACTCCGGCCCGTTGTCGTTGACGTCCAGCACGCTGACCATCACGATGGCCGTGCCTGTGAGTAGGGGTGGGCAAAATAATTGATATGCCAATATATCGCAATTCTTAATTCCATGATATCAATATCGAATCATGTCAGAAAGACTGTCTGATGTTATCAGGCTGCATTGATGTGTATGATTTAACTTTGTTTTTTATATTGTTTAAAATTGCTTGAAGATGTTCTAGTTGATTGAACTTAAAAGGGAATTCCGCACATTTTCAACATTTTACTGTACTGTATTTTACATGTCATTTTTAGGACCTTTTTTCTGAGGGTGTACAAATGGAACCAAATGGAACCAAATGGACCCATCAGGGTGCCGTCAGGGTCCATTTGGTTCCATTTGTACACACTCAGAAAAAATCTTGAAAATGGGTGGAATCCTCCTTGTATAATAAAAGCACAGTCATTTGTGGAATGAGGAAAAAGTGTGATATATCAATATATCAAGTTTACAAGTTTATTGAAGGGATAGCCCCGTTGAGATGCAGCATCAAATCGAATGATAACTAAGAATCACAATGTAAATCGACTCCTAACCCTAAATATCAATATAGTATGGTATTGTGAGGTAAGTAAATCGTCCCACCCCTACCTGTGAGGGGCGGGCTGCCCGTGTCTGTGGCCAGCACCATGATCCTGTGCTGGGACACTCTTTCCCTGTCCAGAGAGCTGGCCACCACCACCCACCCGGACTGGTCCACCAGGAACTGCCCGTAGGGGTCGGAGTCTTTCGCGATGCCGTACGAAAAGCGTCCGTTTTGGCCAGAGTCGAGGTCAGTGGCTGAAACCTGTGCGACGATGGTCCCGACCGGGACGTCCTCGGACATGGCGGGCGCCTCGTAGAACTGTGGGAAGAAGACGGGGGCGTGGTCGTTGGAGTCTTCCACTTGGACCAGGCAGTAGGCCAGGCTGAAGAAGTCGGCGTCCTCCGCCCTCACGGTCAGGTTGAAGGTTCTCTCGTGGGGCTTCTCGAAGTCGATCTTCTTCTTGAGTCTGATGACGCCGCGCCGGTTCACCTTGTCCGTCTCCACGAAGAACTTCCTGTCCTCGTCGCCCCCGACGATGCTGAAGGTCACCATGGCGTTCTCCCCCTGGTCTCCGTCGGTGGCAGAGACCGTGAGGACCTCACTGTTGACCTCCAGCTCCTCAGCCACCTGAGGACCAGATCATGTCACGTCACATAACGTTACAGTAACATCGCATCACATCACACCACACCACACCACACCATCAGGGGTGGATCTAGGCATGGGCATGGGAGGGCAATGCCCCCCTAAATGCTGTGACTGCCCCACCAAACACGAGTGCATGCAAAACAACCCAAGATATTTCAAAATAAAGTGCTTATATTTTAAAATGATTTGAAACACTCCTACTGCTACTAACTAACTACAGCCGTGACACCACTACTGTTAACCAACAGCATTTCATCATTGAAAACAGAAAACTCTCTGAGTCAGACCTTTAGCTTTATGCACGCTGTGTGTCTGTTGCAACTTCAACAACAGCCGATGTTATAATTATTGATACTTAATTGCACAATAAAAGTCCTGTAACCAAAAATGGTATAGGGTGCGGCTTCATCGCCTGTCGCGTGAAGTGACACGGGCGATGAAGCCGCCCCCATGCCATTTCCCCTGCCCAAACAATTGGGAAATGTTACATCCGACCCTGCACATTCTAAACTGTAACATTTAAAACATTTGTTTTAGAATAATTTACACCCATACATCTAATACCTTTTCTGCACAAGCACAACTATACTCCTTTACGCAATTCCATATGCATATATGTATGGTGTTAACTTTATTATAATATTAACATTAGAATTTTGAATAAATGTTTTGTATTTTACGGAGGAAGCAAACACCTAGATGTGCTTTAGCAGATGTGCTGTAGTGCACATCAAACAAAATTAGATATAAAAATATTTTTTATCATCTAATAAAAGGTTTTGATAAAGTGTACCTGTGCCGTGTACGCCCTCTGGGTGAAGACTGGCGGGTGGTCGTTCACGTCGGAGACCAAAATGGTGGCGGTCCCTGTCCCTGCCAGCCCTCCACCATCTCTGGCCTCAACTACTACCAGATAGCGGTCTTCCACCTCGCGGTCTAAAGAACGCAGAACCGTATAGATGGTTCCTGTCACGCGGTTGATGGAGAACAGATTGAGGTTGATCTCGTTGCGAACGTTCTGGACAATGTGATAGGTCAGGACGGCGTTTTTGCCCTCCTTGGGATCGTCCAGGTCTGTGGCTTGCATCTCCATGACGGACGTGTCGGCGGGGGAGTTCTCAGGCACGTGGCCGATGAAGCATCCTGCCGCGTCCGGCGTCGAGCAGGGGAACGTCGGCGCGTTGTCGTTGATGTCACGAACCTCCAGCAGGACGTCAGCGAACCCGGTGAGTCCTGCCCCGGCCTCGTCCGTGGCGAGGACCAGGAACCTCCAAGCGGGACGCTCCTCGCGGTCCAGGCGCCGCTGGGCATAGATTCGACCCGTCAGCTCGTCAATGGTAAACTCACTTCCTGCTCCCTGGCCATGGAGAGAGTAACGGAGGGCCGTCTGGTCAGCCTCCTGGTCAGGATCTGTGGCCGACACCTGGAGAGGTCAGACATGAAGAGAGAAGGACAAAACACACTGTTACGCAAGGATGAAACCCAAAAGGTGTACAGGATATGGCAATTTTTAGTTAACACTAAATGCATTATAATCACATTTACTGTATAACGCATTATAATTTACTCATATAACTTTACAACATGCAATACAAGTGTTTTTAAGTATGCATAAGAATGCATAAATACTTTATAAAGGAACCCCTGCCCTATGCATCCTCACTGTAAGGAGTGAGATTGTATTGAGTTTTATTCCAATATATGTTGTATTGTTGTATCGTATCGTATCGTTCGTACCGTATCGCCTTGCATCATATCATATGGTAATCAATGTGAAACTGATTACAATATTAAAGGCCCAACTTATGAAAGTGTTACATTTTTTGTCGCACATTATCTGCTGAAGTTGTGGAAATGCATTCCGTTGTTGCAAGAAGAAGCAAAAAGAGTTTTTACAACAACACAACATAACTTTATATGCATGCAGTTATTTCAAGATGCTATTTCTGCTTTCCAACTCAGGTATGTTTTAAATTTAAATTGCTTTTCCACTGAAATCCTTTTTTAGGCACTTCAAAAATAAGCATCGACCAAAGTATCTGACAACACTGCATGTGGAAATAAATATTGCTTTTTGACCAAACTGGATAATTAACCTGCCTTTCTGTTATCTTTTTAAATGAGGGACAAGACACTGCTGCTGACACTCCTGCGCACACGCACGCACATAACTGTCAGTACAACGTACAATGCAATTAAAAGTTCATAAATGCCAACAAAAGGAAAAGAAATACGTTTTTTTTCCCCCTTCTCTCCTCTGCTCACCAGAGGGTTTGTTTACAGAAGCCTTTGAAGTTTCGCCTCCCCGCCTCCCCCTCCCCCTCCCGGCTGCTCTTCCTGACAATTCAAGTGCGAAGACAATATCGAAGGCGAGCAGTCGTGCCGCGGCGGAGGAGGCCGCCACGCAGGTGAAGTCAAGAAATATTCATTTCAAATTGGATTTCCTCCTCGTTCGCTATCTGCAGAATTGTATTAATATGTGGGGTGAAAGCGGGGTGCTTTTGGGAGGGGCCGGGCGCTGCACGCTGGAAAAACTATTGAGAGCATTAGTGAGGAACCGAGTGCGCATCAAATCAATTCCACCAGGCGAGGGGATGCAGACCTGGTTTGAAGACCCGATGACACATGCCTTTCTCTAGGATTACTGCCATGCCCTCTCCAATGTGATACTTTTTTAATCTGATTTTCCTTCGCGACATTTACATATTACAGTGAATTACCGAGGATAGGTGTGACGAAAGGTGGTTGGAAACAGCAATGGGAAAAAAGGGAGGTTGTCCTTGATTTTCCTGAAACAACTTTTCATAAAACAGGCTCTTCCGTCCAGACTG
The DNA here is from genome assembly GCA_039105355.1 of Benthosema pterotum. Classification (NCBI taxonomy): domain Eukaryota; kingdom Metazoa; phylum Chordata; class Actinopteri; order Myctophiformes; family Myctophidae; genus Benthosema; species Benthosema pterotum. The sequence goes on along the minus strand of CM076967.1, from coordinate 17,124,345 downwards.
TCTCCAGAGGTTATTTTTACATATCGCCGTCTCAGAGTGCCTACATGCTGGTATCAGATGATATTGTGTTAACCAATGTCACACATGTGTGATGTGTTAGTGTTTTTACACTATATACTTTCTGAGGTGAGGCCTGAGGGGGAGTTTCTTTCTAGGCTAAAGCGTGAAAAATTGCATTCTGTGGGTCTACATCAAACCTGATATGTTTTCACATGCTGTTCATATAAATAAATGAACAACAAGCTACGCGGCTTGTGGAGCTCGAAAGGTGTTTTGGTTCGCCGTCTTTGTGCATGTGCAACATTGTTAGGCTTTAGGTTAGCCAATTCCTAAACTAACGGACATCTGAGCATACAGGAGTTCAGCTTGCACGACATTCGAGCAATAAGTCTAAATGGGAGACAGACTGGATCTAAAGCAAATCCAAACAAAGACGCAAAAGAAACCCAGTCAAGCCCAACCAGCACTTACTCACATTTTCCTGTCCACCTGCCAATCATTAGTCATTGAACCCCTGCCATCCCAGCTCTGGGACTAAGAATTTGCTAAAATAGCAGATACAAGATCATAACATGCCACTAAGTGATGTGTTGTGAGTTTGTAGATCAGCCATGTTCAACAAAGATAAGTAC
>CM076967.1:16986213-17118713 GCA_039105355.1 Benthosema pterotum | reverse complement strand
TTTGCGGTTAATCAGCTTTGAGGTGAAGATGGTTAAACAGGGGGTCTGTGAAAATTCTCCCTCGGTTTCCAGGCACCCACCATCCATCCACACACACACATGCATACACCATACACACATGCACACACACGCAGGATCAGGCCCCTAATTATTTCAATCCCCAGCAGAGTTCCATTTGGCAAAAGTAAAAAACATTTGGAATGCCATAGCGAGAGACTTGAAGTTCTTCTCTGGAAATGCTTAGTGGAAACTCCCCTGTCCTCAAGCATTAGGCCAGTCCGCTGCCTCCCCAGGTTGGCGGAGGGTGTGTAGAACCCAGGATCACATTAGGAATTGGTACAAGGTGAAAAATGGGTTACAGTGGATTAAAAATGCTTTGTGCAAATGTGTGTGGGGGGGCACCACCCCCCATACTTCTTTCACACCTATATTTATTTTTGGGCAAAAATATGTTTTCTGGCTTATGTACTGTACACGTTGGATATGATTAAGCAATGTAAACCTTGTCTTTTGTAGGCATTTATTGTTGATTGCAGGGCTGTAGGCTATCCACGTCTGCATGTTTTGTAGTATGTGTATGTGTTTGTGTGCGACTGCGCATGCATGTTTGCACACACATGTCTTATGTGGTATCCCCCCACAAAATAGCACTACAGCACTGTTTGTGACCCCTTCCACACGACTCATGCAACGTTAGATCTGTTATTTTTCGCTAGGGCATTCAGAAACATAACAATCTGAAATATGGATGCACTGTTTCCTCCCTGCAGCAACAATATGAATGCATGCAACACCACAGCCGAATGTTTATGTCCGTATGATGAAGCATCTCCCATGTTAAATGACCAGTCTCATATTTCAGAGTGATGGTTTGATTACTGTGACCTGCTCCACACATAATGGTCTCCACACAGTAACTGGTACAGAAGCTAACCTTGGCCCCACAGTAACCAATGTATTAACAATCACTGTCACCTTGTGAACAGCTTGCTGGACGTATGAGCGTGTGTGTGTGTGTGTGTGTGTGTGTGTGTGTGTGTGTGTGTGTGTGTGTGTGTGTGTGTGTGTGTGTGTGTGTGTGTGTGTGTGTGTGTGTGTGTGTGTGTGTGTGTGGGTCATCAGTGTTATGACCATATTTTGTTGATGTTGGCAGGTGTTGAGGTGCAGGTGACCCTCCCTGTCCACATATAAACTGGAGGTCAGGCAAACTCATTTATCACATACACGCACGCACACACATGCACACAGCACACACACACACACACACACACGCACACGCACACGCACATGCACACACATACACACACACTCAGGCACACGCATGCGCGTAAACCCTGTGTGAAGGCTTCTGTTTTGAAGGAAGAGTGGGAGGATGGCTATTAGAGCCGGCAGACATACCGTACCAAGCTCCAATGCTTTCTGAACACTGACAGGATTTCCTCCTGAGCTGAAGGTGTTAGGCTGCCTGACGGACCTGCCTTCAACCTATTGTCACCCCAATACGATCCACATAGAAGACGTCTTCAATGTTAAAGGTAGTTTAGACTGAGATAACAGTTACCTATAGGATGTCAAATGTATGGTATTACCATGTTTTAGTGCTTAAATTGTAAATTGCAAAGTATATTGTAAATTCTGCTTAAATTCTAAATTGTAATTTGTAAATGCAACTAATCTGTATGTACAGCATATGATATATTGCATATGTTTTTACTTAAAGGGACATTTCACAATCTTTGCCCAAAATATATATATATTAATGATATTTTGAAGGGTTAGAACACTTTCCTGGTGGTCCATGTGTGAAATATGTGGGTTTAGATATTTTAGATGTTTTACTCCCTGGACTACAACTACAAGTCTACACTGCATCTCGTTGACAGGCTGTCTTACTGAGACAACATGTAGTCCAGGAAGTAGTGTCCATGACATCAGAGACACTGTACTCACTGCTAACATCTAAAATATCTAAAACCACATATTACACACAAGACCCCCAGGAAAATGTTCTAACTCTTCTAAATGTCATTAACATAGTTTTTTGTTTATAAAAACGGTGAAACGTAAGTCACTGGATTAAGAGCGTCTGCCTAAATTCTACATTGTAAATCATAAATCTGATTTATACTTTGCACAATGGAGTATATACTTTTTGTGCAATGGAGTTGGCATGCAATGGCTTTGTATTATACAGTATGTATACTGTATGTGTACAGTCCATGTGTCCATGCACACACCTGTACACCTGTATATTTACCATATCAACAGGGGGCGCTGTTTCACCAATGCAAAGAACACACAGCAGCATCAGTTCACACATTTGGTGTGATTTTGTTAATAATGTACTAATTCCAGCCAGGAGACACAGTTTAAATTATCCTTGTCAAAGTTGACATTAAGGCATTAGGTTATTAAAAATACACATGGTATCATTAGCTGAGGATGACAGTTTGTTCTTAAGTGGTAAAGATGAATATCAGGCTATAATGTACTGTAGCAGTAGCACTGAAGGAAAAAAAAAACAGGGCGACAAAAAAGATGGAGTGAGAAAGAAACAAAGGAAGAGATACGTGCACGCACACATGCACGACACACGCTCATAAACACGCATGGAGCTGCTGACTCGGCAGGGTGAGGCGCTTAGCAGGATCGTGTGTCGTGTTTTACAGCTAATCTTTGCACTAATACAGCTCATCTCCTCCACACAGACACCTGCCCGAGGGGGCCAAACTTGAGCCAAAATGGCCACCCCCCCACCATCTAATTCAGTCACTCCTGGGCCCTGTGCGGGTATCGCCTAATTAAGTGCTGTTGTCGGTAAATTCTGGAGTGCTGAGCTGCTGAGGGATAAGAGAGTCACTTTTGGGAGGGAATTACTGCTGTTGTTTGCACTAGTTTGCTATATTAGCACTTCCTAATTCAGTATTCAGTGCATTTTTCCAGGATCTGAACGCTTCTTGGGATCCGTCTGAAAGGGGGTTGAGGTAAACACAACATCCGACAACCTTTCCAACAACAGCACATTAGTGGAGGAAGAACAAACGCATCGTCTTTAATCTAAGATGGCGGCCCTTAACCTCTTCATCGGCAGCTCGCTAAATCAGATATCATTTGCCACCTGAACACCCGTCACAGAGGGGTGACGCTTTCACCGAAACAACAGCGCAGCACGGAGACTCGTGCAGATGATGCACAGCTGTCATTAAGAGACCAGAATCCTCATGTTTTTTTCTTATTTATTCATTTTCAGCAGGGGAGAGGAACGAGGGACAAACAAAAACAGAGGCAAACATCAAATGGCGACCTCAGGGGAGCAGAGCTCTGCCTCCCACATTCACTGCCGAGATCTGCTAACAAGCTCTGACAAAAAACAACAACAACACATGAGGTATTGAAAACGACTGACAGGAAATGATGGTGAGCGAGCGGAGAGAGAGAGAGAGAGGGATAGAGAAGCACAGAGAGGCATGGAAACAGAGAGAGAGAGAGAGAGAGAGAGAGGGAGAGAGACAGAGAGAGAGAGAGAGAGAGAGAGAGAGAGAGAGAGAGAGAGATTGTATGTATGGGAATGGAAATATATTATTTTCTCAAAATATTGTTTGCCTAAATTTATCTACAGTGCCATAGTTTTCCTCACTGCGAATGTGGAACATGTCAAAGCTTCAGCTGACAGTATGCTTGATGGCAAGAATAGATGTGAAATTTCGGTGCCAGGGTTTCATCACCGTGAGAAGGTTGATGTGACTGGATGAGACACACTCCAGGAAATTGAATATGGATGCCATTGGAATTGAAAGTGTTAACGACACAATAACATTATAGGGACCCTCTGTATTTTGTTGTTGTCAATAGTGGTCACAATGGTAAATGACCCCAATGACATACCACATCATTAGCCCCCTTAAGCTGCATTTTTACTGCAGTAAACAGCAGATCTTGGGGTGTCAGCTGGCCTAGACACAAAAGCCAAAATTAAAACTCAAATTACAAAGATCTTAAGCCCCATAAATGTATTGAACGTTAATATAAAGTCGGGCATTACGGACATTTTGATACCACGTACATGGCTGTATGTACTACGGTTCTTGAGTTACAACATATACGTAGTGATGTGGCACCATAAGTGTAACATTTTGGCATATTTCACTCTTTAACTCAAAGATCCCTTTATCACCATTTATTCTATTTTCAGGAAATGGACCTACATGTATCTGCTATCATAAACCACTTCAAGTTTTTCAATTGATGAAACGGGTCGGGAGTTATTAAGCCAATTGTGAAGGGCTGTTTCAGTGCTAAAATTGCTGCGTACATTCTGCGAATATAAGCCACCCAGAAATGTCTGTCTGTGCATCTGTCCTTCACAATAAGTGTATATGTGAAGCGGACGCACCAAGTGTAGGATGTGTCATTGTATAATGGTATAATGTGTATAATGTGGGTAATATGTAATAGTGTCGTAGTGTAACGTGTAATACTGTAATAGGGCAATATGTGTAATAGGGTAATATGTGTAATAGTGTCATAGTGTAACATGGGTAATATGTGTAATAGTGTCATAGTGTAACATGTGTAATAGGGTAATAGGGTAATATGTGTAATAGTGTCGTAGTGTAACGTGTAATACTGTAATAGGTTAATATGTGTAATAGTGTCATAGTGTAACACGTGTAATAGTGTAATAGGGTAATAGGGTAATATGTGTAATAGTGTCATAGTGTAACATGTGTAATAGGGTAATAAGTGTAATAGTGTGATATTTGTGCATTAGGCTAATAGTGTAATAGGAAATATGTGTAATAGTGTCATAGTGTAATAGGGTAATATGTGTAATAGTGTAATAGTGCAATATATGTACATTAGGGTAATAGTGCAATATACGCAATCATGTAATAGTGTAATATATGCAATTGTGTAACAGCGTAATAGGGTAATATATGTAATAGTGTAATAGGGTAATATATGTAATGGTGTAATAGTGAAATATATGTGCATTAGGGTAATAGTGTAATATATTGAATAGTGGTCTAGTGTAATTGTCCTATTACACCATTACACATGATACACATACTTGCCTATTACACATGTCACAATATGACACTAGTACACATATTACGCTATTATGCTATACCAATATTACAGTAATATATTACACTATTACCATAATGCACAGACATTACACTATTAGCCCTATTACACTATTGCATATATTACACCATTACCCTATTACACATGTTACACTATGACACTATTACACATATTACCCTATTATGCTATTACACATGTCACACTATTATGCTATTACACATGTTACACTATGCCACTATTACACATATCAACCTATTACACTATTACACATGTTACACTATTACACACATTACCCTATTATGCTATTACAACATGTTACACTATGCCAATATTACACATGTTACACTATGCCACTATTACACATATCAACCTATTACACTATTACACATGTTACACTATGCCACTATTACACATATAAACATATTACACTATTACACATGTTACACTATGACACTATTACACATATTACCCTATTACACTATTACACATGTTACACTGTGGCACTTATTACATACATTACCCTATTACAGTATACCGCTATAGACATATATTACACCAGGGGTGGCCAACCTGAGGCTCGTGAGCCTCATGCGGCTCTTCAGCTGGTTACATGCGGCTCTTAAGGGGCTTCCACATGAAGCTGTCAAAAACGCTTGGCCTCATGGCGCAGTCATTCATTCCCTATACCAGTGGTTTTCAACCTTTTTTCTACCAGGGCCCACCATTTATTCAGAATTTGAGCCACAGACCACCATTTTAGCTCCATAGACCCCAAAGCTAAAGATTTCCTTTACTTGTGTCAACAATTCCAGGCTGAATTTCAGAGAAAACAAAAGAGTGAAACATACAGATCAAAATGTCCATTAATCTTCCACATTCTCTAGCAGTGTAGACTTGGGCTAATTCACATGATGAATATTTTAACTCTTGAGAATGTCATACTTTTTTGGATTGTAAACCCTGTTTCAAAATACATGTCTGTATGTTTCTATTTGCGACCGTGACGGCCGTCGCGGCGGTTTTCTAACCGTTGTGACCATTTGATGTGGCTCTTTGCCGTAACACAGTGAAAAACGTGGCTCTTAGTCTGTGACCGGTTGGCCACCCCTGTACTACACCATTAGCTCTATTACACTATTGCATATATTACACTATTACGCATTTTTGCACATTATACAATTATAGTATGACACATGGTACACTTGGTGCGTCCACTTCACATATACACTTATTGTGAAGGACAGATGCACAGACAGACATTTCTGGGTGGCTTATATTCGCAGAATGTACGCAGCAATTTTAGCACTGAAACAGCCCTTCACAATTGGCTTAATAACTCCCGACCCGTTTCATCAATTGAAAAACTTGAAGTGGTTTATGATAGCAGATACATGTAGGTCCATTTCCTGAAAATAGAATAAATGGTGATAAAGGGATCTTTGAGTTAAAGAGTGAAACATGCCAAAATGTTACACTTATGGTGCCACATCACTACGTATATGTTGTAACTCAAGAACCGTAGTACATACAGCCATGTACTTGGTATCAAAATGTCCGTAATGCCCGACTTTATATTAACGTTCAATACATTTATGGGGCTTAAGATCTTTGTAATTTGAGTTATGAAGGAAAAACCACATTTTTGGACGGACATCTTGCATTTTGGGGGGTGCCATCTTGGAATTTTGCAGGGCACGCAGTACTTTTAGAAATAGTGGGGTTTGAAGAGTGTGTGTACCAATTCTCATGCCTGTATCACCATTTGATTGACTTAAAAATCAATGTTACAAATGTCTTGCTCTCCTCCATCTGTGAATGTACCTATATACTGTATCTCGAGAACCGTAGGAGATACAGACATGTAGTTGGTACCAAATCGTTCGTAATGCTCAACTTTATATTAACGTTCAATACATTTATGGGGCGTAAAATCAATGCATTTCAAGTTATGAAGTTATTACAACATTTTATCAGATATAAATGCCAAAAAACTGTATTCAGCTACTCTTCTGAAACTGCTATCACACATTTTTGCATTCCTGGATGTCAGACGAACGTAATGATACCACATATGTCTTGTCCCTTTTGATGGCGGTATTTTTCCTGGCGTCCCATGGACTACTGTGGTTAGCTTGCAGATCTGCTATTTACTGAGCACGACACCAGCAAAAAGCAAGTATAAATTACATTTAAATCTATCAGCCAAGTTGTGTTTCCGGCAGGCACTCAGCCTCATTTGAAGCACTTTGTAGTTCCATCAGCTCCCTCGGCCTTACTAAATGTCCATTCTATTTGCCTAGATGAGAAGCATAATGTTTGCCTGGTGTAGGTCCATGCTGTCACGCTGAAGCCTGATTGTCTCCATACCACCCACTCACCCACTCAGACAGGCAGACAGGTGCTTCCATGACGACCGACACACAAAGACATCAAATGACTCACCTTCATCACCATCGTTGGCTGTGACAGTGATGACGACGAAGCCGACCTCCTTGTCCTCTTCCACGCTCACCTCGTACACCGGCTGGTCAAAGGCTGGGGCGTTGTCGTTGACGTCCGTCACAAAGATCCTCACATAGGCTGTGTCTGAGGGAAACAAAGTATTGGAAATAGAAAATAATCTTTGCTTTGGTCACATATAGTAATCTGCAGCTGGACAGCCTGTTTAAGTAAGCAGCCTAGAGCCTATAGAAATACATAGAAAGATAGCAAGATCTCTAAGCTTGTACAATAACCGCATGGCAATGCATTCAAATAATAAAAATAAAATCATGTTTTAATCAAATGAATAGACTTTATTTATTTTTAAGGATATAAATTATATTAACAATGGTATCAACATTATTGGGGTATGCAGTGAACAAACAAAAGAAATGCTCATTTTTGTTTCTTGTGTTTTGCTTATTTTTGAGGAAGAAATCCAACCATAAATCCAAATATAAATGTGCAGGATAGTGAATGAAACCAAAACAATAAAAAAAAACAATAATCTTTCAACCTAGAGAATCACTGTGCGGATGTCTGATAAAAATTTCTGCAAAAAGTAAAATCTTGAATACTAAAAAAGAAACGCTTGTTTCTCAGTGACTCTAAAGTCACTACACAAAGGAACTTAACAACTTAACTTTCAATTACCCACTAGGCCATCATTTCACTTGACCCACCATAAATGACTATAAACGTTTAGTTCAGCAGGAAAATGACAAGGGCATCATTTTCACTCAACCGCAGCAATGCAACGAGCAACACTGAAATGAATACTATCTGTTAGACACAGCTGTGTGGAAGCTCCAGAGGCTTTGATGGGCTGACAGATTATAGTGTGGCAGTGGAGGGTTGTGTGTGGAGCTGCTGTCTCTTAGTTGTACTACTGTGTGCATGTCATTACGACCCAAAGCCCTGATTGGCTATTAGCCTGTGCCATTAGCACAATGCTAATGATGTATTAATGAACTAGGGTTGCCTGGTTGGACGTAACCCGAACAGGTTCTGCACCAGAATTCTGGGTGGGATTGTGTTTTTGACATCAGCTGAACTCGTTTGGTAAACGGAACGCAGTAGAATAATCCTTTGTGCATGTGTTTACGTTCATGCCTAGAAATTAAGCAAAGCTGACTATTCTTGCTTAGATATGCATGTAAATTAAGGTTTCTGTGTGTCTTTGTGCACTCGTACGTTCTTCTGTGTAGGGTACGTTTACTAAAAGCAGCAGCTCTATTCTGCTTCCGTATTCTGAATGCATTGAGGTTTAAAGCATTAGCTATGGCGGGAGGAGTCACCACTGGTTTCCCCACCACTTTTCCCTCTGATAAAAAAAAGTTTTGAAACTAGCAGCTAGACTATATTTATGAGATTAATCAAGATTGATCAAATGTGTGGCCTATTTCTTACAGACCACTGACAAACAAGCTCTCAGACATAGGCATGGAGTGTCTGTACTCTCCTGCTGGGCACAGATGTATTGGTTTGAGCTGGGGAGCAGCGGAGCTCTCGCTGGACCACAACTCACTTATTTATGAAGGTGTCACTCAGATACACCCATATAAGAAAATTATACTGTATATGTAAAGCCTTTTGTGTTTTCATTTGCTCCTCTGGTTCTTTCTCTTTGCTCACTGTTCCCCCTCCTCTGTTTTATTCATTTCACTCTCTTTCTGGAAATAACACAAATGACAGCACTTGCACAAAAACGAATTCAACCCACTGTTTTCCAACCTGTGATTTGACAATACAGCTGATTCTGATTATATTCGGCCTGATATTTGTTCGCCAGTGCAAGGTAAGTGTGTGTGTACTGTGTTATGAACTACCCACCAGTATTGGGCTGGCCCTGCTGACCAGGCCTTGCAGACTCAGAGCTGTCCTGGGACTGGACCTCGATAAGGTAGGAACCTTTTTGTTCACGGTCGAAGGAGGCCCGTGTGTGGATCACACCTGTGTGGGAGTTGATGCTGAAATACTGAGAGTCCCCACTCTCATCCTTCAGAATCACATAGTTGATCTGAAGCCCAAAAAGGAAAACATACTCAAATTAGTAATGAATCAATGAAACAATCAAATGTCAACCCTACTGTACAGTATGTACTGCATCTACTTGCCTATCAACTCTATGTCTGCTATAATATATTAGTGAAAATAACCTTAGCCAACCCAAGACACATTAGAGGACGAAACTGTATCAAGCAGCAAACTACTAATCAAAGTTGGACTGACAGTGACAGAGCTCAATATGCTGTATGTTACACAGATTTTGAACTAGGTTAACCACCTTGACTACAGATTTAACTCCTGCAGGAAACATTGTTCTTTACCATTCCGTGAAGACCAGAGTCCAAGTCGGTTGCTGAAACCTGAGCCACTGATGTCCCGATCTCAGCCCCCTCTGGAACAGTAGCCTCATAGGTGGATGACAGGAAGAAAGGGACATTGTCGTTCACATCTGTCGGAAGGAAAGATAATGTAGTTTGCCACTCGTTCAGCTGGTGAAAGTGAAATCCAAAAGTAAGGAACTGCAAAGTCTCACTTAAACTCGCCTCAGAGGAAATTCACACATTAATGAAAGTGTAATTATTATTAAGGAGGCATTAATAAGAAAAAATGCCCTGGAGACCTCAGTCTGTCAGCTGGTTTCAAGCGCTGCTAAGCCAATTACGCAGCTAAATATGGCCTTGTTGAAAACCAATCAGTCTGGAAATATTTTCCACATTGTTTGCGACGTTGTTGGCCCACTTAGAAGAACGTATCGATGAGTCTCTGCTAAATGAGGCAGATTGAAGCGAATGCTCCTAGCTGTTAGCTTGTTTACCAACCAATCCTGCCAACGGATGATGAGGGATGTCTGAACTACTTTGTTGTTCCAACTCTGTCTTTGTCATTTATCAGCTCTCTCGCTTATTAAGGCTGACTTTCTGCGTTTCTGTTTTCTAGGTTGGTTTCCGTGACTTAAGCAGACTTATTTATTTATTGACAATGATATACAGTACAACCATACTGCACCGTATTATACACTCCACACTGTCACTTGCTCATTTTTGTGCACTCTTTTGCTCACTCCCTCTTTCTTTACTTTACGGCATGCATACATATCCTCTAGTGTCCTCATGTCCTGAACGCGTTTTGGTGTTTTATCTGTTGAAAAATAGCAGATCAACAAGCTCATGTCGCGCCACCGAGTGGCGCGACACGAGCTTGTTGTTCTGCTATTTTTGAAAAATTGTGACAATGTGCTGCAAATCTCTCAATACATTATTTTGGAAGCAAACATTTTATCTCAATTTTTCGCTTCTGGGGAACCCCCGAGAACAACATGTTTTCAGATGGGGGTCTGCAGCCAAATATGGATAATTCTGGCGGTCCTTGGCTAGAAATATGTTAGCATCACTGACACAGGAGCACAGATTTTTCAGAAAAAACTAGAATCTAGTGTCAGAAACTATAGAATCTAGTGTCAAAAACTTGATTCTAGCATCAGAAAGTAGATTCTAGTGTCAAAAAGGAGATCCTAGCATCAGAAACTATATCATTTAGTGTCAATAACTAACTAGAATCTTGTGTCGGAAATTACTGTAGTGAATGAAACTCGAATCGAGGGTCAGGACTCAATGGGCATGCATACATATACAAACTCTCCTCCACACAGACGACCTCTGCTACCCTTCCATACCTGTAATGTTGACGTAAACCGTAGTGAAGGAGGCGAGCGGAACTGCAGCCACGTTCTGGACGCGGACCCTCAGCGTGAAGAAGCGCGTGGTTTCATAGTCCAGGTTCTCGGCCACCAGTATGGAGGCTGAGCCGTCCGCCCGGTTGGGTTTTATGTAGAACCGTACCGGCATGTTGGTCTCTGGAACCTGGCCCTCCTCCAGGTTGTAGGTCACCCTGGGGTCTCCGAGGGGCGACGTGGCTTTGATAGTCTGTGAGGAGAGGGGGGGAAAGAGAAAGACCTTAGTTGTGCATACACATGTGTGTGACAGTTCACTTTTAAATTGTAATATGCTAATGTGATTCGCATATGCTCCTCAATAGGTTACAGAGAGCAGGGGTTTTCAACCTTTTTGATACCAGGGCCCACCATTTATTCAGCATTTGAGCCAGGGACCACTCATTTGAGGACATTTTAGCCCCACAAACCCCACAACTAAAGATTTCTTTTGCTTTTGGCCTGGGAAACAAAACAGGCAAACATGCAGACCTAAATGACCATTAATCTTCTAGTTGTGTCAAGATGATGAATATTTTAACTCTTGAGAGTGTACAAATGAAACCAAATGGACCCGTAAGGGTCCATTTGATTTCATTTTTACACTCTAAAGAGTTACATCTGGTTAAGCAACTTAGCTGGGTACCACCTGGAACCCTCACAAGGACCACTGGTGGTCCCCGGACCACCGGTTGAAAACCACTGACATAGAGAGGTGTCTGATGGTTCAGACCGTACAGTATATTCTGCCTCTGGTGAGTGAAAGGACCCACGTCCATCCCACCATCTTAACTTGCATGTTGCTCCTCTCTCTACCCTTTCTCTACCCTTGGTTTCCTGTCTCTCTACACTAAACTACCTGGAATATAACCCACCCCCCTTAAATTTAACAGATTTTCCAATAAAAAGGTATACTGCAGACATACACTACTGTTTCAACAGGAAGACATTAAGGCTCAAATGTGCCTGTGAAAATAAACGTTCTGCTGAAAAATAATGACAAAACAAAAAACAAGGAAATACGATTGGCAAAAGAGTCTGTCTTCGGCAAAATCCGGCCAAAACTATTAGCGTCATTAGTGTGTGGGTCCATATAAATCACCAAAGCTATCAGTCTGCTCTCTGCTGACTCTACTGCTGTATAGTCGCCTGAAATTGCCATTCGAGCCTCGGACAGCAATTTCAGGCCGAGCTTCGAACCTTCGCTAAAAAAAAAAAAAACAATGTGCCCCCCCCCCCCCCCCCCCCCCCCCCCCCCCCCCCCCGACACGCGTCTACTAACTCTTAAAATCGTGGATGTTGCCATCGGTAGATAAGTTTTCTACTGCCCTGAGATGTGATTGACATCAGTGAATACACCAGTCATGACACCGCTCTCCTTTCTCTCCTTTCTGATGAGACTGATCCGACACAGCCACGGGTAACACGCTGTTCTGATTGCCAAAACATGCCGTCCGTCGGCTCGTTTAATTATTTGTTTCCTGTGAACGCCTACGTGTCTATTGTAGGCTATAGTCTAAACTGCCTGCTTCTGCTGGACAGCTAACCATAAAACCAAAACCAACCAAAGGCTTGTTTAATTATTTGTTTGCTGTGAACGACTACGTGTCTATTGTAAGCTAGTCTAAACTGCCTGCTGGCTAGCCTGCTGCTGGCTAGGTAAATACCATACCATAACCATAAAACCAACCCCAAAGTCAGCGTGCAGCTCTATAGAGTACAGACGGAGTTGCGTAAACTCCGTTGACTTCCTAGAGCTAGTCTAATGGCGGATCGCCTACATAGACTTATATTGAGAATGGGACACCTTCAGTGAAAACAATGCATTTCCAACTGCAGTAACAGCGCGTTTCACAGCGAGTTTCTGACCCCTCGATGTCGCACATCTACTAGATGGGGGGAAAAGTTAAATAAATAAATAAATGCGAATGGTTCGGGATCATTAATATTCGTTCGCGTGGCGACCTTAGCGAGCGAATGGTTCGAATCCCGAGCTTCGGTATACAGCCCTATCTGCTGACTCTACTAAACTGGGAATACATTACACACACTACCCTGTGCAATCCATCACACTGCCTATTGAGCTAATATTGACACATTATGGAGTCGCTTTCCATAAGGTGTGTGTGTATATATGTGTGTGTCTGTGATTGAGTGTGCCTGCCTGTGTTCATGCACTCATGCGCTCAGTACGTTGTATACGTTTGTGTGTGTGTGTGCATGTGTTTGTGTGCGTGCATGTGCATGCGTGTCTGTGAGAGGATGAGGCATGCACCTCTGTCCTCCCTGAGTCTGACTCAGAATTTTAAGCTCCATGGCTTTTGCATTGCTCCAAATCTCTCTCGTTTTCATAGGGGAAGAAGAGCAGAGGCGGAGAGAAGCTAAAGTGACAGGGAATAATGTGGAGAAGTCTATCTCCATCTCGCACACACCTGGGTACGATTTCACAGCCATGCTGTTGCTGCTGAATCATCCACTCTCTGTTAACATTAACACTTAGTGGTCAAGAAGTCTCTGATGCAAAAGCAGCTTTAACTTGTTTTTGCATAACCCATTGAGACCTGAGGCCGATTCTACAAATGTCATCTAAATCCTTACAGTTTTCGGAAAAACGTATGTTGCTATACTGGTACTGTAAGTGGCGCTCATTCTATGGAAACACAACATTATATTTATTTGGCCACAGACCCGGAAGCAAAAATGTTAGTAAAAAATATAAATATATATTCAAAGATTTGCACAAATATTCATGATTTTCCAGATCTGCAGGTTCAAGTGACACCCAATGAGCTTGTATATCTGCGATTATTATTTAATAAGCAATGTACTGTATACAACAGTTAAAATTAAAATTGTCTAAAAAATTATACAGATCGCGGTATACTAGATATAGTGATAGTCCCTGTAGAGCAACAGCCAGTAGTATAATTAGAATGTGGAATGATGCATGTAGAGTACAGTAGATGTGGGGGAAAATAATATGTATAGTCTAACTGTCCATAGCAGTATTTTATTGTCCGTTTGCACTGTTTGTGAACTCTTGCACTCCATGTGTCATTATGTCATCATGTACAGCAAAACTCATTTAAGCACATGCATCAGTGTTGAGACACATTCTCTACATTTATACAGCACATTAGGGTCAATTAAATGATCATGATTTGCATGGGAATTCTCCTTTTCTGATCTTTTTTTTTTTAATTCATGGATCAAAGCAAAGATCTGATTTAAATCCAGAGCCAGATCTATTCCTGAAATGGTCACATTCATCCATAAAGAATCCAAGCCAAAGACCAAATGACTGCCGAGAAGCTGAGCTTCACAGCTGTGCACTGTCAAGAGCAAAGTTATTCGTCTCAGCAGCTCCAATGGCACTGAAAACCATAAATGAAAACAAACTTTAACAAAAATGACACTTCAAAGTACACAAGGACATTTCAGAAGCCACACAGTGGCTTCCACGAATTCAACGTTCTAGCATTATAGAGTTGTTTGTCAGAAAATTCAGACCTTGTATGGACATTTCTAGAAGTGCATCGCTACACGTTCAAACCACAGTGTTCATTTAACTTTGTCTGAAATTATTTAACACGCTGAAACAGGGGGTAATTTGGTTATTTGGAAAATGTGTGTGCATGTGCGTGCGTGTGTGTGCGTTTGTGTGAGTGCAAGCATGTATGTGTTCAAGCATGTGTGTGTGTGTGCGCGCGCATGTGCGCGTGTGTGTGCGTGAATGAGTGTGCGCTGTGTATTCTTGTTGCACCACAGTGAAATGGTATGACCTATAAAGTCTGGATATACAAGCAGCATAGCTTTTAAGGACCATGTTCACACAACCGCAGCTAGTCTTGGCCTTATAATGCAGGGCTATATCTGGGTGTTCGTGTGAAAGAGGGGGAGAGAGACAGAGGGAGAGAGAGAGAGGCCATGGAGCTTTCAAGGTTCTTGTCCTTTCTGGCCGCAGAGACACAGAGTCACAACCTTGACAGGGCAGGATTGTATTTTCCATGGCTGAATGAACCCACTTCACTACATCACTGTGGTTCAGAAAAAACACACGCACACACACACACGCACACACGCACACACACACACACACACACACACACACACACACACACACACACACACACACACACACACACACACACACACACACACACACTTCTAGGCCACCGTGGCTAACAAATTAGTCCAGGCTTTCCGTTTCGTAGACAAAAATGAAAGCCTGGGTGTCGATGCTAATACCAGTAAGGATCCCAGTAAGATACAATGTCACGTCCACTAGCCATAATGGAGCGTGTCTTGTGTGCACAGGGTTTGAGGAGGTCAGATCAACATGTGGAATGTCAGCTCCATATATGGAGATCAAAGGGTGGCAGCGGGGGCAGTGTCTTGAGTGTACAGGGTTTGATGTGGGCCAGACTGTCTGCAGCTGCACAAATTACTTTGGAACAGACCTGTCAGGTGTTTATCTGGTATCAGTTAAAAGGGAGATGTCAAAGAGGAAGGATGGATGTGGAGGATCATTACAGTGCTGTGATAACTACACATTTTTGCAATAAAAAAGGCAGTGGGATAAAAGGTCTGTCAAGATTTAACCAATACACCACGGGAACACAAATTACTATCTGTATGATGTTGAAAGGTCATAAGGTCATTGTATCTAAAAAGAACACAAAATATAGTGTAGCAGCCGTGTTTTCGAAGACATCCCTGACACTGCTGCCGCAGTATTGTGCTGATATCAACACAACAGTGCTTTGTGACAAGGTGCGGCTCAGCCATGAATATGTTTTCCCTTGCATTGCAAAGCCAATGTTCTTTTTGTACCTTTCTGCTGCTGCCACGAGACATCGAATGTCTCTCTTTGAGGCTCTTTAGCTAAAGGTTTTTGTGTTTTTTAACATCGACCACTGTGCTCTCTTGAGATCGCTACAGTAAAAACCTGCGCTGTAAGGAACACGCAACTACATGTTATTTCCAATCCAAATAAAAAGAAACAGAGGAGAAGGAATGTTCCTGGAGGAGCCCAATAACTTGAAAAGTGCGAAATCTAGTCAAGGAAACCACTCGAAGAACTGCAGAATAACACCAAAAAGCTCTCAGACTGCTCTTTCCAAATCGTCAGAGGAGCTTGCTCTTTCTCTGCCTCCTGGCAATGATTGTGAGACCTCTGACACCGAAAGCAGTCCTTCTACAAACTCAGCCAGGTGTTTCTTCAAGTGCCATTTTACCTGTGCACAAAAAAACTACAAAAAGCGGACCCTGGGAATTGGTTCTTGACCCGGAAGTATTAGCCAATGCTGTTTTCATTTCTCAATCTGACCTTTTAATAGCATGGAACATGGTGATCTTATCTGTTAACTAGAGCATGCTAGGTTTTTATTGACCTCCTAATATCTCATCTCACCTGGCTCATATCACCTCACCTGACCTTCAATTTAGAGATAAAAGGTTTCATGTTAGAAATGTTGAGTATGGGTCCCCAGCATGTAGAAACTGCTGGATGCTAGCCTGCATATGTTGAGCAATTTTCATAAGTATGTGACCATACCATTAACAACCTATCGAAGGCAAAAAAGTCAAAATTTTGCTATGCTTTGTGTAGCATGTGATAAGTCTAACTAGGTGTTTTCATGGTGCTGAATCCATTCTAAGCATTAGTTTTGCTCAAAAAACAGTCCAGTTCCACTTTAATGTAAAACAAAATAAAAGAAAAAAACATTACAAGTAAGTGATGCAACAACCCACATGTATACAGACAAGTACATATCCAAAACACACCCAGACACACAGACACACACTCACACAACCCTCCTGTGAACCCTCATAATAGTGTTTCAGCCTCTGCTTTTCAACACAGACCCAACGCAGCTGCTTCAAAAGCTGTCGTGCTGAAATATTCATGCCAGACGTGGTTTTTGGGCTTCAATTATTCATTCTGATAAAAATTAAAAACAAAACCCTTTTCAACCTTGTGTTTCCCACCTTATTAAAGACCTTACAGATTAAGAAGCACCCCACCCACCATGCACACCTCACGTGGCTCGGCCCCCCAGACCGGATAGAGATAGGCTATTATCTCGGCCAGCGTGATCCAGAACAAGCACACCCTCAACCCCCCTTAATGACTTCCTCAAGGTTGCAATTAGTGCGTTTGGAAATTCACTAATTATGGTTCCTTGAGATAATACCACAATGAGAGGCGCTGATATTTAAATTTTTAATTAGGGAGACGGAGAGAAAGATAGATAGATGAAGGAGATGAGAGAGAGATAGAGAGAGGAAGAGAAAGAGTGACAGAGAGAGAGAGAGAGAACAAGAGACAGTAGTAGTGAGTGAAAGAGTGTGAGTGAGTGAAGGGGAGAGATAGAAAGGGGGACAGAAGTAGGGAGAATACAACTGAGGGGGCTGATGAATAGAAGCACTCATGGAACACAACAAGCAGACAGCTCGCTGGTGCTAATGAATGCATTACGCCCTTTAACAAGCCTAATTTGTATTTAGAGTTCTGGGGATGAATTACTGTGAAGGCTCCCAAAGCACCAAGCAGATTTTAGCAGCCAGTTGCTACAGTAACTGAACACAGGGGACTAAATACTGGTTGCTGGAGAGAGAGAGACAGAGACAGTCTGGGGCCACCTTGGCGATCAGGAACCTGAAAAATGGGATAAACACCAAATTGAGACTCTGCACGCGGAAAACTGCAAATCCATTCTCCACGTCCAAAAGAAAACACCAAACAACTCAGAATTAGGACGATACCCACAGATGATCAAAATCCCAATAAGAGCAATTATTTGAAATTCTATAACCACATAAAAGTTAAACAGAAACGATCCATGACAAGACCCACGCACACAGTGAATCCCTGGAAATATGTTCTCAGCCAGTGAATTCTGGGACTAACACAAGCAAGCACAACCGCCAGACAGAAAACAAACTGGACTCCACCAGATCATAGGAAAACAAAACAAATGCTATCTTACACACTGGAAAAGAGCTACCCAATCCACAACTAAATAGAATGCTATTTAGCTATTTAACAGAATACACACAGTTGAATATCTAACTGATCTGTTAAACACTGTAACTGATCCAAAACTAAGGAAAACATTAACTCGATATAGACTCAATGAACACAGTCTGCTTGCAATTCAGAAAGGCCACCATAAGCAGACCTGGCTCCCATGAGAAGATAGACTATGCACCCACTTCACACAAAACGAGAAAGAGACTAAGCTACACTTCTTAAATTGACCGCGATCGGATCTTCTTTGTTTCCTCTCCACTGCCGCGGCTCAAACCAGTTCGATCGGTAAAAAAGCCCTTATTTTGAAGCTCAGATCTCCTAAACAGGATGTGCTGTTTCTGTTATGCTGTGTCTGTTGTCTTGCCTAATCGATCATCTGGCGATCTACCCAAAAACATCCGGTTCACAAGTCAGGAAGAGCTGTGTAGCCCTGGCTGCTTAACCCATGCGCCAGCGACATTGAGGGGGCAAACCGGAGGAGAGCCGTTTGAATGCATTGGATTGAATGAATGTCAATGGGACGGGAAAAAAAAAAGTTGTCCCCAATTCTGTCCCAAATGAAAGTCAGCAACGGGATGATCATCAGACGATGCGCACGGACTAATAGTTGGATTAAAGAATGAAATCTACATTTCCGCGTGATACGAGCCGTCCGCGTGTTCGGCGGTGGGATTCTAACGGGAAATCCACGAGCAGCGCGTGGACGGCAGGAAAACTACACTTCTTAACCATCTGCCTATACTGTATCAAGACAACATATACCCACAGATTGCAATCATCCAAGGAAAGTTTGAAAACATGGCTAATGACAAAAAAAACTCCCACATCCATTTGGTGAAGTGCAAACAATGTGCAAACACAGCGGCAAGATTTATGAGCTGCTGTGACAGTAGAAGGATGTCTAATGGAACAAACACCTTAAGGAATACAAATCATTGTGTGTACACTGTTTACACCCTACGGTCCTTATAGCAAATGACCTCGATACATAGAAATACTGTTCATATAAACCAAGCAACTAACTGAGAGAGAGAGAGAGAGAGAGAGAGAGAGAGAGAGAGAGAGAGAGAGAGAGAGAGAGAGAGAGAGAGAGAGAGAGAGAGAGAGAGAGAGAGAGAGCAAAACATTTTATCTAATTGTTTTGAAGCCCTTTGTTGTTGAAGTAGTCCCACACATTAGTGTGGGTGAAAAAAGAGAGGGTAGAATGGATATACAAAGGCAAGGGCCTGTTAATGAAGCTAGAGAATGAGACAGAGGCATGTTGTTTTCAAAAAAATGAATGGTTAAAACCATTAACAGGCTTATTCTCATAAAAGGCTATTGATGTTACGATCATGTTTACTAGGACAGTGGTATTCAAAGTGGGGTCTGGGGATGTAAGAGTGGGGACGTAAGGGGAGTAAGAGTAATTCAATTAACCTTCATTTAAATTTAATGGAAAAGTGTCTATAAAATATTTCAATCACCTCAACGAATCCATTTCTCATTATAAAATGTGTTTGATCATATCTTGAGAGTTAAAGAGCTAATAAGGGTCAATTAGGTTAATAAATTGTGTAGCAGGGGACCACCTGGAACCCCCAGGGGTTCAGAGACAAAACTGATGCAAAATCTAAGCTGATAGGAGGAGGAGAAGGAGATACACATCAAAAGTATTTACTGTATTTAAATACATTTTAAGCGTTGCTTTAAAAATGTTTTGTTACCTGCTGTGTTTTAATATCTTTCTAATGATTTGTTAGGGTCCAAATATTGTGTTTTGCTGTCATGATTTGTCACGACCCGAGTCGTCTTTAAACGTATAAACTGCAGAGCTCTATTGCAGTGGGTTTTCAACCAGTGGTCTGGGGACCACCAGTGGTTCCTGAGAGGATTCCAGGCGGTCCCCAGCTAAATGATGGACAGTTGGTAACAAAATGAACCCTGATCGAACTCTTGAGAAAAGCAAAAACAAATGGACCATTACGGGTCCATTTGGTTTCATTTTACGCTCCCAAGAGTTACAGATCTGTTAACAGATCTGTAATGATATATACATTAGTGCTATTAGTGCTCTGAATTAATTAATTTTCAAGAATGTACATAATTAGAAAATGTAGAACACATCAACCAACGTTTTGTCAAAAACTTGGACAAAAACCTGCTTAGTTTTGGGTCAGAGAGACTAAGCTCAAAATCAAATGGAACATGCAACATCTATTTGTTGCTGTATCAGGAGCATGTCTCAAATAGGCACTTGGCCTGCATCATAAAGCGCACGCCTAGTCTTTTCAGCAGTACTCTAATGTACAAAGCCTGCTAGGTAATAGAGCATATAGAATTAGCACTAATGTCAAATGATTTCATTACACACTGTTGGGAGCCTGCTGGGTGTAGAAAGATAACATCTCAGCCTTCATAGTTTAATGTCCACGCTGCAGCCATCAAACCAAATAGCTTTCGACTCAAATGGGTGACCAGGGAGAACATGCAGCATTGATTCTCAAAATGCTAAAAAAAAAAACCCATTTCATGGGAAAAACCATTACCTGAAGTTCATTATGAAAATATAGTGGGTCTCTCTCTATTCTAGACCCTGAAAGTGCCTTTTATTTTGAGAAATAAAAGTGACAAGTCTTGTTTTGCAGGCAGATTATCAACACCCAAAGATCTTCGCAGTCTGGAATGCAATTTGCATCAGACAAAGGAGATATTGCATGATTGTGTTACATACTCATTTATTCTATAAATATGGGGATGTGTCAGTCATCGCAACTAACAAAGAAATCTCCCAACTAATTCAGTACGGCAGTAAACAGTAAGACCGGAATAAAGTCTGTTTCACTACTGCTGACAAGAGAAGCAGAGCAGTAATAACAAGCAGGAGGATGCAAAATACTGAAGATGATGAGGCAATTATTCACACACACACACACACACACGCACACACGCACGCACGCACGCACGCACGTGCACTCACACACCTTCCGTTCCCAGTCATCTTTCTAGTGTGGTATCAATATTAGAACAAATTAGCACTGCTAAATTTAAAACAACAGTTCCTCCTCAACGCAATTAACACAGCAGAGGCAGAGCAAAGGAAGGGTGGGGTTGGATGAGGTATTAAACAACACAGGAAGACAGGCAGGCTTCAACAAGTTCACAAGGGGAGGAGGGTGTTGGCAGGGACACGTCTGCCTCCTCCTCAGACACACATGAAGTCGCCAGACGCTTCTTTTCACCTGACAGTGAGGAGTTTCACTGGGAGGGAACAGCACTTCTAGGTGGAGGAAAGAAATGGATGGAAAAACACGTTTTGGAAGCAAATAGTATATGAAATGTCTGAAATCGAGTGTCCTCCTTGGCGTACTGGTAGCACGCACAAAATAATTGTTGCTGAGAGGTTCAGTGGTTTGTGGGATCATCTTCAGACTCATCCACACACACTCACATACATGTGCCCATTGCAGATTTTAGGAGGGTACCGGGGTGGCATGTTCCCCCCTGGTGGCAAAAAAAAGTTATATAGTTTAGTCCCTCAGACTAACTAACTAAAGATTTTCAAGTTTGTGTCCACAATTTAGGAGAGATAAACTGGCAAAACGTTGGTCAAAATCGAATTGACTAGGCTCGTGAAAATTCAGATATTTAAATACCGGTAAATGAAATGAAACCAAATGACCCCGTAAGGGTCTCAAGAGTTACAGATCTTTAAGGGTCCATTTTGTTACCATTGGCCCATCATTTAGCTATGTGTTTGGCACAAAAAGGTAGCCTAAAGAAAGTGCCCTCCCCTGCTGGAAGAGCCTAAAATCGCCTATGCACACGCCCCCAGTCTTTGCCACCTGTCTGAGATAACGACAGCCTGATCAGCAAGTCACCGCCTCCATTGTCAAGGCAAGGTGTCTGAGCACACTCAACCTCCAGCCTACACACTCCAACAGGGGCGGATTGGCACATATTTTCCCACCGGGACAATTTTGCCTTTGCCAGGCCACCCTGGAGGGAAAGCTGGTTAACCAGATGTAACTCTTTGAGAGCGTAAAAATGAAACCAAATGGACCCTTGCGGGTCCATTTGGTTTCATTTTTACACCCTCAAGAGTTAAAATATTCATCATGTGAATTAGCCCAACTTAGTCTACACAACTAGAGAATGTAGAAGATTAATGGTGATTTCGATCTGTATGTTCCAGGCGAGCATCTAGCACGTTCTAGTGCATTTTGGAAGTGGCACTAGTGCATTTTGGATCTTGGCAGTTGGCAACACTGCCTCCAGCAGCGCGAGCACACTAGTTTGCCTGGCCTGGGCTGGGCCTGGCACCCTGGTCTGCCCTGGACTTAAAAAAAAAAGAAAAACTGTCCAGGCCACTAGGTGGCACAGGCCACCGGGAAAACTCCCTGTACTCCAGATGGCCAATCCGCCCCTGCACTCCAACAGGGGCTGTGTTAGCAATGTTGTGTTCTTGGGGTTCCCTGCACCCCATGAGTGAGACACTATTTTAACTTTCAAATGTTTATGAGACAAATGAGTATGCCCCCCTTGTGGCCTCCTATACCTAATACTTGGACCTGCTTGGAGTCAGGGCATATTTTGATGGCAAAAAAGTGGAATATACTCTATGTATAGGTACGGTACGTTCAACACCAAATCTATACTGAAAATAGCCAATCTACCAGCTCACAGCACATCTCGGTTGTAATAGGTTCCGAGCTTGCAAAGATCTGCTGTTTTAGTCGAATGTTTGCCCGGGAATAGGAGGAAAGGTTCAACATGTGATTTAAAGAATACTGATTTTCTGTCTAGTCTGGCCAGTGACTAAATGCACTGTAAAGAAACAAACAAACAAACAAACAAACCAAAACAAGAATGAAATTAAATGATGAACCAGAATATATATGGAAAGAGACCTGGAAATTTATCCCGGTCTCTCACTCAAACCTCCTCATCTCCCCCGTTTCTCTGAGCTTCCTCTTTATTGCTGTCTCTCTTTGCCTCTTTGTCATTCTGACCAGACCCCCCCACCCCCCCCCCCCCCGCCCCCTACCTCTCTCTCTCTCTCCATCAGCTGCCAAGAGGCTGAATACAGTAATTAAGTGTCTATCTTTCAATGTTGCTGTCCAAGGTGATGGGAGACCATTGTGTGGGCTTCATAACATCGCTGAGTTGTTTCACCTCCCTTCCCTGCTCCTCCACGTCTCTTTGTCCCTCTTGTTGAAGAGCTGACACAGATAGGAGGTGGGTGGGAACTTTCCATTCAAAATCATCTGTCTGTTGGTCTGTCATGGACGGATAAAAAACCCCAAGTGAGCGGTGCTGGGAGCGAGTGCAGAGAACAGGTTATCAGAAATGACAAGTGAAGTGATGTGGGTTTCAGGGTAAAATTAGCCGCAGTACAGGCAGCGACCATGTAAGTGGGTAAGCACAGTTAATTATACCCCTTGTACATGATGGCACACACTGAACACACACACACACACACACACACACACACACACACACACACACACACACACACACACACACACACACACACACACACACGCGCGCGCACACACATGCACACACATGCCTCCACTACTTTTGAAAAATGCAACAACCATGACAAAATAGCTTGAAGGAAAACACTCTCCACCTTCCAAATCAACCATTTCCGAAACGTGAGCAAATTAGCCCAAACCCCAGCCTGGGACTGCAAGGTGGGATGGAGGGAGGCTAAGATAAAAAAAGAGAGAAAGGACTCGAAGGAAGGTGTGCATGTGGAGGTGTGTGTGTGTGTGTGTAGGTGAGGGGGTGTTTGAAGGGGGGGGTTGTTTGTATGTATGCATGGGTGTCTAAGTCAGTTCAAGCACATCAAATGAAACACAGTTTAGGCAAGGTTGTGTACTCGGCAAAAATATTTGGAAGCGCTCGGGTAAACATGCTGATGATAGGAGAATGCTATAGCGAAAGGATGGAGGGAGGAAACAGAATGAAACGGGAAGGAGACAGAGGGAGGTTTCCTAGCAGGTCTCCTCAAGGCAGTCTTTACTGATGAATAGGCACCATGCACCGTGCAACCACGAGAAATCTCCACCATTACGCCTCGCGAAATAGAGGAAGGTGGGGAAGGGGAGTTGATGTAACAAACCAGTCCGGCTTGCTTCATGAAGGATCTGCAGATAGAGGGGTATTACACTATAGGCTTCGGTGCCTACTACTGCTGACATCTAAAGGCATCCCCCACCTCCTCCATTTATAGACAAACAGCTGGGGTCACAGACGAACAGGTTCATTCATTCCACACACACAGTTTGACTTACTGTGTAGATTGAAGTGACATAAAACTGCCAGTCATCGATATTATGGCCTGACCTCCACTCAGGGAGAGATCACAAGCTCTCACATCACACATCACGCTGCTATGCCTATAGGGAGTTTGTAGATTGTCTATTTTCAGCGCGGGACACCAGCATGCAGCTTAGTATAAATCACCTTTAGCATTAGTTCATGGTGGCACTTGTTAGTAACGACACAACCAGCCTGTCCCTGACCCCCACCTCTGGTCATAAACAAAGCCAGCGTTATTCACTGTGTAGAGCAGGGGTGGACAATTATTTTTCCCATTGGGCCAAATGAGATACATAAAATATTGCCAAGACTAAAGGCTGAACTAAAGTCTGCGTGATATTAATTTAATTGCAAGATAAAAGTAAGCGTAAGACCAACCATTTTGACACCAGGGCCCCCTATTTATTCAGAATTTGAGCCACAGAGGACCACCATTTGGTGACATTTTTAGCCCTCACAGAACCAAAAACTAAAGATTTATTTGGGTTTTTGTCCACAATTCCAGGCTGGATTTCAGAAACCAAACAGTCAAACATACAGACCAAAAATGACCATTAATTTTCTACATTCTCTAGTTGTGTAGACTCGGGCTAATTCACATGATGAATATTTTAACTCTTGAGAGTGTAAAAATGAAACCAAGTGGACCCGCCAGGGTCCACTTGGTTTCATTTTTACGCTCTCAAAGAGTTACATGTGGTTAACCAACTTTCCATATTTAACAAGGACCTCTGGTGGTCCCCGGACCACTGGTTGAAAACCACGGTACCCTTTCACGGGCCGGTCAGAGGCAGCCAAAGGGCCGCATAATGCCAGAGATATAACACAACCCACCCTGGAACAAAAACCTACATGGGAGAACAGAGCCTACAGATGGACCTGGGGCGGACGTGGGAACAGAGACATGCATTGGGAGATCTGTGCGACAATGCAATGAACAGCAATGGAATATTTAAACAGACCAGCAAATTAATCAGCTGCTTATAGTGACACGTTTCACAACTCATTTTTCTGAACTTAATTGAAGGCTACGTATATACATCTAATTTTATCCGCTAATACGGTGGTTTCAACCTTTTTCATACCAGGGTCCACTATTTATTCAGAATTTGAGCAATGGACCAGCATTTGATGACATCTTCCACACCACAGACCCCAAAACTAAAGATTTCTTTTGCTTTTGTCCACAATTCCAAGGTGGGTTGTGTAGATTTTGGTCTAATTCAGATGGTGATTAATTTAACTCTTGAGAGTATAAAAATGAAACCAAATGGACCCGCAAGGGTCCATTTGGTTTCATTTTTACGCTCTCAAAGAGTTAATCTTGTTAACCAACTTTCCATCATTTAGCCTGGGGACCACCTGGAATCCTCTCTGGGACCACTGGTGGTCCCCGGACCACCTGTTGAAAACCCCTGCGCTAATAGTATTGTTGAATGAATAGAGGGAGATGAATGGAGAGGGCGTATGCAGACAGATCATATATTCACACAAATGTAACCTACTAACACTCCCCAATATTACATGGCTACTTACCACAATCTTGGCATCTCGGACGGTGTTTTCGGGCACAGTGACCCAGTACTCGGACTGCTCCCACTGTGGCGGCTGGTTGTGCACATTGGTGATGATGACAGTGAGCTCCACTGAGCTGCTGCGGTTTCCCCCGTCACTGGCCACGATCTGCTGACTGATCCTGGACGTCTGGGGATGCACAGAGGTCATGGAGGTCAGGGGTGATGTTGGTTAGCAGTGATGCAAATCACCTGCATCCTTACTATTTTTTAGGACATGTGTTTGTCTGTCTCCATCAAGATTCCCTGTTGAGCATCTTT
Source organism: Benthosema pterotum (assembly GCA_039105355.1). Lineage (NCBI taxonomy): Eukaryota > Metazoa > Chordata > Actinopteri > Myctophiformes > Myctophidae > Benthosema > Benthosema pterotum. The sequence goes on along the minus strand of CM076967.1, from coordinate 17,092,246 downwards.
TGGGCGTCATTGCGCAGTGCGTATTGGTGCCTTCACCTTCCTTCTCGTGTGCCCAAAAAAACAACTTCTTCATCCCACAGTGGTATATTCACTCCATGTTTAATGCGATTGTATTCACACTTGCAGTGATCTGCACTCTGCTGCATGAAGCAAAGTGAAACCACCACTTTTGGGAGGAGTAGAATGCGGTTCTTTGAATGAGACTTTACACCTGCTAAACAAAGCACATTTTCTGACAATACGCAGCAGGATTTGTTATAAATCGCAGTAAATCTTTCCGGTGAATGTGACCTAAGACAACATACTGAGAGTGAGAAATGCACACTCAGAGACAGGGCAAGTTGTCATCGCTGTTACTGTAAATGATTGTCTACAAGAGGGGAGGGGAGAGGACAGGAAAGACGTGCATTGTTAAACAGATCATTGGTGTCTGAGAAGGAGAGAAGAGAAACGAAGAAAGGAGATGACATTCACATGAGAAGTAGAATAGTCAGCATTATTCATAAAAGTCATTAAACGGGCCGACTTCTGAAGTGCCACCGTGAAAGGAGAGATAGAGATAGACTCAGTCGCTTTCCTTTTTTTTCTTCTAATTTGACTTTGACTCCGAAGGTTGCAGAACTCCACAGGGTGTGAGGACCCACCTCGCCACACACACACACACACACGCACACGCACACGCACACGCACACGCGCACGCGCACACGCACACACACACACACACACACACACACACACACACACACACACACACACACACACACACACACACACACACACACAGATGACTGCATAAGACCATAATGACAGTGACACTGTTCAGCAGAGTCAGCAGGAAAAGTTAGAATGTGAGTGAGGGAGAGAGACAAACAGACAGACAGACAGACAGACAAAGAGAGGGAAAGGAGTCAAGGACAGAGAGCGGGGTAAAGGAGAGCGATAACAAGGGCAGTGAAAGATGAGAGTGAGGGAAAAGGGCAACATAAGACGTTACGAATGCAGCGAAAGCACAGAGTGAAAGGGAGATAAATGTCTAAAATCAGCGCACTGTAAGAGAAAGAGACACATCATAGGAGAGAGAAATTAAAGAAGTTATGTAGGAACTGAGGAAGCCCGAAAGAGAGGTTTGAAAGAAGAAAGTAGTGGAAAGTAAAAAAAAAAAGGAAAGTGAGGAAAAGGGAAGGACAGATCTACATTTTATCAGATGTGGAGAGAGAGAGAGAAGGAAAGGTTACATGACTCGTCACCTTCTTAAAATAATCGCCTAAGTCATTTTTTCCAGGTTTTTCAGGAAACACACAAAACTCCCCCAAAAAATTTTTGGGGGAGTTTTGAGTGTTTCCTGAAAAACCTGGAAAAAATGACTTAGGCGATTATTTTAAGAAGGTGAAGATGTTAGAGATGGAAGCAGAGAAAGAGAGTGTGTGGGAAGATGGGGGGCATATTCTCTTTCTCCTAGTCAATAATTCTCACCAGCTCACCCCACCGTATCATCAGTGCAGATGATGATAAGAGCTGCTGAATGTCTGTTAGGACAGGCGTTCTCAACCTGTGGGTCGGGACCCCCAATGGGGTCCCAGTCCCCACATATTTTGGTGGGGAGGGGCGGGGGGGTCCCCAGTTCAAATGTGGTTATTATGGGGGTCTGCACCTGAAATGGTTGAGAACCACTGGATGGATTGGCTGGATTATGGCTTTACTAAGACTTTTACTGCTAGATGAGAGACTATCAGCCCACTCACTCACCTGACTTGTATTCACATAGAGAATAGAGAGCTGAAGATCTCTCCACAATCACTGCTTGTATACTGTACTGTACTGTATGCGTTTGACTGTCTTATTAGGGGGCACTACAGGCACTGAGCCTTTACTATACTATACTGTATACAGTATATCTAGCCTAGATCACCAGCTGTTTATTCCCTGACCTGATGTATGTACTGTATGTCAGGAGTACATCGATATCTTTTGAGAGAGACAGAGAGCAAGATATACACTATAGAAAGACGAGGATTGGCTATAGGGGACAAGCTGAACAATAATTGGCAGGTTTTGCACAAAGCACAGAGCCTATAAATAAAATGTCATTGCGGTGTTGTATTCCCTCCACACATGCACACACGCACACACGCGCACACACACACACACGCGCACACACACACACACACACACACACACACACACACACACACACACACACACACACACACACACACACACACACCCCCACACACACACACACACACACATTTAATCTGAACAATAACATTCTGTACAGCCCTCTGAGCCTGTGGCACTGATTAAGAGCTATACAAATAAATATATTTGAGGTGAGTTTGTACAGCACCTATGCTTTTCAATAAAATCCATATTGTAGCCCCACACATACATGTAAAATTCATAGCCACATACTGTATATACATACTGTACAGCAAGAGTAATGCTGTTTTCTACAGCCTGTCACGTTGGATATGGAACGACTGATAGAAGCTGGGATGGAAAGGCACTGTGTGTGTGTGTGTGTGTGTGTGTGTGTGTGTGTGTGTGTGTGTGTGTGTGTGTGTGTGTGTGTGTGTGTGTGTGTGTGTGTGTGTGTGTGTGTGTGTGTGTGTGTGTGTGTGTACGTGCGTGTGCGTGTGGGCTAACCTCACTAGATGATAAAGCTTGCAAAGACAAACAGATGTACTGGTCTGATGTGTTGTACTGGTAGGTTTCTTTCTCACTGTCTCCCTCACTGTCTCTCTCCCTCCCTCTGTCTCTCTCCCCCTGTCTCCCTCTCTCTCTCACACACACACACACTATAACCAAGCAGCATAATATGGGAACTCAAATGATGAAACTATGTGTCTGATTCTTTGTAAGTCATTGTATTTTCTGCCAAGTTTGGATTCGATGCGTGTTACTTCTGAAATAAAGAAACTAAATTTAGTCGTGATGGATGCTTGCTCATTACCATTGTTTTCAAGTAGTCCCCACGACTGTTGTGTTATCCTTTTCATCAAAATGTATTACTGTACCTTGTGCTGTTTACATTTCTGTCTAATAAAGTAATCAATCAATCAATCATCATCATGCCAGTTAGCATGTCTCTGATATGTGAGATGGGGTAGGTTGACATAGACTGACCTGTGAGATGGGGTGGTTGACATAGACTGACCTGTGAGATGGGGTGGTTGACATAGACTGACCTGTGAGATGGGGTGGTTGACATAGACTGACCTGTGAGATGGGGTGGTTGACATAGACTGACCTGTGAGATGGGGTGGTTGACATAGACTGACCTGTGAGATGGGGTGGTTGACATAGACTGACCTGTGAGATGGGGTAGGTTGACATAGACTGACCTGTGAGATGGGGTAGGTTGACATAGACTGACCTGTGAGATGGGGTGTTTGACGTAGACTGACCTGTGAGATGGGGTAGGTTGACATAGACTGACCTGTGAGATGGGGTGTTTGACGTAGACTGACCTGTGAGATGGGGTAGGTTGACATAGACTGACCTGTGAGATGGGGTGGTTGACATAGACTGACCTGTGAGATGGGGTGGTTGACATAGACTGACCTGTGAGATGGGGTGGTTGACATAGACTGACCTGTGAGATGGGGTGGTTGACATAGACTGACCTGTGAGATGGGGTGGTTGACATAGACTGACCTGTGAGATGGGGTAGGTTGACATAGACTGACCTGTGAGATGGGGTGGTTGACATAGACTGACCTGTGAGATGGGGTGGTTGACATACACCCAGCCAGTGCTGGGATTGATGTGCAGGTAAGCTGGCTTTTGATTGGACAGAGAGTAGGTGAGGGCGGCGTTGCTCCCCTGGTCATCATCGTGTGCTGCTGCTCGTAGGAAACTAGTCCCCACAGGCGTGTCCTCACGCAGGAAGTCTACAAGTGGATTACACGCAGGCGTTAGGAACGGGTTGATATATTATTAATCACATTACAGTGTGCAATACTTTGCAATAGGTTAAACAGATGCTGTACTTGATCCAACAAACTCATTGATGAATAAAGTTCTGCCTGTGAACGCTTTGCTATTATCTCATTAAAGAATTATAATTTTAGATTCCGCAAATATCATTTATACTGTATGGAACCATACATTAAAAAGATAATACTTGTCATGTATGAAATGATTCTCTATTGTTACTGTTGTGCCCTATCAAATCAAGCTCCAAGCCCTCATCTCTTCACTGTCTACTGTACAGGTATTTGCATAATGTCATGGGTGTTACAAAATGGTCTAATTAGCATTGTGTGATGTTCGTGTCAGCATAAGTGTTTGCTGGCAAAAAGACAATGCCCATCGCAACAGCACGTCTTCCTTTTGGCATTTCTGGGGCACACGCTGCAACATCAGTTATTCAAAAATGTAAGAATCGCCAAAAATGTTGCTGACTCTAATGTATGTCAATACAGAATCAAAGAACACACAACAACAACAACAACAACAAGCTCCGCCAGGGGAAAGAAAAAACAAGGCAGATTCAGAAGCGGTTCTTCTGTTCTCATGGATCCTCCTGGAAATGAATGCGTGTCCTAGAAACATTTCAATCTGCCTGTTTAATAGTTAATAAGGGACTGTGTGTATTTCCATAATCTGATGAAAATAACTTTTGACATGATGCTTATCAAAACACATATTTGCACACATGAAAAACAAACACAGGCCCTCATGGGAGTCGATGGGAATGGGCGGCAAATATTTCATCAGCTCTAACAGCTTTTCGGGATTAGGAGACAGATGTTGAAAAATCTATGAAATATAAAGATTCTTCTCTTGTGAGAGTGTGTGTGTGTGTGTGCTGCAAAAATCGATTTTCGCAGCAAAAAATATAAGCCCCATGATATAGATAGCAGGCTCAGCCGAATGTTTCTGTTTATGGTTCTGGTTAGCTACATGTCATTCAGGTGCAGCTATGAATGCATTACTGATGGGGCTTGCATTCCTAATGGGAATCGCTATTCGAAATTAGCAGCCGTGATTAGATTACTAGGGGTACATGAGGGAGTTCCAGGGGGTACATAAATCAGATATATTGATTTTGATTTTACAGAGATAAAATGCCATTAAATGGGGGGTCTGTAGACTAATGCATGTTAAACTGGGAATCCTTGGAATGAAATGGGCATCCACGCCCCATTTGGGGGTCCTTGCCATGAAATACTTTTTGACACAGATGAATTGCCGATGCTACAGTTTGACAAAACATCCATGAGGAAACTCACACTGGTAGCGGCTGTTCTCAAACTTGGGAGCATTGTCGTTCTGGTCGGCGATGAGGATGGTGATCTGGCAGACCCCGATGAGAGGCTCCTGGCCCTGGTCTGTGGCGGTCACAGACAGGCTGTACTCGCGCTGACGCTCCCGGTCGAAGCTCACCGTGGTGGTAATCACACCTGGGAATGAACACACTTTTTGAGATTTTTGGGGGGTGATTCTACAAAATATCGTTCTCACATTCCTAAATGTTTGTTTGTGACTTTCACCTTTATTTTATATTTGTTATAGAGTGATAGACACTAGGCAGACAGGAGGTTGGAAGGGAGAGGAAGGGGCGACATTAAAGGCTGTCAGGGTCAGAAGTCGCACCAGAGAGGATGCCTTAGTGACCAGACCGTTCTCTCACTTTTTCAAAAATGTTAAAATAGCAGATGTACAATGTAGCACAGCACAAAGTTTCTAAACAATGCGCTGTGAGCTTGGAAATATGCTATTAAGCATATTTCCAAGCTCACAGCGCATTGTTAAGCTATTATGTAAAAATATAATACAAAAGTCCAGGCAGAGAAAAATCCATCAAAAACTATAGACCACATCACAGCCGGGCCGAATCCACTAGCGACCAGATTGTGACCACTTGCTTACTAGTCGTGACCAGATCAACTTGGTCGTGTTTTAACTATAGCTTCGAGACTAGAGGACGGCTTTATGGAACCGGCAGGTGACGGCAGGAGGGCATGGGGGAACTTTCCCTGCACCTCCTGGGCTCTGTGAGACGACCAGTTTGGTGAACAGGCACTGTTCCGTTCTGAAGGTTATGTTTAGTGCTTAGCATTAGAGTTAGGGTTATGTTTAAAGGTTTAGGGTCTCCCCCGACCTATAAACTATCTGCGACCATAAACAATGTAGTCGTGACCAGGTTTCAACTATAGTTGTTCGCTAGTGACAAACCACAAGCACCTATAGCTGCAACCACAGCCAGTAAAATAGTCGCAATAGTAAGAAACTGGTCATGACCACGTTGCGACCAGGTCCGTCTGTTATTTGCTGTATTAGTCATATAGGAGGAGTTATATAGGGCTTTGGTGGTTCAAACTCATTTCATGAGAGAGTTGTTGTTCATGACTAACCTGTGTCAGGGTCAATGTCAAAACCAGAGGACGCTCCGTCCCGATGCATGATGCCATATTTGACCTCTCCGTTGACCCCCATGTCGGCGTCATTCGCGTGGACGCGCAGAACAAAGGTCCCAGGCGGCTGGTTCTCCAGGACTCCAGTGTTCAGGCTGTAGTTCTGGCACTGTAATGCATTATTATGGTGTTGTTGTTGTAGATGTTTATTACATCATTAGGAACTGGACAGGACACTTCTACGGCATGTCGCTTTGTTAGTGGAAACTCTGGTACAGTATCTCCAAGGCATCTCTCATAATAAAATAATAAAAGAAAAAGGTCCCTGTCTGAAAACTTTATTAAGTCAACAATTTTAATTGTTGGCTGTCCTATGCAATTGTGAGGAGGTGTGTATTCTTCTAAATTACCAATAGCATAACTTTTCAGTAAAAAAATAACCAATGTCTCCATTGTAGTTAACCAGTTTTGCATTAAAACCTTTTCAAAAATAGCAAAAATTAACAGCTAGCATCATGACGCTTTGTTAACCTGCTAGTGAGCACGGTACTTTTTGCAAAATTTTGTATGACATTTTAAATATAAAAGCAGGTATAAAAAGGTAAAAAAGACATACAGGGTTTCTCCTAGACAGCGGCAAGAGGCTGCCTCACACACACACACACACACACACACACACACACACACACACACACACACACACACACACACACACACACACACACACACACACACACACACACACACACACACACTCATTTCATTGAAAAAACAATCATACAAACAATGTATGTGAGGGAAAGTTTTTCACAGGTTCACTAACCTCATGAAATACTGGTTTGTTGTTGTTGATGTCATTGATTCCAACGATGACCTGGGCAGAGCTGCTGAGGGGGTAGGGTCCCCCAGATGCGTTGTCATCCGTCGCAGTGATGTTAAGAACATACTGTGGGCCTCGCAGCCTGGGAGGGGGGCTCCGGCGCAGTTTGATGATGCCTAGAGATGACGCCAACGAGGACCACAGCACAGACAGGGGAAGACAGAACATGATGGGGTTGATGGTATAGTCCAGTACTCAGCTGAAGTTCTGCATATAGTTAAAGGGGAATTCCACCCATCTTCAAAATTTTCCTGAGAGGATACAAATGTGAACCAAATGGACCCTAGTGGGAAAAAGGGGTCTGAAAGAAAAATCATTAACATGGTGAAATACATCCAATGATGTCATCATATATATTTCACCATGTTAATGATTTTTTCAGACCTCCATATTTAGGAAATACAGAACTGGGGGAACTTTTTTATCATGTCCACACAACATATCTAAGGTATATTAATGACATATTAAAATGTTGAAAATGGGTGGGGTTGCCCTTTAAATTGTAATTGGCACGTGATGACTTGTTTGATTCAGTGACTTTAAATTTGCATGTGCAATGAATTGTAGAGAACACACAGTTCCGTAGTAGATTGAGTCCAGTGTTATGCTAAGCACTGTGTCCAATATTATACAACGTATATCGCTTTCCAGCGAAAAGAATAACTTACTCTATTGTCTAAAATGGGCAAATCTGTTCACTGCAATACATAACTTTATAACTTAGGTATTTAGCAGGCACGTTTAATCCAGATAGATTAGCCTCGACACCCAGCCCTTCATTTTCCTCCTTGTTGCACGAAAAGGGAAAGCTTGGAATAAACTGATGACACATTGGTGAGATGCAGTCAGTTCTAACAAACCCTCTGAGTCGGTCACTGGCTCTCTCTAGGCCAAAATGTTTTCAGGTTAGCTCAGAGTAAATCCAGAGCAACTTAAGCAACAACAAAACAACACAAGTAAACTAAGAACCTAACAGTGACTATGGTCAGTGGATCTATATAATGGAACAATGCATATACACTTCTAGATCTATGTCTACAACTCATAAAATCCTCTCAAGTTGAGCTTTTGCATAAGGCAATCGAGGCTAGGGCAAGCGCTATACACGCTAAGATGGAGTCTTGTAAGAAGACAAAGTGAACACGTACCGATATACTATTCTTGTTGATGAAATCAGTGGCCAATATGTTCAGGTGAAATGTATATGGGGAAAAAATTAAGCCAAACTTGGAAAGAGGGAGAAAGAAGTCAGGGACTTCACTAGAAAACATAACCAAATCCTCTCAGACCATTAAAGATACAACACAGATCAGCCTAACAACCCAGAGGTCATCTAGTCGTAGCCGTGTGTCGTACTGTAGCTTCATTTGTTATTTATGTGCAAATGTTGTGTTATGTGTGCTATGTGAATTTGTGTTCATGTGTAAGTGCACTATACTGTATAGTAGTATTTTCTTGTGTGCCACATGTGTGTGACTGTGCGTGTGGCTGTGTGTAGAGCAGTGCAGGCTGGATGATAAGCCAGACAGGAGCTTAGGCTTCCGCTATAGAGTTCCCTGCTTCAAGGAAGGTGAGAGAGTGTGCATGAGAGAGAGAGAGAGAGAGAGAGAGAGAGAGAGAGAGAGAGAGAGAGAGAGAGAGAGAGAGAGAGAGAGAGAGAGAGAGAGAGAGAGAGAGAGAGAGAGAGAGAGAGAGAGAGAGAGAGAGAGAGAGAGAGAGAGAGAGAGACTTAAACAGATGATAATAGTCAGGTTGCTGATGCACAGCGGCCTGTGTTAAGGGAGCATGACACAGACAGAGATAAGCTCTCATAAACATGTGAGTGGAGGCTGTGGAGCATACTGCTACTGCATGCCACAACTTTATCTACAAAAACAAGCAAACAGATTCACTTCACACAAACGGGCAAAGACACGCATCCACACGTGCATGTGCACAATCGACATGCATCCGCGTGAATACTACCGTATATCTACAAAAATGTAGGTATACTAGAGGAAAACATACACATGCACATGAAAGAGGATTTTCAAGAGGAAACATTATGTTGGAGACCTGTGTGTGTGTGTGTGTGTGTGTGTGTGTGTGTGTGTGTGTGTGTGTGTGTGTGTGTGTGTGTGTGTGTGTGTGTGTGTGTGTGTGTGTGTGTGTGTGTGTGTGTGTGTGTGTGTGTGTGTGGGGGGGGGGGGGTCTGACAGAGAAAGACAACAAAACACTTGTTCATGTTTTCTCTTTGTTAATGTGTTGTACTCCTGTTTGCACTGTGCACATTTTGTATTACTCATTTGTATGTGTGAGACTGAAACTCTGCGTTTCCACAGCAGAATCTACCATATAGGCATTCAATGACTAATTGTTTTAATTGTATTTAGAGATATCCAAATTCTAATGGATCTCTATAGCAATTGTCATCTATAGAAACTAAGGTTGGTTAAGTATGTTATTATCAGTTGGTTTGTAAATGCACTCAAGATCAATACAGCAGAAACTCTGGTTTAGTCAGAACACAACTTTTGAAGTTCAGACAACTTTTAGTGTTCTAAATCTCACCCTACATCCCTTTCTGTGCAGTCATGCAGCAAAATTTAAATTGCTTACACTTCTAATCCAAAAGTACCAGCAATGACGTATATATTTGTATATTATCTGTATTTGTTATCTGCATTGTGTATGTTTCTAGGTATTCTTTCATGTTTATGGGTCCTCTTTGAAAATGAGCTGCTGCACCCCAAGGGTCTCTTGGGTTTTAATAAAGACCTGAAAATCTGTTGACGTATTTCTGAACTTGCATGTCCCTAATGACACTACTACTCCTGATTCCACGCAGACTTCTGGTGGAAACAGAAATGATTACAGTTCACCTCAACACACAGAACAGCATGGTGCAACCAAGACTAATGAGGCCTTAGAGAGAGAGAGAGAGAGAGAGAGAGAGAGAGAGAGAGAGAGAGAGAGAGAGAGAGAGAGAGAGAGAGAGAGAGAGAGAGAGAGAGAGAGAGAGAGAGAGAGAGAGAGAGAGTTGTTCTGTTGGCCTCACTATAACCTTTAGTATATAAAGTACTTCATGCTCGTATAGTTATCAAGTTATTGTCTGAGTCCACCCACCCTTCTGGTTGTCCAATTGGAAATTGCTGTCCTCATTTCCCCCAGTGATGGCATAAGACACCGCGTCCCCATCAGGGTCCTTGGCGTGGACAATGGCCACAAGGGTCTCTGGGCCGGCATCCTCACTGAGGAAGGTTTTATAGCTGGAGGAGGGATGGAGAGTAAACACAGAATGGGGATGAAGGGGGAGAGAGAGAGAACAATTATGCACACATACTGTACATACTGCAATACCACAAAAATCGACACACATCAATTTTTCCAATGGAAATGTAATTACACGACTTGTGACGTGTTCATGTGCGCATTTGTGAGGGTGGGTGTGACATGCGAATATGCATGTGTGTGCATGATTGTGTATGTCGTAACCAATGTGTTTGCTCTTGTTTTTCTTAGTAATGACACCTCACAGCTATAATCTACGAAAAACACTGAGATGCAAAGAGAAGAAAAGAAGAACAGAGGAGACTAAGAGAGTGCATACAAAAACAAAAACATAAATAGCGTTGGTGGTAAATGAAGTAAGATGAGGCGAAAACAGAAAGAGGTGGATGAGAGGCAGACAACATGACAGAGTTACAATAGAAGTGAGAACATTGTGACACGAAAACAGATGGGGCTATAGAGATAAAAATACCCACAAAGCCCTAAACGTGTTAACAAGAAGTGGATGAGAGACAGAATTAGTGAGAAGAGGTATAGAGAGAGAGAGAGCTCTGGAGGAGAGAAGAGACAGAACACACCAGAGAGTACTGATGAGAAAGTAGAACCAACTAGTGGAACCAAGGTGTAAAAGTAAAGGAAGACCAGAGTGCTAATATGCAGAATATTTCTAGAGGATACATATCAATATTACATGAAACATGTAATACCCAGCGGGTAGAAAGGAAAGGTAGTATGCCTAATGCCTACCTGGTAGCAGCTCTGAATTGGCCATCCGGAGACACTGGATTATTACCAATGATTGTGATTAAACTGGACAACTTTGGCTTTTTTTTCAACCAAGGTTCATGTTTTACTTTGGTTGGTATTACAGACAGTAAAAGATGTGCGTTCATTGTTTTTTATTTGCTGCTTTTTTTTTTAATTTTAGTGATTTTAGCTGTTTTTGACAGGGGGCGGAGGCATTCAAACATGGTCCAGAATAGGTATTTGTTTACGAAATAACAAACGTGATTTCTTGATGATTATCGACTGCAGTCCTAATAAACCAAAGGAAATTACATCTGGCTGCAAAAGTTCACAGTATCTACTGAATGTGAAGGAGGCGGCACACCACGCTGTACTCTACATTGTATAAAAGGCTCCATATGGCAGTTTGTCACATTCAGTAGATCTTGTAATCTTTTTTGACCAGATGTAATTTCCTGTGGTTTGTTAGGACTGAAGGAAAAAAAAAACTTGGAAAAAGAATTGTAAACAAATACATACGTATTTATGACCATGTTTGAACGCCACCGTTTTGCACATCCGTCATGACCATTGGTAGCCTGGCTCAGCCAGACCATTGGCCAAAATACACTTTATCCATTCATCCATACATTTTAAAACTCAGAGTTAACCAACAATCGCAACGTATGTATCGCGTTCGCAAATTGATTTCACCCCTCCTGAAAAAAACAAAGCAGTCATTTAAGGTCTCTGCTAGACAGACAGACAGACAAACAGGGAACTTACATGGTCTGAGAGAAGACAGGCACCTCATCGTTACTGTTGGCCATTCGGATGCGGACAGAGGCAGTGCCCGTTCGCGGTGGCGTCCCAGAGTCCACGGCGACCACCACAAACTCGTACATGTGATTGGGTCGCTCATAGTCCAGCCGCTGACGGGGGCTGATCGCACCCCTGGAAGTGATGTCAAAGTCAGGACTGCGGACGAAATAGGAGAGCTCCGAATTTGCACCAGTGTCACAGTCCCTGGCCAGAACTGTGAGGAGATAAGATATATAAGATAAGATGACTTAAATACAGTAGCATAGCATTTGTTTGGAAAGATGGTATAGTTTGATATTGTATCCTAGTATCCGAGTTTCGTTGAGATACTACATTGTTGTATTTGCCTAAGTGACTATTTAACTTGTTTGTAGACTAGAATTCATGCTTGCTCTGCTTGTGCTAATTTGTGCACTTGAGTCGCTCTGGTGAGAGCTGATCTGCTAAATACCTAAAATTAAAATTGCAGTCTGTGTGGCCTACATGTTATGTTTGTTGTTACATGGGTCTGCAGGCATGTGCAAATGTCCCATAAGTGCGTGTGTGTGTGTGTGTGTGTGTGTGTGTGTGTGTGTGTGTGTGTGTGTGTGTGTGTGTGTGTGTGTGTGTGTATGCACGCTGTGTGCACCACAGGGCCATGGACTGAAACAGAGACTCAGGCTTCATTAAATGTAGAGCCGCTAATAGCAGAGCTCTTCAGGCTAATGATTAGCATTTATAATGTTCAGCTGTGGACCACAGGCTATCTAAATTATACATGGAAGGGCTAGGAGAGCAGAGAGGACAGTGTGTGTGTGTGTGTGTGTGTGTGTGTGTGTGTGTGTGTGTGTGTGTGTGTGTGTGTGTGTGTGTGTGTGTGTGCGCGTGCGCAGGGTTGCCAACGTATGGAAATTGTCAAGAGTGAGAAACTAGCGTCGTAACGCAAAAAAAATGTGTTTTTTTTGTGGATTTAGCCTATTTTAACAATGATCTGTAATCTTTAAGACTGATGTCTTCACCTCCCTGCCAGCTGTTCTCCATGCAATGTCAGCCTCGTTGTGCCCTCTCTCTAGTTAGTGTATACCATGGGGACACCAGCACACATCTATTTTCCTGGCTTCATAATAGACAACCATTCCCAGTTTTGGTCACAAAGGGGACCTTTGACCCTTGTTAAATGCCACAAACTCCACAATCAAACTGAGTCTCTACGGCAAGACTTAAACAACACTTCAAGGAACAGTCACTCCTTTGGGGTCCAGTGGCTGTCATAAGAAGGTAGTGGTCACTGGTCACACATTTACAGCCTCTATCCAGAACAAGACTGAAGCACCGTCAGTCAGAACAGAAATCCCAATATTCTAAAATGTTAAATAAATATTCCTACTATGGCAAAGCTATACCAATCCATGCTTATTTTCTTTTTCCTTTTAAACACACACACACACACACACACACACACACACACATACACACAGTTATTGCATGTTGATTAACATGCATGTATCATTCACATTAAATTCCTTAAAGTGCTTGACATGAAACTTGAAAACACATTCAATCAAGACTTAAAAACAGCAACAAAAACAGTCATTTAGTGCTAACTAAATGTGGATTGAAATAGTTAATTTAGAAATTAGTCAATAGAGGCTGTTGGTTTATGGGGTATTTCACATAAAAAAAAAACTTTTGGTCATTATATGGTCTACTACTCAGTCTCATGTGAACACACCAGACAGTTTATAAGTTACTACATTCACTATTTAGATATTTGATGTTCATTTTAGCGTATCTGCCTCCTTCCTATACAAACCCATTATGACTTAAAACTTCATTTTAACCAAGATAGATTCATCAAAAACATCCAATTATTTTTCTGGTAGCTCATATTGTCCCCCTAATACCTGAGAAGACCGTGGAATTTCATTTACTAACAGCTGAAAGGCATGTAAATCACAAGCTAAAGGACTACTTTACTACTGCAAACCATGATGGCAACCTAACAGCAATGATGTTTGTCAAAATCAAAACATTGCCATGATTCATGCATATCTGTAATGTAATCCATTAATAATAATTCAGTTGAATTTTTACCTCACGTAACAACAGGTCTTCATCCAGCAGCTGACATTTTCAATCAGACCGGGTTTGAGCTGCTAAAGCCTTAGAGTATATACAGAGTTGCGACAACTCAGTTCATTTCATGGGGCCAGTCCAATGGCCTACGGTGGCTCTTTTACATAGAGTTGTATGTAGAATGGGGACAACACATGGGGACAACCCATATAACTCTATGGGACAACTAGAGCTTTTTCTGACTCCTCAATGCCTCAATGACTCTTTTAGAGCGATTCTATTGGCTCTGGTCTGGTCTTGGTGTTGCCAGATTTCGAGTGAGAAACCCGCAAACATGTACAGAAACTTGCCCATTAGACATTATAGACAACGCTAGCACAGAGCCGCTTACAATAAGGCAGATTTGGCAATATCAGCTGTAGCACGTAAAGATCACCATGCTCCCACAGTGCGTGAGGAATGGGACATGTGACGTGTGAGCGTGTGAATGACGTCAAATGCGTTATTCTCACGGTCAATGCGTGATCGTTGACACCTCTGCGCGTGCGTGCGTGCATGCGTGCGTGCGTGCGTGCGTGCGTGTGTGTGTGTGCGTGTGTGTGTGTGTGTGCGTGCGTGTGTGTTAATTTCTGTGATTATGCTTAATAGCATAATCTAGGATTGCTGAAGGGTTGTGTGGGCGATAGAGAGGTGGAGAAGAGACAGAAAGAGAGACAGAGAGAGAGAGACAGAGAGAGACAGAGAGAGGGGGCATGTATTTTGCATGCTCTATGTGTGGATGTACAGTAACTGAGTGGCCAGGCGTGACAGACCTGTCTGTTGACGTGCTCATATGCAAACAAACAAGAATTTTAATAATCATGCACACACCCACGCACGCACCCATGCATGCACGCACGCACGCACGCACAATCTTTCTTGGGCTTATTTTCATGATAAAATAGGTTTTCTGCTCAATCTTTGTCTCATAGCAGGGCTGTGGGCAATTTCTGAAATCTGTTCACCTGTGACATCATCGTTAAGCAGTTTATGTTTTATTATTATTATTATTATTATTATTATGAGAATGATGGCTTCCATTATTGCATTGAAACTTCTCTGGTTTCTACCTCCCTTTTCACTCTATTATTATCCTTCTACATCATGCTGCCTCCCATGTTCTTCCTCTGTGAGACTTAACCCTGTACAGCATGTTACTTGCATGGCTTTAGTCTATAGCGTGATAGTTATCCCCGGACTACACAGCACACCATGTCATTCCCAACATTCCCCCAAACAAGCATGTCTTAGTAATCAGGAGTATACGGTACTTTTAACACACACAGAAGGGCAAAAGCATGCACACACAGATGCATTCACACACGCACGCACACACGCACGCACGCACGCATGCACACACATTACCTTGCAACAGTGAGGTTCCAGGTGGAGTGCTCTCAGGGATGTTGTCTCTGCTATAGATGGAGTGAGGGAACTCTGGAGTGCAGTCATTCTCATCTGTTATATGGACAACCACCTAGACAGACAGACAGACAGACAGACAGACAGACAGACAGACAGACAGACAGACAGACAGACAGACAGACAGACAGACAGACAGACAGACAGACAGACAGACACACAGACATGGAGTCATTTTCACTTAGCAAATGGACAACATTCAAAGGTGAAAAAGGGAGACTGTTCATGAGTATGTGCATGTGTGCGTGTGTGTTGTGCGCGCGTGTGTGAGCACATATTTATTTGGTCAGCCTATGTGTCCACATCTGGATTAACAATGGAACTGGAGCTTAAGCGCCAGGGCCCACAGCTTGCAGGGCCAACAGTTAATAGCAGATTCAGTGCCTAGAAGCGTTAGTGATAGTGCTGCCAGGGCGCTGAACGCATGTTCATTCACTGGGTGAGCAAACACAAAGTGTTGATCTTGATAGTGTTACACGCACGCAAATCGTATGCGCGTGCAAGGGGTCTTTTGACTTGGTGTAACGCCAGGACCCCTGGGATGTGTGTGTGTGTGTGTGTCCCTATCTATTTAACTGCTTGTCTCTCAATCTTGTGTATTGTGCCAAAGCATCTCTCTCTCTACAGCATGTATGTGACCCAGCTGTCTGCAGGGCAATGCATCACATGCCAGGTCCAAGGAAGAGAATTCACTCAGCTTGTTCAGAGATTGCCAAAACAAAATGGCTGCCCCTGCTAGAGGGAGTCCACTGGGCCAGTTTCATAATATGACACCTCAATTACCCTGCCAGAGGGGGAAAACTGGCACCAGACATGAGTCTGGCCAACACCTGCTCTTACTGGGGAAGAAAAGCGCATTAAAGATAGAGTGCCATGAATTTTTTCTACCGTAAAACATGATCATCAGGTATTAATGTTATATGAAACGTGTTTGTTAAACTGTCATTTTTATAATTCCACCCTACCAGTTCATTAAGTATGCCTGGTTTGCCTGGTGGGTGGTCATGGGTGGAGATCCCCCTGAACTGAAGCCACACCCACAGCTTTAGTTGCATGATAAAGGCGGAGCAGTTAAGGGAGGGGCTGAGCATGTGATGTCACTATATTGAGGTTTTTTTCATTGGCATGTTTGACTGGAAAGGTTTCAGCCCCCAGGAAGAAACCCTAAATTCCAAGGGAAGGCATCATTGCACATAAAAACACACCAAGGGGTCTATTTACATACTGTCACCTCTAAAACATGTAAAAAATTGAAAAAAAAAAAATACAAAAATCACGGCACCCCCTCTTTAAATGATTCCGGGGTCAGTGTCTCTATCGAATACATGTAAACAGTCCACACGTTTATTACAGCAATTGTGTGCTACAGTTGTAATTGAATGGCTTCGTAAGAATGTACAATTCCATAGCTACAGCAATACAAGGCTATGCCTATGTATGTCTAAAGAGATCACAAAGAATTAAAATACAAAACTCATATCTATGTTTGTGCTGTCAGCAATGTGCCAGTTAGCAGAGCTCATAGCACACATTTCTCCATAGGCACACACACACTTCCAAGCGCAACTCGTGCAAATGAAACCAAGACAAATGTAACTTGTTCGCGAGGAGAAATCCAATTCCTCTTCGTCTCACTCGGCATCTCCCCTTCAAAACCCCTGCTGGCATGCCACTCTGAGACTGGTATCCTTAGACTGCACTCCTATTCAGCGCAGCCACTATCTTGGCTCAGTCGAGCTAAACCGCTCACCTATTTTCAATTTCCAAGACCCTCTTACCAGGGGGAGGCTGCAAGCTGACCACCACCTGAGTGGATATTTCATACGCACCCCTGCACCTGCAACACAGGGGCTTTTCAGTAATATGGACACGACGGATTGGAGATTCGGAATGTGCGACTGATTCTGAAAACACGTCCTGAATATTTAAAATTGTGTTAAATGTGTTTAATGGTTCCTTCACCATTTAACATTGTAAATTCGGTTGCATAATCAAATTAAAGTGATGTTGGTATAACTTACCAAGTCATGATATATAATTATTATGCTATGTCCTCAAAGTAAAAGCATCCTCAAACTCAACATTTGTCACCAGTTAGCTAATCAGTTTGAGTAAGAAACATACCCATTCTTCTCAGTGGAAAACAGAACAGTATCAACCTCAAACGCCAAACCCTTTTATTTTCAAGGACTTTCACAAGTCTGAAAGTTGGAAACTATCGATCATTTAGATGGGGACACCCTGGAACCCTGGGGTCCTGGTACCCTACTTTCAGAACCACTGCAAAAGAAGTCTGTACTGGGCAGCTTCCAGGCTGTACCCTACCTTAAAAAAACAAATGAAAAAATGTAATACCTAAAATAAGAATAAATCAAATAAAAACTGTTATTATTAGCTGCTGCTAACGTATTGAGTCATTGAAATTATATATTCCTTAAATGTGTACCATTGTTCCATGGAATGCATGGGATATATTGTGCAATGCAGCTTATGTACTACAGCATGTTTCAAGGCACTTGGCTCTAAAACACACACACACACACACACACACACACACACACACACACACACACACACACACACACACACACACACACACACACACACACACACACACACACACACACGCACACACGCACACACACACACACACACACACACACAGGATCACATGTATAGCCCCTTAGAGTGAATTAGCCAGCCATGCTTATACGTCAGAGGGCCTTGAGGGATGCTGATAGTTTATAACAGCTATGCTATGTCTGTACCAGCCATCTGGACACTGAGCAGGTGATAATGGATTTCTGCGTGTGTGTGTGTGTGTGTGTGTGTGCGAGCATGCGAGCATGCGTGCATGCGTGCGTGCACGCGTGCGTGTGTGTGTGCGTGTGTGTGTGTGCATGCGTGTGTGTGTGTGTGTGTGGGTGTGTTTGATTTAATGTGAACAGATGAGCTTTATATGCAGCATACTCTTGGGAATTAACCATGTGCAGAAAATCTTTTGCCACCACGTTCCTGTACTTAACACTTATATAGAATATACTATAATTGTGCGAGTGTGGCGTGTGTATTTGTTTGTTGTCGTATAGAATAAATAATTATATTTCCTCCATCTGCTTATGTGTGAGTATGTATTTTCACAGACGCCTCTTTGTGTGTACTGTGTATATATTCATATTAGCCCATGGTGTCTGGCGTGTTTGCCTGCGTAAACATACAATATGTGCACACAGTACTGCATAGTGTAATTAATGTCTGCTTACTTGCATGTGCTGTAGTGTGCCTGACAATAGAGGATTTAGACCAGAGAAAACAACAGAAGTTCACAATGTGCGCACAACGTGCTGTGAGTTGGAACACGATGTTTCTATATCAGTGGTTCTCAACCTTTTTAGGGCAAGGACCCCCATGATTATATGTAATTGGCTGTGGATCCCACTCTTAAAATATGTTGTTTCAGGGACTTCCCAGAGGCAAAGATTTGACTTAAAAACGTTTACTTCACTGGGAAAGAATTTATTCAAACATTTGTGCCACATTTTCATTATTTTTTCAAAAATAGCAGACCTAAAAGCTTGTAGCACGGCAGTCTATGCTGCACTATGAGCTTATAGAGTGGGAAAAGAATGGCTCAGAATGGGTTAAAACAGTGGTTTTCAACCAGTGGTCCCTGAGAGGATTCCAGGTGGTCCCCAGGCTAAATGATGGAAAGTTGGATAACCAGTTGTAATTCTTTGCATATTTTAACTCTCAAGAGTTAAAATATTCATCATCTGAATTAGAGAATGTAGAAGATTAATGATCAGTTTGATCTGTATGTTTGACTGTTTTGTTTTCTCCGAAATCCAGCCTGGTATTGTGGGCAAAAGCAAAAGAAAGCTTTAATTTTGGGGTCTGTGGGGCTAAAAATGTCATCAAATGATGATCCTTGGCTCAAATTCTGAATAAATAGTGGGCCCTGGTATGAAAAAGGTTGAAAACCCCTGCGTTAAAAGGAAAACCGTAGTGGTGCATGGCTAGCCCTCAGTAACAAGTGTGTGCCCACCTCAGCCACTCCGCTGAGTCCCGTGTCGGACTCAGACACGCGGACCTGCAGGGTGTGCAGGGTGTGTCCGCTCTCGTAGTCCACGGTCCTGGTGAGGCTGAGGGCGCCGCTCTCCTGGTTGATGCTGAACAGGTTGCCAGGGTTCACCAGCAGCATGTAGGACAGGCTCTTCTTCTGGAAAGAAACGGCCTGCACTGTGGCCACACTGCAGGATACACAGGGAAGCAGGTGGCCCAAAGTGAGAATAATGTTGTACTGATGAACTTTGAGCATGACACAAGTTACACTAAATCAGAAAAACAGAATGGCTATTCCCCACATGGTTACCCAACATTGGGCAACCATGTGGGGAATAGCCATTCTGATTTTCTTTTACATAGGTAAGACTATCAACACCACAATATGGAAATACAATGTTAAATGCAGGTACTCAAAATCTTAAAGATATACTGGAAGGAGCAATTCACCCATGTTCAATCATATCTAATATCTTCATATAACTGGCCCTCAGTAGTCAACTGGTCTCATTTGTCAACAATCAACACTACAGCCTTTGTCCTTGTCCAGTTGGAGCTCCAGGAATGAAACCAAACACTAGAGGAGACAAACTCACGCAATAACAATAACACCCCACTTCCAATAACAGGACATTTTGCTAATATTGTAGCTGAAACGACTGTACAGTGAATGTGGCCTCTGGTGGGTGCGTCAGAGGCACTGCAGCAATACTTAACATTCAAAAAAGAACTCTCTGGTCCTTCCTGTAATTGCAATCTACTGCAAAATCTAATCAAGCTGAAAGTACAGTGGAGGGAAGATGATAAAAATATGTCCACATATGACCATCATGGTCATTTGTTTTCAAGCTAGGCAGTAAATAAGATCTGGCCACATACACACTGGCACATACCAGCTATGTACAAGTAATACTGTACAAGATTAAATCTGTCTGCACATGTCCAAATCTGTCTACAGCCATCCTCTGGGACACAAAAGTAGTAAATGGTTCTCATTCATAACGAGCAAGTGGGTGAGTAAAAGTTACTCATAATTTTCCAAATAATTTCAAACTTTTATGAAAGTTAAAATACAGCACGGTGCCTGATTGTTACTGGCAGCATGGCATGCTCTCCTTAAAGGTTGCAGCCAACAGGGACTTTCTAAATAAATACCTACCTACTTAAAACCTCATCTAGCCAGCCACCCACACAAACAAACACACACACACACACACACACACACACACACACGCACACGCACACGCACACGCACACGCACACACACACACACACACACACACACACACACACACACACACACACACACACACACACATAAGTAAGATCATCAGTGTTTGTCAAACTCTGAGAGGGATGAGACTAGTCACTTGCTGGATGGATGTTTGTGACATTTGCACATCAACGCTTTTACAGTGTGCATATGCATACAGTATCCATGGATAAACACACACACACACCAGCTCTCGCATAGCTCAGAAGGTGGTATGAATACTTAGTTATTAATACAATCTGCTTTCGTGCCAGCAGCCCCGGGGGAGCTGGGTTTTCACACACATACACACACATGCATGTGTGCGCGCGCGCACGCGCGCGCGCACACATGCACACACACACACACACACACACACACACACACACACACACACACACACACACGCACACACACACACGCACACACACGCCGCCCGCCACACGGCCACACACGCTTTACCCTTCAAGTTAATCCAGAGCTCGCTTTTAATAAATATTTGAATTTGCCACACTTTCAAATTCTCTGCCTCGGGGCAGAATGATGCATCTGTGTCCCCCCAAAACCCCTCTCCATCCTCCCATCCTCTCCTCTCTATGACATCCCCCTCCCCACCCCTCTCCATTGCTATTCTTCTTGCCTGGCACCTGGGGGCACATCATTTCATGCGTCAAATGACTGGCGATGCCAAGGAACAGGCCACGCTTCATGAACAAAGGCACACACACATGCAATAAACACACGGCGCGCAACACACATATGTTAAAACAAAATATAATTAACTGCAACAGGTACACACACATGCATGCGTGCGTCTACATAGACGTTCACACACACACACACACACACACACACACACACACACACACACACACACACACACACACACACACACACACACACACACACACACACACACACACAGTACATGCACACACATCCACGCTCACACACTAACTGTACCTTTACATATTCCATTGTGTTATCCTTTTAGTCCAAGTGCTCCACTGTAGGGCCGTTAAACCTTTTGACTAATAAAGAATTCAATCAATCAATCAAACTTACGCTTGTCCCACTGGCGTGTTCTCCAGGACGGCCAGGGTGTAGGTGGAGTTGGTGAACTGTGGGGGGCGGTAGCCAGCAAGGACGGCCACTGTGGCAGGGGGACCCTTCCGGCCGTGGGTGTCCACAGCCTGCACCCTCAACAGGTACTCCTTGCTCGGGGTCAGCGGCCGGCCTGTGGTCCGGACCTCCCCGGAGCTTCTGTCCACCTCGAAGCAGTCCTCCCCACCTGAGGAGAGCGCACAGTATGAGTGAATCCATATGCTTTCAAAACAAGAGACAGAGACAGACAGAGCGATGGAGAGACAGATACATAATACATATTAAGTGCAGTGATGGAAAGCAGATTCATTAGATCAGTGGCTCACAAAGTGAGGTCCGGGGAAACCCCTTGAGGTCTGTGAGGGGTTCCGGGGAATAATAGTTAATTTGCACAAAAAGAAAAAAAAGAAATGAAAAAAAGAAACATTTTTTAAAAAGGTGTGAAACATTGTATAACACAAATTAATCTGGTCCCTTATACATTAACGTGGATGTCCATGACATGCATTGGCGGGTGCCAGGGATGCACTTGCTTATATTCAGTACTTTTCAGCCATTTTCATACCAGTGGCCAATATTTATTCTGCATTTTTTATGTTGAGTCTTTTTGTTCACAATTTAGAAGACATAGGTTGGCAAAAAATCGGTCAAAATAACAATTCTACATTTTCTGATTGTGTAGATTCTTGAAAATCACGTAATTCAGATGTTTAAAATGAATATATTTTATATCTTGAGAGCTCTCAAGTGTTACAGATCAATCAATGCACGTGTGTTTGTATGTGCGTGCGGTTGTACATGTGTGTGTTTGTGTGCACGTCAGTGGGGGGCTAAAATCTCGACTGTGATCTGTCTCGGAACACCGTGTCTCCTTTGATCCTCAGGATGCGGTCAGTTTAACTGGTGTGTCCCCCTGGGCAGCGATAGCAGATATAGGCAGTGGAGATGGGGGGAGGTCCACAGCTGTTGGAATCAGGGGACTAGCTCCAGCTGCATCTGACCTGTCAATCTGATTTTAGTCTTTCTTTTTCTTCAGCATCATCCAACTTGTTTCTGTTGCGTCTAAGTCTAATGGCGATGCCATTTCTAACATTAGCTGGAAATGGATTTCTGTTATAATATAGTGTAATGCAAAGAGTGGCAAAAGTTGCATATGGTCTTACTTACCTACTTTTTTATCCATTCAGTATTATACACTGTACAAAATGTTTAATTCTTATCCAAAACAAGGCGGAACACAATCTCTGCTTAAATGTCTCAATACTTCCATCACCAACTGTATGTAATGTAATTAATGCTGCTAATGGGCTTCAAGTGCACTTTGTAAACATATTCTCTATTGGCATGTTATTAAAAAGCATTTTCTTATGTAAATGGCTGGATTAATTCTTGGAACACATGTTAGTTACCTAAAGCTAAAGGGTAGTCAAAATCTCTTAATATGATGGCATTATAGGAATTAGCACTCAAAATAGCATTTTCATCCTCCTTACTTCTCCCTCTCCATCTGCTTCCTCCCAATGCCCCTCACTAAAAAAAATAACAGAATCCACAGCTGCAGGCATGGAGGCTCTATCCATCCTCCCTCCCTCCCTCCCTCCTGCATACAGCCCACCTCCTTCCCTGTCTCTCTCCCCAGAGTTCCCCATTATTCCTGCATCTAGGAGCTCTATACCCTCGGGAACGATTAACAGTATTCCGCAATGCCATTTATGTGCATTTGCTAACATGTGTGCTCCCCCCCAAACATACACACACACACACACGCTGCACACACACGCCCAAACACTCGTACACAACTGCTACCCCCCAACACCCTCTCAGCTGTAATTGAAATTCAACATGTCCTCGGAAAAAAAAATCTCCAAATAAACAAAAACAAAATCAATATACATGCCGTGGCGTCTCTCTGCCAGATGTTGCTCATAATTACTGCTGTCAAAACTACACTAGTTCTTGTCTCGGTACATCTGTGAGTTGCTGGTTAGCCATGGAGGGAGAAGCATGCTAATTTGCAGCTGATGGAGTTTGATTCAAATTACGATTTGTGATTTTTTTTTTTTTTTACTCTTGTCTTGCTGCCTCAAAGTCCAGAAGGACGCACACAAATGTGCACACGCACGTGCATGCAACCACACATGAACGCATGCATGCACACCTCTGACACACGCAATTCAATGTTGACTGTTTGCTTATTTTTATTTCTATTTTATTAGATACCTCCAGTGAAGAAAAACAGGAGAGATGTAGGTAGGGAAGGGGGGTTGTGACATTCAAACATAATTGCGAGGGCACCCCTTTCCAAAGTATAAAAATATCAAGCAAATGTCAACTAATATATAACTAGAAAAAGTGCCAGGTCTGGTAGATTATTGTGGGCCACCAATGTTCAAAATTCAGTAAAATGAATGGAATATGAAAAATAGATCTGACTTAATCTCTTGAGTATAGAATTTGTAGGCATGGAAACAAATAACGTATTCATCAAAAAATCTGCCTACAGTCAGGACAATGTGAAAAGGGTGGGATTTCTTCCACTGACTATAGTAGGAATGTCCCTTAGAGTACATATTGAATAGAGATGGCATCCGATGGAAACCCTGAGGCAAAATGGACATAGTGGCCAAAGTCGAGAATCCAGTTTTGAGCTCAGTGGGCCATTCACATGAACGCGAAATAGGCCACGCCCCCTCCAGAAATCTTCAGCCCTCTACGCACCCACGCCGCTAGTGCATGATGCCTCGCGTTCATGTCTTTGATCCATTTTCCCAGAATGCACTGTTTTTTTACCCTCAAAGACGAGGGTAGCGCCTTGGAGGACTTCCGGTGCCTTCTCTATTCATTATACTCCAAGGAATGTCCCTGCAAAGTTTTGAATGCATTCAGACATTTTGTTCAAAAGTAGCATGTGTAAATTGTGTAAATTTTAGATGCTAATCTTATAGCCAATCAGGATGTAACATGAAAAATTGTACAGATCTGTTTTAATAATATTATTGTGTAGAATGTGTAACAATTAGCTTGATGTTTGGCCTGTAGGGAGTGTGCATGTGAATTTGCGTGTCCATTCACACAGATGGATGCAGTTACCGTACTAGTTGTAACTGCCTAGTACTAGTTGCGGTGAAATGCGAATCGGCCTGTTATAACGACACCATGAGATTTGATAATGCAGTCACCACAGTGTAAGTAAAACTTTGTAACTTAGTAACAACTCATTGTGAATAAAACCCATTTCCATTAACAACACTGGATATAGTGTTATGCAACTCACTGTCCAGTAGGAGGAAGTGGGCGTGTCCAAATGTTCCCTCTGGTTGGCTGGCAGACAGGCGGTAGACGATGGAGCCAGGCGCAGCATCAGGACCAACAGCGGCCAGGTAGGGGGAGGGGAACATGGTCCACTGCAGGTCAGCCTGACTGGGCATGCTCAGAATCAGCCGACACAGGTACCAGTCATCACCTGGAGAGAGGAGCGGGGTGGGAGGTTTAATGTTATTGTAAACTTTGTGCACTAAATCTAGCAGAGACTGTATGTGCAGGTAGATCATTCCGTTCCCAACACAATGCGCATCCAAGTATAGATTAGGCTTGAAGGTGACGACAATCCCATCAAGGACAATATGTAAGTCCTTTGTTCATCAGTTGGACAGCAAAAGAGAAAGTTATTGTGAGTCTCAACCAGAAACGTGGGCTGTGGTTCGTCCAACGCCTGGAAGCTACCGAAGCCCATCATGGCAGGCCTTTGTGCTCTCCGAACACATTCATCCATCTAATCCCTCAGAAGTATTCACCGTCTTCAGCACAATCTCTCTGATCCTATTTGCTAGTGGGCATCCATTTCTCAAACCTCCCCCTCTTTTCATCGCTTCACTCCCTTGGCAAATAAACACTGAGGCACCTGTACCGGGGCAGGGGCGGCCATATTGGAGCTAATCTCGCGGTCAAGACAAATGACCCCTCACAAAGAGGCTGATGGACCTCCTTAATAGCCTGTAGCATGCTGTGGCCCAGAATGGGGTTGACTGTGTAGCAAGGCAGCTCAGAGTATCAAGTATCAGGCAGAAATATGACGATTCTGTAGGTAAAGATATAATCTGATTTCAGTCATCTTTTTTTCAACAGCTGAAACTGTTATTTTTGTCAAGTGTCAGGTCGCACATCACTTTGTCACACAAGCATTAAATAGGGCTTGAGAGAGAAAGCTAGAGGATAGACTATAGTCTATGCATGTCTGTCTCGCTTTCTGTCTCTATCTTGTCTCATCTGGTAGCAGTCCCTGTGTTCTGCTTGTCGTCTTTTCTGAGGAGAGATTTTATTTTCTGGTCTGAAGACACTTCCTCAGCACCAGCTGTTGTTTCGTCGCAGCTCATCCCAAGAATGGAGACAACAGCAGACATAAGAGAGAGCTTCACTTCAGAGGCTCACGAAATGGCACAGAATAAAACTGTCTTCTTTCCTTCCCTGCTTTCTTATATACACACACCTTTGAACGTCCATCAACGGGGAGAGAGAGAGTAGGAGGGAGCGAGAGAGACAGACAGAGGAGTGTGGTTGGAGCATAGGTGATAAGAAAGAGAGAAAGTCAGGGGAGAAAATACAGGAAAATGAGGTGAGAGAGGAAGAGCAGAGAGAGTGGGGAGGTGGTCTAAAGTGAGAGAAGAGGGGAAAGTGTGGAGAAAGGAAGGTAGACATTCTGAAGGGAGAAATAAAAAGAGAGTTGGAGAGGTGGAGCAGAGGAAGATGAAAGGAGAAGTTGGTAAAAGCTCCTGACAGCCCCCAAGTTAACAGCTCAGGACTCTCATACAGTAGGAAATCATGTCTGTTTATTGGGGATCTGGCTGCTTGTATGCACAACGCTATGTTTAAGTACAGCATACTCCAACAGTCAGGTCAAGTATGAAGACGAGGGGTAGTGACCTTTGGGGTGTAAATGCATGCATGTACTGTATCTCTCTGCATCATTAGAAAGATCAACGCATTCAAATTCATATCAAATGTATATCCAATGAATATCCAATAGGTCTCTGTTCCATTGCAATCCTATTTAGTTTTTATATGGTCGTTATGACGGAACTGGCTGCCCAGCATGAAAACACTTCAATTTGCAGAATGTTACAGCATGATGTCACATCGCCGCATCACAAAGATAATGGCAATGTTCAATGTTCTTCACATGCACACAGTGTGCATGTGTTCCATCATTGGAATCAGATAGGCAGAGAGTAAATAATGTCTAATAACAATAACTGCAAGTGTTTCTACCTCTGCTGGCTGACCTCGAGGCTCCCCACAATTTCCACCTAAATCCCCACTTCCCAGCTACCTAAAACTACAGTTGTTTACATCATATACTTGACTTCTCTCCAACACAACAGAATATTTTCTCCAGCGTGCATTTGCTCATAGATAACCATAGAATATTTCTCTCTGGTTAAATGTTTATCAACGCATCAGATTGAGATCTCACGCTATGTGCGATACTTTTGTGTGATCCCGTGTCATGCAATGAGGTATAAAATAGGGGCATACATTTATGAACAACAGAAAAAGATTACATATGGAAATTCAACTTTTCCTGCCCAACAGCGACAAAATGTTAATGGTCAGACAAGCCAGATGAACAGAGCCTTTAACGAATGCGAAACAAATGGCCTGCGGCGAGCAGTCAGAGGCTGCCATCCATAACTTATACAAACATCTACTGTAGGACTGGATAGGGAAATGCATCAGCTATGCCAAGACTGGGCCCTTGGCTTAAAAAAAACACGTTCATGGGCCTAGGTTCCCGGGCTTCTTTAGCATCGTAAATGCTGCCCTGTATGCATAACTGTGTCATGATCCCTGGTCTGAGCCACTGCATGCATGCTAAGTACTTGCAAAACACATGCATGAATACATAAATGCATACAAAGTGTTGGCTCTGGGTTGACTCACTGAGTGGGCTCTGGATGTTTATCTAGCCTGAGGATGGAGAGAGGAATGGAAGACCATGGAGTGATTAACCCAAGTGTCAGAAGTCATCAAATATACTTCTATGCTTATAGTATACATTAGGACAATGTTGTAAGACAGTTGAGCCTCAGTATTGGTAGAAAAACAAGATGTGCTATAATCAAACCTTGATTGAGAGACAGCAAGATCATTTTGCGACCGTGATCATAACCCTTTCTTGTTTTTAGAGGGCCGGCATTTTTTCCCAAACCGTCGTGACTATTTTACAAACGGCCATGGCATTTTATATTGGTTGCAACTAAACCTAATCCTAACCTTAGCCATAAAGGTCGGCACAGTTTTAGGAACACTGCGACCGATTTAAAACGGTCGGGGCAGCTGTAAAAAGGTTGCAGCCATTGAAAAAGGTTTTGCCCCTTGATTTATGATTTATTTTTACTACTATTTTCAGATATTAGCCAAGGGCTAAATCCTTTCCTAGTTATTGTGGTTTCATACAACTCTGGGGATTCTTGTAAACAGCAATATTGCACATTATCATTTTTATTTTTTAAAAATGGTACAATAATTTCCACTACTGTTTCCACATGCATTCATACAGAGGTGAGATCTGTATGGTTCAACTGTACTTCTTCTTAAACATGATTGTTATGCACAACTAAATCTAAGTGGTCACTAGAAAGCACCAATCAGAGAGGTTAGTGGATAATTTAACATACAGTGTGGAAGAGCTCAGACAGCTTCATTCCATCAAGCTGTCATAATCTCTTTATGCTTCTTTGTGTCTTTGTCCATCTCTTGTGTGTCAAAATCTCTCCGATATGATCTTAATCAATGTCTTCAACACTGTGTGTCTGGCCATCTTTATATCATTAGAACAGCTTAATTTCCTAACGGGACACCTTCCATAATTAAAAGCTTAAA
This sequence comes from Benthosema pterotum, assembly GCA_039105355.1. Lineage (NCBI taxonomy): Eukaryota > Metazoa > Chordata > Actinopteri > Myctophiformes > Myctophidae > Benthosema > Benthosema pterotum. Next base: position 17,063,373 of record CM076967.1, on the reverse strand, counting down.
TTCTCTACTTCACATCAAAATAAAACCAATTTCTCCAGTGGTTTTGAATTCATTAATAATAACTGATGTGCACCCCCCCCCCCCTCTCTCTGTCCTTTTTAACATTCGTCTCAGTCTCTCCCCTCCTCTTCTCTTCACCCAAATACAGGTCCTTTGGGCTAGAAAATCTCTTTGAGACTGGATCAGGACATCAAATCAGATTAGAATACAGGCTGACTATAGTGAAATCAGGGGGAAGAAGGGGACTGAGGTTGGCTCCCTCCTAATCTCAGTTAAAAACATACGAACACAATACCGAGGCAGCGCGTCATGTAAATACATTCATAAGATGATGGCTGGATTTGTACAAAGCTGCCATTCCCTCATTTGCATATGAATGCGGCCCATGTCATGGATTGTTACACAAAATGAGGCTAAGAGGAAAAGGAAATTGTATTTCATTTACACTAAACCCATTTCTATTTCCTATTCAAATTTGTTTATTTGTTCAGATTTTTTTTTCTCTTCCTTTCAGTCTCTTTGCTTTGATACACAGCGTATCAGGAACACATCCGAGACGACAGAAGAGGACAGAGACACAATGAGAGAGCTATTTTCTTTCTTTCTCCGTCTGACTTCAACAGTGGGTGACGTGTTCCATGGTGGAACAGAATATGGCAGCAGACCAGCGTCGCTCCAAAAATAGCAAGCCGCCAGCATTTTGTAAAGCCCAATTAGATAACCACAAACAACAAGCAGTAAGGCTTCAAATTAAACTGTGCTTGTGGGTAAGTATGCATATACAAGTTTGTATAATACATTTAAATAAAACAACAACTCTGGAAGCGGTCCTGCTCTTGTATCTTAACACTTTTTTATGCTACAAAATAAAAGCGCTAGAGTCCCCAGCAGATGAGGCAGATTTTACTCTGAAAAGCCCCACCTTCCATTTCACCCAAAAAACGGAGGTATAATGTTCCATTACTACCTCATGCTAATATGTCTCTTTAGAAGTGTACGCACGAGCAAAACATGTCCGAGAGCTCTGAGCAAAGTGTTCCTTAGGAACGGCTCCTGACAAAAAATGGATCCAGATTTACATGTGTAATTATAAAAAACATCTATAAAACATCTATAAAAAGATCAGAAGAAACATCTTGTGCAAAATAAGTATTAATTGGCAGCATTGACTTCAGTGTTTGGCAAGCCTCTTTAGATCTTGCAGATTATGGCAATAGTGAAAGTTGTACATGCATGAATGATATTATACTCACTGCTTCATGAAAGCAGAAGGCACTTGCATCTCTAGTGGGGGGGTGTAGCTAACTGACTGACAGGCAGCCATGGCTGATTTAAAAAAAATATGATTGAAAACCAACACCCTTTGTTGTTGAGCAAATTTTGCCCCAGTATTTCTAACTCTGAGAGTGTACTGCATGGTTTGTACACTCTCTGCACACCCGTTTTACTGTGTAGACGAGTGGCTACAGCTCGCTGCACCACAGAGACTCTCTCCTCTCGGGGGTTTGAAGCCAGCCTGTCCCCCTGAGACAACCTGTTGGAAAGTGGAGCACCAGTGCCTGACATGCGCTTATGATGGCCCACTCCCAGCAAGAAGCATGGGTCGAAATGCTAAGTCTAAACTAAAGACCATCTCGCCATGGCATCACACCAGCTGTCATGGCAAATCGCTGAGTAGTGCGGTGCGTGACACGAGAGCTGTGTTCGGTGAAACAGATGAACTGAGGCAGATTTATTCAATATGCATCCTGGCATGACATGACCACAGCTCAGCGTTTGTTAGTACTGACAAACTGACATGTGCGTTCCGCTGAAATACGTCCTAATATGAAGTCAGGACGCTACTTCTGGAATGCGTGTGTCAGAGACAGAGATAGGGGGAGAGATTGACAGCGTGGGATGAGTCTCCCGGGTGATTTACATAGTGCAAGTGTTCCAAGGAGGTCTGGTTGCCAGGGTGACAGGTTAAGTTTCTGTGAAAATACAGGTGGGCAGAACACTTAACTGCTTGGCCTGGTGTGTGTGCGTGTGCGTGTCCATGCGCATGTGCATGCGAACGTGCAAGCGAGAGAAAACATCACTGCATACCGTACCTTTGTGTGTGTCTCCTGTGAACGTGAACGTCCCCTTTATGTGTTTGCGTTTGAATTTGCATTGATTGTGAAATAATTACGCTTGGCACGCAGCATGTGTGTGAGTGCGTGAGTGTGCACACGCACGTGTGCACACACACACACACACGCGTGTGTGTGCGTGCACCGCAGTCTAAAAAGAGGCTTCCTATTCCCCGCTGATTAAGCTGCAGATGATTTGGCCCTGTCAGCCTGTTGTTCAGATGACATGCGGTTGGCTTCAGCTATAATTAAGTTTTCAAATCAGCCCCTCTTGTCTTTGCTGAAGCTCAACGTTGCACAGTGACATCCCCCAGGAGGGAGAGGAGGGAGGGAGGGCTTTGGAGGGGGAGGACAAAAGAAGAGAGCACGCAGGGAGACATAAAGAGACCAGTGATTAACCGGTTAGTAAAACAGAGGTAGTCTAGACGAAGTGCAAAAGATTAATTTGTGGAAGAAAGGAAGGAAGAAATAAAGAAAGAGAGAGAGACAGAGAGAAGAGAAGAGAAGAGAAGAGAAGAGAAGAGAAGAGAAGAGAAGAGAAGAGAAGAGAGGAGAGGAGAGGAGAGGAGAGGAGAGGAGAGGAGAGGAGAGGAGAGGAGAGGAGAGGAGAGGAGAGGAGAGGAGAGAAGAGAAGAGAAGAGAAGAGAAGAGAAGAGAAGAGAAGAGAAGAGAAGAGAAGAGAAGAGAAGAGAAGAGAAGAGAAGAGAAGAGAAGAGAAGAGAAGAGAAGAGAAGCAAGGAATGAATTGAGGAGAAAGGAATGCATTGAGGAAGGAAGGAAAGAAAACATGTTCTCCAAACTTCTGAAATATGCTAATGTAGTCCCCATGCAGCCGAATGCTTTCATCCATTCTATCCACGTCATGTTGAGTGAAGGCTCAATTGTGTGTTTACAATATCAATGTGAATTTTGAAGAGACTGAGTCTAAAATTAATTGACCGACCCCAATTAAGACATCAACAGAGGGACGACGGTGCCAAAAAAAATAAAGATTAATCGCCAACGGACGAGTCTGCCTCGGTTTTGGAGCCTGCAACCCAACGCTCCATCTGGTCCCTGAGCACCGCCGGACAGAAGCCTGATGCATCCTAATTAATGATCTTATAGCCTGTCCTACTTTACCTCTGCTTACAAGCACACATGTGCACACACTCAGACCCACACCCACACACACAAACACACACACACACACACACACACGCACACACACACACGCCACGCATAACACCACGATAGAGAGGATGATACACAGATACATGATGGAGAGAGATGCGCAAAGCATGTACTCATTTACAAATACAAACACAGACATACAGTATACACAAGGCGCACACACACACACACACACACACACACACACACACACACACACACACACACACACACACACACACACACACACACAGAAGGTCCTGTGGGCACAGAGTTAATGAAGCTCCATTTTTCACTGCTGATGGAGAGAGAGAGAGCTAGAGAGGTGAAAGATGTTGAGCATAACAGAGGAAGAGGAGTGATTGAGGAAGGCACAGGAGAGTACACAAATATACATAGACCCGTGTATGTACTGTATGCACATATCACACATCACACTGGCGCACGCACGCACACACGCACATGCACGCACGCACGCACGCACACACACACACACACACACACACACACACACACACACACACACACACACACACACACACACACACACACACACACACACACACCACACACACACACACACACACACACACACACACACACACACACACTTGCTTGATGCAGTCTCTTGTCCACATGTAATGATACTGTGGGATACTCTGCTGCCTGGCGGAGCACGCCTCCTGGTTTGATGATGTAAATGCATGTAAATGCATTGTCGCATGAAGTGCAAAGGCAGAGAGCCATGAATAAGTTATCCTATTGTCTACCGCCACCGAGCAACACAAAATATGATGAAAAACACCACTTCAGGGGCAAGCACGCAAGTGTGTGAGTGTGAGTGTGTGCGCGTGCGTGCTGTGTATTAATGCAAGCGTGTGTTGAAGTATGAAACCTGATTGAAATGCCTGAGGCTGTATAAAGACCTTTCCCTATGGTAATGGACCTTTACATACATGCACCATGGACACGAGCACATCCACCCACACGCCCACGCACACACACATAAAATCAATATGACATGGAAAATACACACAGTTGTACATTGTTGTCAGACAGACAAGCTAATTTGACTATCACCAACAGGACAATTATAGCTAATTGATCACTTGTTCCACTGAACCTATTTCAGTATAGGTGAGTACAGTACATGACCCACATAAGTTATGACCTGCATGTCACAGTCACTGAATACACTGTATATGTATGTCATATGTATGACAGTATCACAACATATGGCAAATGACAAATTGAGTTTCAAAACACTGTGTAAAATTCTCCAACTAGCCCACATCTTGTCTGGAATGCACGGAAGGCCCTGAGAGGCTGCCCCATCTCTGCCTGACCACAAATGTCATCCTTCCCCATCTGGAAGACCTCTGGATGCCCAAGAGTGCGTGGCTGGGGCAGCCAGTCTCCACAACATGGAAACTCAATTAGGCTCTGACTTTGTGGTTGGATGGGCATAGGGGAATGGAGGAGAATGGATGGAGGAGATAAAAGGAAAAAAATATACGAGGAAATGCTTTATGTTGGCATGAACAGAGCAGAAAAATACAAAATACATAAACGTATTGAACTTGTTGAATGCTTTGCTTAAACGGTGACCGAGCGAAGAGAAGAGAAGAGAAGAGAAGAGAAGAGAAGAGAAGAGAAGAGAAGAGAAGAGAAGAGAAGAGAAGAGAAGAGAAGAGAAGAGAAGAGAAGAGAAGAGAAGAGAAGAGAAGAGAAGAGAAGAGAAGAGAAGAGAAGAGAAGAGAAGAGAAGAGAAGAGAAGAGAAGAGAAGAGAACAGAGCTGGACACATACAAAGATGCACAGATAACAATGGTTAACATTACCCCTGCATAATGATGATGATTCTGAGGGAGTGGGTAGCCGAGTTGTAATTAACATGATTCTCAATCAAACTATGACAAATGAGGCTAAAGAGCAAAATATGTCACATGTGATGCAAAATAGAGGCATCACATCAGATCATCACATGCCATCAGGCATCTAGCCGGTGGTAGGCTGGCCTGCTGCATCTCAGGTGCATCTACGTTTGAAAGGTTAGGTTTTTATGAAAGCATAACCGACATATAAAGCAACTAGTGAAACACAACAGTTCACTTCAGCCATCAAGATAATTCAAAGCAAATGCCCTCCCTACATAACTTGCAGACATTGTGTCCACAGTCCCAAATTCGACAAAAAAAGGACCCCATTCCCACGGAGGAGACTGCAGAATCCCATGAAGCAGTTAACTGTGGATCCAAGAGGCTTCATGGCCTCAGGGCAGGCAGAAGACTGAATCCACATGGATAAACTAGATCCAAAAGGTTTGATTTTCCCTGACACTGCCATGGCTAGAATCAATGACACTGGAAGTGGAAAGAAAGAGAGAGAGAACAAGAGAATAAGAGAGCACACAATTGGAGTGAGATAAAAGTCAATTCCCCCGTATTTGACACATGTTAAAGATGTTACTTTTTCTTTCCTTTTCCCCATTCTTTTTTCTGTGCACATGGACAGGATGTGACCATAGAAAATGAGGCAATTGGCCCAGGCACTTAGCTCAACCGTCTGGCACCTAGGCTGCTGAAACATCCTGCCGACATGCCGCGGGTTCAACTCCCGATCCCGGCAACCTTGTCAGCGTGTCTCCCCCCATCTCTCTCACCATTTCCTGTGAAATTACTTTCATCCTATCATTAAGTCATATCATGCTTCTATTCTAAAATTTCACCTGAACCAGGCAGACAATATACTGCCAAAGGTTTAGACTAATGCCAGTGGTTCCTGAACGGTTTCGAAACCCCACGACTGTAGAAATGTGCAAATGGAACCAAATGGACCAATAAGGGTCCATTTATACGCTCTCAAATTCATTTAAACTTTGAGGACCACTGCTATGCCGTTGTTCTGAAGGTATGCAGAGGCTAAGAGATATAGAGTTGCGCAGTGACGTCACCACCCCGGTTCCGGAAGTCTTTTCCTCATTCATTTTTCTCATAGACTTTTCGAAAATGGTTAATAAAAACACGATCGTGCCGCGGCCAAAGCCAACTCGGGTCGTGACAAATCATGACAACAAACACAATATCGTCATATAATATATAATTAGGAAGAAGTAGAAAACGGCATGATACAAGACTTTTTGTTTCGTTTTTCATCTTAGAAATTATTTTATTGTCCCAAAAGTTTGTGTGTGTCATCATGATTCGTCACGACTCGAGTTGGTTTTGTCCGCGGCGTAATCGTCTTGATATAAATTATTTTCGAAAAGTCTATGAGAAAAATGAATGGGGAAAAGACTTCTGGAACCGGGGTGGTGACGTCACTGCGCAGCTCTATAGTGGCTACTTGGGAAACCAATTTTGCATAGTGGAAGTTCCTTCCCCCATTGCTCCCCCATTGTTAGTGTAGAAGTGTACTTGAGCAAGCCACTAAACCCCTTGCATGGTTTCCTCTGACATCGGGATGTGAACGGGTGAATGTAATGCACAATATATGTCAAGTTCCTTGGATAAAGGAGCTATAGTACATGTATCATTTACAAACTGAAATTTAATTGAGTTTTTTCTGCAAGCTTTTCTTGCCCTGACAAATGACCTGACACTATCTGGGTTACTCTGGATCTGTAACCCTCACCCACCCAGTAGCCCCAAGCAAGTTAAAATAAATACTAATTATCTGCATGAACCACAGTATGTGAACCAGGGCAATAGGAAATACCAAACAAATCACTGAGCTGAGATACTGCAAATAAATCAATACTGAACTATATAGTCTAACCTAAACTGACCTCAGTAGTTATTTCCTGTATATAGGACTGCATACAGCAAGAGCATAACTTTTTAAACACGCACGCACACACAGAGAGTGAGAGAGGGGGGGGGGGGGGGGGGGGGGGGGGGGGAGAGGGGAGAGAAGAGAGAGAGAGAGAGAGAGAGAGAGAGAGAGAGAGAGAGAGAGAGAGAGAGAGAGAGAGAGAGAGAGAGAGAGGGAGAGAAAGAGAAAGAGAGAGAGATAAGGAGGACAATCTAGCACCCTTTACCTAATTCTCTCCTGTCTGTCCACCATCATATTTTGTGAATAAAACCGACAAGCAATTAAAATGTCAACATCAACTAACCCTTTGACAGTGAAGGAAAACTGTTCTGCCTCACTATAACACTTTTCATCTCTCTCTCTCTCTCTCTCTCTCTCTCTCTCTGTGTTGAGTGCAGTTATATCTCTGAGTATGTGTACACATATTCATTGGTGTTTATGAATGCATTGTGTGTCTGTGAATGCCTGTTTGATCTCAGTCTTATCAAAGCACCATTTAAGACTATGGATCCATGCTGACTGCTGAGTGACGTTCTGGTTCCTCAGTCGGAAAAAGACAAGAAGAGAAGAGGGAATAATACAAACTCCTACGCCAAGAGAAGGCGATATATTCAAAGTAACTATATTGAGATGCTTATCTGCTTCCCTGAATTCTGCCAAGGAGAAAGAGAAATCAAAAAGAAATGGCATAAAATACAAACACAACAAAACTAAAGAAAACAAACAGCAGCAACACATTATACTGTATATAAAAAGTTGAGGGGAACTTTGATGATAGAGATGGCTACTCTATTTCCACATTCACTCCAGAGTTTGGAGACAGCATGTTTGAAATTGTAACAGCTGAAAACAATAGTATATCTGCATTCTGATATTACCCTATGGGCGGCGTTAAGTGATGGCAGCTGCCATGTGTGTACAGTGTACCTGACCAACCAAATCATCAAAAGGCAGAAACAGCAGACCAATATACAATGTGTCACTCTGCAACATCGTTGTGAGCTTGTAGGTCTGCTGTTTTTGGCAAGCAATTGGCATCGCATGAATATACTGTAAGTATAAATTAAGCATTCTCGGCTCCCTGCCGACTCAAAGAAAATCCAGGCTGATCTCAGACATGGAGACTGTCATGTGAATTATGAATATCTGAGGACGTTTGTCAGGCATTAAAAAATAAAGCCGTGAATTTTTCATGCCGCGACTCATTGGTTATTGATGATGCGTGGTGTCAGGGAATTTCTCCACCAAAACTGACAATTATAGAAGTGTGATTTGGGAGAACAGTTGCCTGGGGGAGAGAGTGCCGGGGGGGGGGTAGAGAACCTATGCGATATGTGCGTGTGTGTGTGCGTGTGTGTGTAGGACTGAATGAGCAGCCCTCTCCCATGAGTGCCGGCAGTGGTTCATGAAGTAGAGCAGCTGCTTGGGAATCATTGGGTTCCTGGTTCGATTCCCAACTCCACAGGGAGGGACTTACCCCCAATCCATCCCTTTATACTGCATGCTAAACAGGGAGACACCGGGTCCCAATATTATCGTATATGTCCCGGCCAGGGTATTGAACTCCAACCTCCCAATCTCAGGGCAAAACTCAACTACTGCTTTGTATATGGCAGTGAATGCTATGCCCTGAAGCAAACCCTGCAGAAGTCTCTAGAGACGGGTGCTACACAGTCCATCCAGTACGGAGGGAATTCCAAGGGTGAGACAGAAAATATGGCAAGAATGAGACTATAGCAGGACATTGCCAAAGACATAAAGTGACGATGGAGGGAGAGACTACTACATTCTGACTTTGGATAAAGACACTATGTGCATCACTGCACTATGTGCAGTGATGCACATACATAAAGGCATGTATGCATTTTATAATGTATGTGTGTAATAATAATAATGTGTGTGCACATGCGCATTCAACTGGGTGATTTGCCAGTGTTACTTTACATAAAGTTCACACACCTACATTAATGATGAAATGCTTCCATGTCTTCATACACTGTCAACATTCCATGGTTACGGTGTTCTTACAAGGGTGAGACTTGATGTGCAAGTACTAGAGTCTGGTTCAACATGGTTCCACAAATGTACCGCCACTGGCTGTACAGCTGCAGTCCTGGAGGTTCCCTGAGGTGACATGGTAGTTGGCCACACTGAGGTGAAAGGCGGAGGGGAATGTGCACACAATGTTTGAGTGCACAACACACACACCAGTGTGTGTATTAGGTAAATTTGGGTACAATATGTGATTTTGTTTGCAATGCGTATTAGTACTTTATAGTTTATATGTAAGTACTTTATATGCATGGATGTTTGTATACCATGTTGTGTTGTACAGTACTGTATGCTAACTTGATGTATACTTATTTGCAAAAATAGCAGATCCATAAGCTCACAACACGACGTAGCAGCATGACGTGTTGTTTGCTTATAGATTGGCTATTTTGAGCATGCACCACCCAGACGCAGCAAGTGAAAATCGGGCTTTGTGTCTACACTGAAGGCAGGGGGTGCCACAAATCCAAATAGCTATTTACTATTCAGGTGAACTGGCTAGTTTTCCAGTGGACTGCCTCTCTAAAGGGGGAGTGGGGTCAGTCTCTGTGGAGTGATTCTCGCCTGCTGAGCTGGCATACACAATCTGGGTATTCCCACAGCCTCACACAGGGACTGGTGAATGCTGTGTTTTCAAACATGAAGTCCTTATAGAAAATAACAAGAGCTGTTTAGGATGTGATAGATAGACCCAACGTGTTAAGGAGACCTGGTGGTCTCACATCACATGTACACACTCAAATGTACATCCACATGTAATGTAGATCTCACACAAACACTCCATGCCCATATATCATATACAATATTTGCCCTTTCTTTTTCATTTTATCTATTCTTAAGTATGTTTAAAGAACGTATTAATATGGTATGTTAATAAAATAGTGGCAGTGCTTGCAGCTGGTCTATCTACTCTTCCATTGAGAACAATGCTCCATTGACGTGAAGTGCAGTGCACCAACAAGAAGCGTGGGGAGAACACACATTGCAGGACATTTATTGTGTCTGAGGCATTGGCCAGGCAACTTCATTCGTCACATGAATAGCCAGTCTTCAGAGCTATCACCGCAACATTTTTGCGGTGGATGGTGTGCCATAGCCAATTAGCCATACAACCAATGTTATTTCTCTACGTGTCCAAGGTGCTTCCACAACTAGTCTGCATGCGGCATTTCCCATGGGTTTCATAAAACAAACATAGCGTCAACAACACCTGGAAATAGAACAGTGGCATATAAGAAGTATGCCTGTCAGCATGTCAACTAAACTAGGCAGGCGCCTATAGTGCTGTCGATGTGGGGTTGTACATAGACAATAATAAGGCGGACGTTTTGACGAGCACTATAGCCAGTGGGCACCGATTGGATAACAACTGGGTAGTAGGAAATACAGGAAGGAATTTGGTCCCTTGTGCAGGAGAGTGAGGAGACACAGGTTTGGATTCCGGGAAGGGCTTTAAAGTTATGGATCGCAACCTTAAAAGCAAAATGGAAATAGATTTGACTTGACCTTAAGGGGATGAGTTCTATTGTGCTGAACACAGTTGGTAAATCTTTTCACGGTTTTCAGTCGAAACTCCCAACCGCTATATGATGTATAAAAGGAAGTGGGACACACCATTGTTACTCTCTCACACACACACACACACACACACACACACACACACACACACACACACACACACACACACACACACACACACACACACACACACACACACACACACACACACACACACACACGCATATGCACACGCATATGCATATGCACATGGGTGTGTGCATAGAGACACACTTCTCAGCAGAACAGAGGCTACGCAGTACGATCAAAGGCACAGATTTGTTCCATTGTTTGGATAAATAGCCAGCAGAAGCTGTTTCGGAGAGGCCTCTAAGCCCACCAAAGAGCTTTTCAACTCCACCCTGGGCCCTGCTTACTGAGTCGAACACACAACAATACGACAAGAGCCACAGCCAATTTGGTCCAATCTTCTAAAGCCACTACTTGGGCCAACTCACACTGTGTGGAGGACTGTGAAAATCTGCACAGGCAACGCACTCTGATATGGCAATTATTATGCCCTGGGTTGGCTTTTCCTGAAAGGACTGCGGCCCTCAGATCATTATGATTCCATTGTAGGGCAACGGTTGAGTGTGTTGTTGGTGGTGGTGCTCCAAATCCCCTGTGGAGGTTTTACACTTTGGTTTCTCAACTTTTGGAAATGTGAGAAATGTACCTTGATGCAACATTCTATGAGGAGGGCTAAAGCAACCAATAACAATGGCGATAACGTGTACGGCCTGAGCAGCGCATTCAGGGCGGCAGGAGGCCGTCCTCTCCCTGGAGCAGGGGTGTCAAACTCAGATACAGAGTGGGCCAAAATTTTAAACTGAACAAAGCCGCGGGCCAAGTTTGAACGAACTAACCTTTTAAAGGGGAATTCCACCCATTTTCCAAAAAAAGGGTCTGAAAGAAAAATCATTAACAAAGTGAAAGACATCTTGGTGATGTCATCAGATGTATTATCAGATTATTACTATGTTAATGATTTTTTTTTTTTTTAGAAAATACAGAATTGTGGGAACTTTTTCATCATCTCCACACAACATCTCTAAGGTATATTAATGACATATTAAAATGTTGAAAATGGGTGGTCTTCTCCTTTAATTTGATAATGTCTCAAGGGCCAAATGAAATTACACGGCAGGCCAAATTTGGCCCGCGGGCCAGAGTTTGACACCCATGCCCTATAGCCAGGTGAGCCCCGGTCTTCAGTGGCGGCCTGCGACTTCACCCCCTTGCTCAACGACATCAGACCAGACCAGAGAACCTGCTGATTTTCCATCCATCTTCGTGTGTGGGCAACAGCTCCACCAGGGTCTCCTCCCAGTGGGACGCGCATCGAGGACCTCTCCCTAGGGAGGTGCTCAAGAGGCATCCTAACCGCATGCCAGAAGAAGCAACAAGTCTACTCTGAGTCTCTCACATTTATCTCCAAGGGAGATGACAGCCACCCAACTCATTTCTGCCACTTGTATTTGCGATCTTATTCTATTCGTCATGACCTCCACTTAATAAAGCGGAGGAAAAGAAACTCTTTCACACCATCATTAACGCACTTCTAATGCTGTTTTCTTTCTCAGCTGTAGGCGATACATGTTGACTTTGTGACCCTTCGAATATATCAACTCCATTCTAACTCTCACTCTAATAACCTTCATCATTTTTAATCTTGCACCGTCTGTCACCCTGTCAACAACAGTTTCCCTTTATCAGCTCTGATGATCTCTCTGCACCACTTGCCTCCAGTGCTGGCTTCCTTGATGTTTACTGCTAGTTGGATGATAACTCTAGTTAGCCTACCTGTAAGCCTAAGCAAAATAAATGTAAGTGCAGTGCATATAGCTAGTAGTCACCGTTATGCCTGATTTACACGTACAAGTAGGGTACGTGCAGTACGCAACAACAAATAGCCATGTGCAACACCACATGCACACAACCAGCCATTACCAATAGTATTACTATAGTGTAATGGGGTGAGCTAACACTGGGGCACAGAGTGGAATTCAGACCATGTGGCTTCTGTGTGCAGGGATAGGGTTAGGATTAGGGACAAGCCATGTGACAAGTTAATAATAATAATTACCAGAATTAATGCAATTTTGCAATTGCAACGTGGGGTTGCCCCAATGATATTGTATTTGTGACGTAGTGACGTAGTGAAAGAAGGTTTTACATCATCATTCATACCTTCCGTGTTCAGCCAATTGAAACATTTCGATGTTCCTCCACAGGTAAGTCTGTGGAGGATCTACAGTAATGCAGACGGTATGATGTCTGCGACCGAGATGCTAGCCCCACTGATGTCGTAACGGTGACGCAATGATGTAGAGAAAAAAAGTTTTACATGGCGTGGTGGGGTGGGCATGGTGAATAGTGACATACATCATACATCACATTCCTTGCTCAACCAATTGAGACTGTGCACTGGCCTACTTGTCCACAAGCAAAATGCGCCATGAGCGGCATGAGCGGCATTCGCCTTACCACTTATGGTACGACTGCTGCTCTGAGTCCTAAAGCTCTCCACCACTGTCTAGGTTTTATACATTCATTCATTGAACCCTGTGGAGTAGAGCAACAGAACATACACATTCTCAGCCGATACATACAGTACCCCCTAATAACTAATTTTGAAACATGCTTTAGTTACGTCATCTAGAACAGTGGTTTCTCATTTGCTGGAAGTTTATAAAATACATATTAGAACAAGGTTTACAGAAGAAAGTTAACAGCTATCACATTAACAGTAGTGGGGTTCCCCTAGAAAAACGTTTACAGAAAAAAGTTTACAACCATCACAATAACAGTAGTGGAGTTCCCCTTGGCAACCCCATTAGCCACTAATAATCTTTATTGTCCCGAAGGATATTTGTCTTCACAGTCTGTTCAAACACCAACATTGAGCAACACAAAGCACAATACACAAAGACAATGCAGAAAACATGAGGTCCCAGTTACACTGTATACAGATGATCCTATCGGCGGTGTAGTTTGTTTAAAGCTGCAATAGCTGAGGGAACAAAACTCCTACTAAAACAGACCTTTTACCAGGCCAAGGTTCTGTATCTTTGTCCAGATGGCATGAGGTTAAAGAAGCGATCCAGAGGATGATCAGTGACATTTGATATTGACAGACCTAGTCGTGTAATGGCCTTATTGTTCATATCAGAAAGTGAGGCCGTGGGGAGTCCAATGATCTTGGAAGCAATTGGGGTGATACTAGAAAGTTTGTTCCTGTTAGGCATTCACATTCTTGTGTGCTAAAAAAACAACTTCATCATCGTCCGTGTACTTTTCGGCCATTCAGGATTCTGTTTTATACTTGTTAAATTTAAAATCAGAATACACTCCAAAACGGCCCGTTTCGGTATTCTGTTTTGAAAACAAAATTTAGAGTTGTGAATTGTAAGAGCAACATACGACCCGTTTCCAGGTTCTAATTGTTGTGGTTCAATCAGAATGACACAATTTAAAATGACTGCTGCGGTCCGTGCCTCGCGAAGCAGATCCTGAAATCTGTTTTGTGTCCGCTGCTGCCACCCCCCCCCCCCTCCTCCGTGCTGAGGGCGGAGGCGTGGCACGGAGCTCTTGATTGACAGCTCGGTTACTGCTGCAGTTACTACAAGGAGACACACGCGGCGCTGTTGGTACTGGCAGATGATATTATGAATTATTGAATTAGAGTAGACAATATTATTATACATTTATCCTTTATATTTAGATTTTATTTATACCATTTAGCACTGCCGTTAATAAATTTAATAAATTAGTCTGCATTTAATGCATATTAATACAGTGCTGTTATTACATTCTGATTAGACATTGATGATTGATGCATCCTCCTCTGTGTCAACTCTTAATTAATAAAGTAATAGAGACAGATAGACATTTTAAAGAGGCCTACCCGGGACCTCGTCATCTGTGTCATTAATCATTATTATGCAACGCGTTATGTTACAGGTAGGCCTGTTTATTTGTTCAATTAAGTGTTTTGGGCCGACATGGTGCAAAACAGGTGCCAAACTAATCATTGAAGTAATGTAGTCTGTATACATTTATCCTTTATCATTTAGATTATATTTATGACTGCTGCTGTCATTACAAATACATTGGCGTTAGCGGCATTTTGATTGAATCTTAACGGGTCATAACCAGCCACAGAGCTATTATTTCTACCTACTGGTAGCCTATACAGCGCACACTGCAGCGAGGGCGTGATCATGGTGTCACGGATGGACCACAGTGACAGACAGTAGGCCTACAGTAGTCCGAGGAGATGCAATTGGCTAGGACAATTGCAAAACAGCATCAAGTGGGTCCCCTGGTTGTTGCGGATGTGCACGTCCAAACTCATTCAAATTCAATGATGATGTATTTAATATTTAATTCAAATGTAGGTTCCTGTATTCATTCACTAGGTACACACACACACACACACACACACACACACACACACACACACACACACACACACACACACACACACACACACACACACACACACACACACACACACACACACACACACTCACTTGATTTTATAGACACTATCTATACCCTACCATCTTCCACAAAGTTGGCTAGAATGTTGAAAACAATCTGATGATGAGCCCAATTGGCGCACCTCATAAACACTTAATTGAATAACGAATACACTATAAACATAGCGGGTTGCATAACAATGACACACATGATGATGGTGGGACACTTACCCTATATGTTGAATACAAAGTAGACTTACTTTAGCATGTTAATTAATTAGAAAGTTTAGTATTCATTGTCTGTCTGTCTTGTCTGTTCGTCTGTCTGTCTCTATTAATGTTTTTAATTACTTAAGAGTTGACATGAATGTAATAACAGCCCTGTGTTAATATGCAACCAAAAAGTGGGGTAATTTATTTGAAATTACGGCAGGATAAATGTATAATAATATTGTCTAATCTAATTCAATAATTCATAATATCATCTGCCAGTACCAACAGCGCCGCGTGTGTCTCCTTGTAGTAACTGCAGCAGTAACCGAGCTGTCAATCAAGAGCTCCGTGCCACGCCTCCGCCCTCAGCACGGAGGAGGGGGGGGGGGGGGGTGGCAGCAGCGACACAAAACCTTAGAGTAACAGATTTCAGGATCTGCTTCGCGAGGCACGGACCGCAGCAGTCATTTTAAATTGTGTCATTCTGATTGAACCACAACAATTAGAACCTGGAAACGGGTCGTATGTTGCTCTTACAATTCACAACTCTAAATTTTGTTTTCAAAACAGAATACCGAAACGGGCCGTTTTGGAGTGTATTCTGATTTTAAATTTAACAAGTATAAAACAGAATCCTGAATGGCCGAAAAGTACACGGACCCATCATCCCACAATGGTATAGTCAGTCTGTATGTTTAATACGATTGCATTCACACCTGCAGTGACCCGCATTTTGCAGCGTTTGAAAGCGAAAGCGAAACCACCGTTTACGGGGCGAGTAGAATGCAGTTCTTTGATGCGCATTAGGATTCAAATGAGACTCCACTTAATCGCAGTAAATCTTTCTGGTCTGAATGCGACCTAAGAGGATGAAATTAATTCATAATATATGAAAGCCAATGGTAGCATTAGGGTATTTTTTCAGTGGAGATAAAGGGTCTGGAGGAGACTAGATGAAGGGGTTTCACCAATGTAGTTGAAAAGGAGCAGGCAGAGGCTACTGTACTGTGTGTGTTAAGAGTTTTCACAATGTAGTTGAAAGGGGCTGGTGGAGGCCAGGCTAATTGCAGTGGAAGTGTGTTGGGCTGATTAGGTTCACAGAGCAGAGAGCCTGTTTGACTAATGAGAGCAGCTGTTGAGATGCTAGACCCTTTGATAGTGCAGGGAAGTCTCTCTGTGTCCTCAAGCACGTACTGTATATGCACACACGCACGCACGCACACACACACACACACACACACACACACACACACTCACACACACACACACACACACACGCACACACATGCTCACTCACAAACACGCACGCATGTATGCACACGCACACACAAACACACACACCTCCTCAGGCTCAGTCCCAGGAGAAATAATCACTCAGTGGTGATCTTCAGTCTGTTCTCTTCTTGCTCTCATCACAAGCAATGTCATTGTCAGTCTTCTAATCACCCTCTTCCCAACACCTCACATCTTCTATAGAACTACTTTCAATATTGTTTATACTGTTTTTTGAAGTTACCATGTTCAATATGATCACTTGTCCATCTCTTATTTCACCTATATAGGCTAGTACAACAGAAATGGTTCCACGATAACTTGACAACTGAAACAAGGCAGGTTCACGGTCTGTAGCCCTGAGAGGTGCGCCCAAGCGAGCAAGTGGGATATTTATTTCACACGTTTGTTCATACACATAATGTACACAATAATTGACACCCCATGGGAGAGGGCACATGGGGTCAGCGTCTACACAACTGTACACCGGTAACAGGAACCACTGTTGGATTTCTATGCCAAAAATTCAGTGACGAAAACAGGATGATAAAAGTACAAGACTTGAAACTTTGACTCTAGTGACATTTCTCCCTTTGCTGTATAGTCTCATATTTTTGATTAAATGTGACTCAGCATAGACACAGGGCAGTATACGGGAAATATTAACTTCTGAGTCATCATGATGGCAGATGTACTGTATCATAATGTCAACAAAGTGACCTTCCCGGGAAACGGTTTTGGTTTACATTCACCTTCTGTTCACTTTCTCTCTGTCTGGTCCTGCTGTGATGTGCCATTAGAGATGTCCTGATCATGTTTTTTGCTCCCGATCATTTGATCTTAAGATACACCCTGATATCGATTTGTTGCGATCTATCTTTAGAGTTTTTATTTTGAAAAAAAGCTATGGCACATCACAACTTCAAAATTCCCAAATCAGGCTATATCCCGACTAACATGATTATTGCAACCATAGGTCTCAGTCAGTGCACTATGAAAACCTACATTTCATGGTAGTCAAAGTCATCGCGGCTCCTGACACACTCCATGGCGATCTCCATAATATATGCAGATCACAACGCTGACTAAATCAAACCCTCCATAGCCATACATGGAGAAGACTGGATCATCATCTAGATCTGCATAATATGGAGCTGGCCAGTAACTCTACCTCTGGCCTCACAGACACCATTTCGGTCCTCATCAAACCCTTAGATCTCCATCCATATATGAGCATTCCTAGACCTGTTGTCAGAACTTAACTTGTCTCCGCCAGATTCTAACAGTAATGAGTCCACGGAGTCAGACCTTCCAACAAATCTGGCACGAGGAAACATTTTCACATCCTTGATGTCCGTAAAACATGATGTTTCTTCATAAAGCATGTACTGTACCTGCAATATTCATTGTGAATTCAGGAGATAAAACAAACAATCTTGCACAGGGTATTTCTTTCAACAGCACCTTGAGAACTCTCACTCCATGAGCTTAGGGCAAGAGGAGCAACAACCGCAACCAAGAGGTGCATTTCAAACAAGAAAACAAATCCAGGAAGGGAAACGGAGTAGAGAACAGAGAAAGGAACAAGGAGTGTATTACTTGTTGGATATTTTTATCGCCAAACAACATGAGTTTCAAGTGGCTGGTGCGCTGTAAATCTATCTGGTTCGATAAGAATGCACCCTCTAATTACACATTAATGATCTGTTTACTACCCACAGGAGTTTTACTGTAACTGCAAAACTACCAGCTGGAAGCATTATCAACAACATACAGACCTACAAGGCAGTACTTTCTGTCGGGAAGTACGAGGCACACGTTTTACAAAATGTCTGTAAAATGTGTAAATTTTACAAGTCACTCCAAGTACATTTTATGGGGTCACAGACAGCTTCATTTAAACTCCTCCAGTGAAGCACAGCAACCCCACAGAGCATCCAGTAAGTGCAAGGTCAGTGCTTGCATGGTCAACGTGCCAATAATGTCCCGTGGAATAAGTGCCCTTGAGCCGATCCCCGACAGATTGAAACACTACGTGAGTGCCTTACTTTGTCTCTAGGCATTCAATAAAAAATAATTAGAAAATCACCTTTCCAGTACCAGCACCTCATCACGGGTCGCAGCGAACGCGCAATAAAAATCGGCAGTGTTAATTGAACTCCTCTCTCTGACCTAAATGAACACGGACAATTTTACTGTGTACGCAGATGGAGTGCAGCTCAGTAGCCATGCAGCATCATGACTATTAGCAATTCAATGAGAGTAGAGGACGAGAGCTCTTAGCCGCGCGCTGCTGTCTTCACACAAGGGAGACAAAGTGTTGAAAGGGAGAGAGAGAGAGAGAGAGAGAGAGAGAGAGAGAGAGAGAGAGAGAGAGAGAGAGGGAAGACATTAAGTAGCAGTAGCAGTGATGGAGTGGCAAACAATCGAGTAATGGAGAGTGACAAAGAGAGAGAACAAAGAGGAGAATAACGAACCAAAGAGAGCGGAGATATAAACGGAGGAGAAAGTCATCAGGCAGAGGAAGTATAGCAGCAAAGAGTGACAGTGATGGGAGACAGCATGAATTAAGTGGGGGACGACAGAGAAAAGGAGCTCATAGAAAGACACAATGAGTTCTGTTAATGGGTAGTACACACTCCCAAAACCAACGCTCGCTGCACGACTTGGTCTGATGCACAAGGGAATTAGTATTATGAGCCTGGCTCCGCGAATGAATAATCCTCGTAGAACGCGTAAGAAAGATGCATAACTGCTGTCTAGTGAACAACACGCATCTCCTAAAAGTGAAGAATGCCTCACTGAGGTGGATTCAGTTTGGAAACTCGCAGACAGAAATACTGGATTCAAGTGCCGACATTAAACAAAAAACTTGTAAACTTTAAAAGTGGTCATTTTCAGGGAGCAATGCAGATAATTAGCCACAATGCTAACCTAAAAGCTTATTTTAGTAAAAAAAAAAAAAAATCAGCAACTGCCTGTTTCTGAATGATGTGCTCCCCCTAGACAACATCACCAGGAGGACGAGGGAAAGCACTTGTGCTGATGTGCATGTGGGGCTAAGTGTATTAACACTCCTCATATTCTGTTATTGTAGCGCTGGCGACATGCAGAATGTGATTACAGCCAAGCGATAACAGGCAACAGATTTTTGTCCAGGGGACCATGAATTATTGAACACACTGCAGAGAGACTGTGGTCCTTTTATTCTCTCTCTTTCTCTCTCTCTCTCTCTCTCTCTCTCTCTCTCTCTCTCTCTCTCTCTCTCTCTCTATCTCCTTGTGATTTCTTCATTGAAGTACTCTGAGTTTTTCTACGTATTTGCCTGCCTCTTTACTCTTGCCTTTCTTCGCTCTCCCTTGGTCTTTATTCCCAATGTTTAGCGCTCTCTCACTCAGTCTCCAACTCTCTCTTTCTCCCTTTCTCTCTCTCTCTTTCCCTCAGTCTACATCTTTATTTCAAAGTGTTCCACCTATGAGAGTTTCCCCCTGTGTGGGACTGATTAATACGCCAGTCCAATCTGGGCCGCAGCGACCATCCGTCTGTATTAAAGAGCTGAGGCTTCCCCTCCTCTCTCTTTCTCTCTCTCCCTCTATCTCTCTCTTTCTCTCTGCTCAGGTTTCCAGTCCTGAGTATGTGAGTCTTGCACACCCACAGTGCGACAAATACTTCATGCGGTAAACAAATCACATGCAGATACATTGTCATGTAGGGCTTATAAATAGATACCACACACACACAACACACAAGTGTGAGTGTGCGTGTGTGCGTGCACTGCACATGTGTATATATGTGAAAGGGTCTAGTGTCTGTGTGCACCGAATTCATTCCATAAAGTGGGGGAGAGCTCATGAAAAGAACTGATTAAAAGGGGGAGAGAGAGAGAGCGTCTCATCCCATCCTTCCAAATGACAAACACCCCCGATGGAGCCACGTCCAACCATTTATACAGCCCTGCAGTTAAATGAACACCGACGATTTCACAGTGTGTGTGTGTGTGTGTGTGTGTGTGTGTGTGTGTGTGTGTGTGTGTGTGTGTGTGTGTGTGTGTGTGTGTGTGTGTGTGTGTGTGTGTGTGTGTGAGAGAGAGAGAGAGCTTTTAAAGAGGTCTCCAGGTCCAGGACTCCAGGTCCCATTAAAGTCTCCCCTCAGTTCCATAATTTATAGAATAAATATTCAGTGGGTTGGGTTGAGGTCAGCCTTGCCCTAACAATAACACTGCTAATGATAATGGAACTTGCACACTGCACACACGCACGCACGTGTGCGCATACACACACCAACACACACACATGCAGCCTTCGCCTAGACTAAGCCAGGGGTTCCTAAAGTGGTGGTCATGACTCCCCTGTGGCTTGTGTGGGACAACGTCAGGGGAAGGTCACGTAATGATTTCCACAATGTGTGAAATGGGTCATGAAAATGTTTCAGAATATGTACTGTGTAGAACTAAAATTAATTGCATATGAGTAGTATACCGTAGTAGTCATGGCAAGGTGACAAGGCCTGTGTGGGTGATTTGCTATCAAGGTGGATTAGCAACGGCCACCGCAGAGCTCTCGGAGTGCAATAACTGAGCTCATACAACTTTTTGCTTCTCCTCTGGCTGTGCATGTCTGTGTGATTCGGAAGTACTTGTAGAGAAAACACCTTAAATGGAGATGGCAGTGCTAAGGCCTGTGCTTAAATTTATAGAAACCAATGGGGCCAGGGGCGTTTTTGCCAATAGGCAGACTAGGCAGTTGCCTGGGGCGCCATGAGGGGAGGGGGCGACCACCAGACATGCTTTAAAAGGATACCAGGCTAATAAGACTAATACGGATACATTGTACTTGTCCTCTATAACTAGAATTGAACATTTAAAACACATATATGTTCTTTAGTTTAAAAAATGTTCATTTTATCCATTGCGGGCGCCATTTTGCAGGAGATTTTCCCTGGAGCCCTCCCTTAAGGGGGCTCCAGGAAAATCTTGCCTGGGGCTCCAAATTGTTTAGAAACGCCACTGAATGGGCTACAGCAATTAAACAAGAGCAAGAGGATGCACTTGCAGAGTTTCTGTGCGGACAATACATTCTGCTATTCTTCTAAGGGGATTTGGAAAATCTTTGAGTTATGACTGGATGTGCTGTTACTGCCCTACAACAGCTGTCATCCTCCAAAGTTTAAAGAAATAAACAAACCACTTCCGCGGCTAGTGGGAGACACGGGGTCACGAGTCTCAACTTTGTTTTGGGGATCAGAGCTAACCTAACCATCTTTTATTTTTAATTTAACCCCAGGTGGCTGTGTGTCCTAGCTCGCCTAGTCGCTGGCCCTGCATCCACCTCTGTGTGTTTGTTGCTGATAACTACTGTAGCATGTAGCTGTCTCAGTAGAGGGGGAGCATGGGGACGGGTGTGTGTGTGAAAACAACAAAGTGAACATACTGTTTATACCTGCTCACCTCTAGACTCACTCTCTCTCGCTTCAACCTG
Source organism: Benthosema pterotum (assembly GCA_039105355.1). Taxonomy (NCBI): domain Eukaryota; kingdom Metazoa; phylum Chordata; class Actinopteri; order Myctophiformes; family Myctophidae; genus Benthosema; species Benthosema pterotum. The sequence goes on along the minus strand of CM076967.1, from coordinate 17,041,240 downwards.
GGGGAATGTTTTATTCTTTATTTATTTTTTGCATAATTGGTTTTAAGAACAGCCACAGTCAGCTTACGGGGCCGTGTGGTTTATTTTTACATACACTTAAGCTCTAGAGAGAAATAGGCAGAGTAAAGGAGAGGGAGGAGAAAGAGAGAGGGGGTGAGAGAGAGAGAAGAGAGAGGAAAGAGAGAGAGACATTGACAGTGAAAAAACGATGCAATGAGAACATCCAGAAAGCACAACAAAGACAACATTCTCTCCTTTCCTCACCTCTTTTTTACCTTGGTGTGTGTGTCTGTCTGCGTGTGTGAGTGAGTAAGTGTGTGCGTGCATGCACGTGCATGTGTGTGCTTGTGTGTTCAGGGCCCAAAGGGCTGCTGCAACTTTTAGCCCCAATGTCCATCTAGCCTGGATTACACCAGGCTTCGCTAGCCTTGCATCAGACACACACACACACACACATTTGTGCACACACATACATATGCAAGGAATCTCTCTCGCTCTCTCTCTCTCTCTCTCTCTCTCTCACACACACACACACACACACACACACACACACACACACACACAGAGCCCGGCAGCCTCAGGGCTCCAAATCGCGTAGCCCTTCCTTCCTGTCTGTCTGGCGGTGCTGCCAGCGCTCCACCATTCCTCTACGCTCCCTCCATCCGCTAGGAGGTTGGAAATGCTGTTGCAACACTTATCACATCCTACGAGTCCTGTCCTCCTCTCCTCTCATCTCTTCATCACTTCTCCTCCTCCCTCCCCATCAACCTTACAGTGTGTGCTAAAGCTCCGCTCTCCTCCCATCTCTCATTTCTACACTGCCTAGTATTGACGCCTCCTCCTTTTCTTTTTGCCTTTTCTCCTCGCCCTCTCTCCTCCTGTTTCGTCCATCCAGCTATTGTCTGTTTGTTAGGCAAGATTGATAGAAAGATTAGAAAGAACAAATGGGATGGAAAAGAGAGACAAAGTGAGATTTTAAAACCCCATTAACCCAAGCGTCCATATTCTGGACATGTCAACATCACAGGTGATCATTTGTCAGTTGTAAGTGTCTAGGTCGGCTACTTTCAGTGTTGGGAATGAGGGGACCACAGTTAGAGATGATTTATTTATTTTTAAAAAAAGTATGTCAATTTTATTTACTGTTATTCTGAAATAGGATTCTCCACAGTGACAAATAGTACCTTTATCCAAGGTGCTTTACAAGCTTGTGCATTACATTCCCCATTCATACATTGCAGCAGTACCTACGAGCACATCGGGAGCAATTAGGGGTTCAGTGTCTTGCTAAAGGACGCTTCAACACTAACTCTGCGGGAGCCCGGGATCGAACCGGCAACCTTGCGGTTACCATCCGCTGACTGCCACTGAGCCACTGCCGCCCCATTAACAGTTCCAAGAAAAGTAGAGGCAAACAGAGTGATCACAGGAGCAAAAATGAAAAGAGAGAAATGGAGAAAACCAGAGCGAGGGAGAGAAGGAGGAGAGCTGGTCTCCAGCTGTGTGGATCGATGTCATGAGAAGATTTACAGAGAGAGATTATCGGCAGGCATGATCCATAATCTGATCCCTCAGGTGTCAGACGGAAAAGGATTAATTAGACATCACCATTTTATTTTACCATATTGTATATCTGCTGTCATTTCAATTATGTCCTTTCTCTCCATCATAATAACGCTGCATGTGTTTATCATTATTTTAGCTTAGCTTTTAGTAGCAGATCTACCAGTTCACAATGTATTGCATTGCAAGCTTGTAGATCTCTTGCCTAAACGTTTGCCCCAAAATGGGGATTCTTGGGTTCTAATTAAATCTTTCAAACTTTTATGCTTTGGAAAATGGTCGGCTGTGATGTCAAGTAGTAAGTACACTAGTACAGTATACTATACTATAGTCAACATAGCGGGTCATTTAAGACCAAGTCTACCAGGGTTTGCTTTCCCTTTAGTGCTAATTAGCCAGTCAGAGCCTTTGATCTGTCCATTAGCCCTGTTATGAGTACAGTTAGGCATGCCGTACTCGACCACTGTTCAGGTGAAGATCCACTCCATCTCCTCCTACTCTCCATATCCACTCCCGTCCCTCTTTCACTTTTAGAGGTTTTAATTAAGAGGGCACTGCTTGTGTGTGAAAGTGCGTGTGTGTGAAAGACAGAATGCAAGAGAGAGCCCCAAAGACAAACAGAAGAATGTGTCTGTGAATAACAGAGAGAGAGATAGAAAGAGTGTTTTGGCAGCATGGTCTGTTTTATCAGATTCTCATGTTAATCTCCTTAAACCAACAGGCCTCCCTACTGGTCTGACATCTGCCACTCATCTCGGCTGGCACACCGAGCTCCGCTACAGGTCAGAGGGCAGCGATGCCCCCACCCACCATGTGTCAATCAAACAGCAGAATGCCTCTGCTGTTGGGCAGAAACCAGCTAACTCCAATATGTTTTTTTTTTTTTTTTTCAGGAAATGAAGAAAACCTTATGTTTTTATAACAAAGCTGCAATGCCCCATGCATGAATGTTGGTATTGTGACTGTTCTGTATATACTGTCACATCCTTGCAAACACTGTATTACCCCAACCTTACTCCAGTCCAACTCTAGTAAATGATAAGAACAGCTGACAATGGCTCTATAATAGCTGCTGCAAGAGAGAGAGGGCAAAAGCAGCTAACCCTACCCTTCAAGAAATGGTTGAGCAGAGGAAGAAAAGCTTTCTTGTTCTCTGCTGGAGGAGGCTGGCCAGAGGTACAACTGCTATGCTTGCATCAAGGAACCAACGTTAGCACGAATTGCTTCCGTCGACTTGGGATGCGACGGGTCCTATGACGCGAGGGGAAAAATGTGTCTCACCCTCCGTTGCCTAGTATGTATTCTTGCATTGATTACATATGACTCTCTAAAGACACTTATATAGCTGGTTTAGCAGACATCTATTCATATGGCGGGGAAGATTGCAAATTCAATAAAACCCTAACGTGTCTAGCTTGTCCTTGGCAGCAGATGAGGTAATTACCACACCATGCCTTGTGGCTGAGAAATATTTCAAATTACCTAAAGAATAAAAACGAACGTCCAGCCCACTGTGCAACCCCACAATGTACCACAATGCAACACATCGTGAGCGTGAATATTTCAAATAGCGTAAGCGTAAAACAGGGCTTAAGGGGGGTAAGCGGTCGTAAAAAACTGTAATAGACTGCATCGGTTTATTACTCCAATCTGTCTCAGGAGTACCGCCTCTGTGTGTGTGTGTGTGTGTGTGTGTGTGTGTGTGTGTGTGTGCGCGCGCGCACGCATGCATGTGTATTTGTATGTGTAGTGGCTTTACTTAGGTGCATGCATGTGTTTATGTGTCTACTCTTTACAGGCTTACCCAAAGCAGATAAACATAGTGTTTGTCATGCCCTTACATCACAAATGCCTCCCTACGAATCTGCACCCCCAATACACACACCCACACACACTTTTCCCTTCAGCTGCTCCACCTCTGCCATGCCATCACCCTTTTCCAGGCTTTCAGTTCTTCTGCCCCGCCTCACGCTGTTGTGATTGGCAGGTCAGGGTTAAAGGACAGGACTGCTAAGTGGAGACAATAAGAGGCGATGATGAACCGCAAGAGAGGAAGGGCCAATAGGCCACGACCGGCTGACTGGAGGAACCGTCAAATAGAACCCGCTTTGAATGGCGATGCAGGTCCCAAAGTGCTGCGTGCCACGAGTTTGTGAGTATTTTGTGTGTGTATATGTGTGTGTGTGTGTGTGTGTGTGTGTGTGTGTGTGTGTGTGTGTGTGTGTGTGTGTGTGTGTGTGTGTGTGTGTGTGTGTGTGTGCGCGCGCGCGTATGTATCTGTGAAATTACAATCTTGTCTTTAAAAGAGTGGAGGATAGCAAATCTTCTCATGTGTCGCCATGGGCTTCAAACCGGCTGTAGGAAATAATATTGGTTTAGCTGACAAGACCGCGTTTCAAGACTTCATGAAACTTTATTAAACCTTATTAAATCGTAAAACCTCACAACCTCGCTTCAGAAGCGTTAATATCCCGAATAAGATTGAACATTGCCGGCCCAGGCAGTTAGCTCAACTGTAGGTGCATGTTTTATATCATTAAAAAGGAAAAGATGTGTACAACACGCAGTATTATTTGTGAGGACATGTATAGACGTCTCTCCGTAGCATCCTAAGTGTTAAACATAAAAACGTTCAACTCAACCCCTTGAAATACTGTTCATAAGAATACAGACATCATATTTTCTTTGTTTACACCCTGGATGGAACAAACATCAGCTTTTGCAAGGCCAGTCTGTGCAAACAGCATTAAAACTGGCTGTTTTGCGAGTGAAGACCGTTAAAATCCATCTGCTGAGGGCTCCCATCTGTTGTGACTAATGTGGGATGGATGGCAGGTCTCTGTGTCCCCCGTGCTGACTGACAGTCTAACACTGTCCCCAAGGGTCCCCAGGGCTTTGCACTGAGTCCAAAACCGGATTACCAAGCTGAATCATTTGATTGGATTTAAACGCTTGCATGTGGTTAAGAGCCCATTCAGTTAAAATATTATTAGGTTAACTGTTTTAGGAGGGATGGATTTCGAACCTGCTATCGGTGTTCCAGGTGAGCGACTGGAGGTCGAACAAATCAGACTGTGAGAAATATTGAATTATGCACATTGGAGATATTCAATTCAATTTTGAACCTGACCATTTTGTATACAATGTTTAGCTTTTTTCCAACCAACCATGGCCATTCTAGAAACAGTCATATTCGGGTGCCACATAACCAATACTGTACATTTTTTCCGGATTTACAAAAATATTTATATGAATTAATTAATATTTGCCTTTCAAAAAACAAACAAAAAACATTTGTTCATTTTATGATCTACTCAGGCTAATGTGAAACCAGCTAACTCCCAGCTTTGCATGTGTTCTCTCTCCATATCCTGGGATGCTGCTCGCTCTCCGTTCTGTTGATGACTCCGGCAGACCAGAATGAATTGGAATAATCTTTTCAGCATAAATCTCACGGCACATTTCAATATGACCGATGTCTCCTGGCCGGGCCGCATTCTATACCTTCACTCCTTCAGCGCACAGAAAAAAATGGTAAGAGATCAATTGGCGACTCACTTGAAAGAATATTTTATCATTTTAAATAGCAGTTTGGTTCCTGTCATGGCATATTGATCTGAGCAGAGATGACAGCACACTGTTACTCCCCCGGAACCATGAGGAACACACACACACACGCACACACACACACACACACACACACACACACACACACACACACACACACACACACACACACACACACACACAATCCCATTGTTTGTCTTTTCTACAGAGCTCCCTGATTGGCCAAAACGGAGAAGAGATGCTTTGTTTCTGTGCCTGTAGTTCCACTGAACATGGCCTTTCCACACATCATCCCAGCTGCTTTGTCACCTATAGCTCTCTGTCTCTTGTTTAATCTCTTTCTATGCACTGCTTCTCTTGGAGGGCCCGTGGTGGAGCTCTGACCTAAAGATCCCACTGGGTCATCTGGTGCAGGCAGACAGCAGCACACAGGGCCCCTCAGACACTCAGGACCCATGCATGCTGGAGAAAGAGAGCTGCATCTCAGTGTGAAACTCCTCAATTAACCTAACAACTGAGCTGGAGAGCAGCACAATAGCCCTTTCACTTTGCCTGAGCGCCTTAAGAGTCGTGGCCGTATTTGCACACACCGCCTTTGGATTGTAATGGCTTTTGTCTTAGAGGGGGGCAGTGTTCTGAGCCTCGGGGACCCCAATAGAAAATAACGTTTTGTGTTTGTTTGGGTCCCTGGGAGGTCTTTGATTGACAGCAATTATTGGAGGGTTAGCGTAAAGGGCATGGGTGCCAGTGAGTTTGATTGTGTCTTATAGCCATTCCTTTCCTCTGAAACATGTGGACACACACATACACACATAAGAGGATACAAACATGAATGAATGAGTGAATGAACGTGCGTGCGTGTGTGTGTGTGTGTGTGTGTGCGCGCGCGCGCGCACACACACACACACACACACACACACACACACACACACACACACACACACACACACACACACACACACAGAGTGATACCAATACCAGTTTGCAAACAGCTTGTAGTGCAAGCACTCACACAGCCAACTCCTTATCCTCTCACTATAACGCAACTAACCCACATGAAAATAATAGTATTTTGCCTGCAAATATTGCCAGACAAAAGAGGCTTTTAATACCACTCCTGAATTTACAAATAATTCACAGAGCAGCTTGCCTCAAATGAATTAATTTAAGGATTATTTAAATAGAATGTCAGAAGTCATGAGCTTAAATTCTTGGATCAGGATCACTAACACAATAAACCTACTGTAGAAGAACTCAATATTCAAAGCAACAGGTATGACATCCTGTGCTGACAATAAATCCTGTTTGCAGGTTAACCAATCGGAAGCTGTGCATAAAAGTTACACAAAAGATTTCTTTCAACAACTAGTATAATAACAAGTCCTACATTATGATATTAGGTCAACAAACACAAACTTCAAGGGTAGATAGCACAGAGGGTGAAAGTAAAGGCCATTAGGGAGAAGAGGAACCAGAAGAGGGGAGGAGAGCGGCGAAGCGAGAGCGCAGCCAAAGCAAGACTTGTGCCCCTATAATGAGGCATGGCCGCTAACCTGATTAAATGTTATCAGCAATACCACTAATTATTTCCTCTTCCTCTTAAAGACAGCTCACTAATCCTGTTAGCAGCGCGCTAGTTTTTTGGGGCCAAGCCTTAATTGGCACTGTAACGACGAGGAGCAACAAGGGACGGAGTCTGGGATGAACGGAGAGAGAGATGCAGATGGGGACATGGGTGGAGTTCGTCATGGAGAGACAAAGGCAGGGATGGGTGATGGAGGTGGGCATGAAGAAAGGTGATGAATGGCAGATGAAGCGAGGGAAATATGGAGGTACATGAAAGGGTGTTAATAGCAGAATAAATAGAGGAAAGTGTCGTCCACTTTCTCCCAATCATTCAATTTCACTGCACAAAATCAATTAACAGAGCCAAGCCTCCTTCATCAACAAGCTTATTTGCATAACGACCAAACGTGGCTGTGTTTGTGCACCACCATGTTGCTTTTGTGATTAATGCAAAATTTGCATTTCTTTTAATGCCGTTTTATTTTTATGTTTTGCTCTACTTTTCATCATCTTTGAAAGTTATGGGTACAAATTGGAGCTTAGTGAAGTGCCCTTTAACAAGCATGGTTTGTAATGGTGTCAACTTTAAAAGACTGGAGTCATTAGAGCACAGCAGTTGAACTATCAAAGCCATGCTCTTAATACTGTTTGAACTATAGGGCCGCACAACAGAACTAGAATTCTAGTTAACAGGACCTTGTGGTGTTGACCTACTGTACTGTATAGCTTGTTAGCTGGGCACCACAGACATACAGTATTTATACAGTGTTCATAGGTGTATATATAAGGGCCAAGGCATCATGATGTAGATATACAAAACATAATTCTGTATAGGTAGGGCATTTTCTTCTCCAGGACTTGATGCTAACCCATATAGCCTTCGCACCCAAACTTCTGAATCTGAATGCCAGGTTTAAAACTTGAATTACAACTCAAATGAAAACAAGAAACCTGTCCGTTTGTGACCCTTTTGGACACTTCCATTGTTGATTAGAACTGCTATTTCCTCCTTAGAAAAACAGACTTCAAAGCGTGATATTAACTAACATATTCAACTCCTTAGAACTTTGTTTGAGATACATAGCGAATGTCATTCTTATTTGTTGTAAAGCCTTAAAGGCCCGTCAATGAAGAGAAAGTCATGGGAAAAGCCCAGTGCAGTGACAGTGATTATACAGACCAGCTTACTGCACAACTTGCTATAAAAAATCTAGATTCAACACAAGCACGCATACATGCACACACACATACACACGCACCTGATTCAGCAAGACCTCTTACAACTCCACAACAAGCTTAAATGTCCTACCCTGGCCAGCACCTCCTGCCATGCACCTCCTTCTCTCCCCACGTCTATCCCTTTGACTCACTCCTTTCTTCTTCTCTCCTAATAACAAACATACTGAACCTCCCTGCTGGTCATGGCACCTCCTCCTGTTACCACCACCTCCTGCTGTAATTAAGCCAAGGAGTCACTAATTATGTCCACATTGCTCTAACCTCCAACGCCCGATGCACGCTTATGTACACACACACACACACGCACGCACGCACACACACACACACACACACACACACACACACACACACACACACACACACACACACACACACACACACACACACACGCGCACACCGCTCCAAATGGCCGGAGGTGCTACTATCAGAGGTCAAAGTGCAACATTCAAAGAAGTACAATGTGGCTTTGATCAAACAAATGTACACTCACACACAGTCAATCAGTCCCTCTCATCCGCTTCACTGACATGATTGAATAGAGCAGTGTCTAAGCCTACATGTTTTGATATACCGTTAATTTATTTCTTTTAAAAATAACGTTTCGTTACAAAGGACTAAACTTCCAACAGTCCTCCAGTTCATTATTCTCTGAGTCTCTCTTCTCTCTCTCTCTCTCTCTCATACACTCGGAAGGCTGCTGGGAGGCCTGGGGTGCATCCTGAGATGTGTGAGGGCCAAAACGGAGGTTTGTGTGAGGCTTCTGTGTGTGTGTGTGTGTGTGTGTGTGTGTGTGTGTGTGTGTGTGTGTGTGCGTGCGTGCGTGCGTGCGTGCGTGTGTGTGTGTGTGTGTGTTTATGTCTATGCTTGTAGCAATCTTTGGCAGCATCTTCTCTGTATTTGTATGTGTGTTATGTGTGCCTGCGTGTGTTTGTGCTTGCGTGCATGTGTGTGTGTGTATGTGTGTGTGTGTGTGTGTGTGTGTGTGTGTGTGTGTGTGTGTGTGTGTGTGTGTGTGTGTGTGTGCTTGTCCCCCAAGCGGCAGTGGCAGCCCCTGCCAGCTGGCGGGGTGCTCAGTGCTGGTGGAATGTTCCAGAGGGGTCCGCAGTCTTTGACTAGAAGAGATAAGGCTACCAACCATAGCTGGGGGGCGGGGGAGGAGGGTGGCTACAATGAAGACACACATGCATAAACACACTTGCATAAACACATCAAGTCAGATTCATCAAACGCCTTGTGTCCAGGCTTGTACTGATGCTTTTCAGATTATCAAGATGTACTACTATATGGCCTTGACAACACACATGGGGGGGTCCGTGGGGTGTCCCTGTCCCTCAGGAACGCGGCCAGGATGCCAGCACGGTTCCAATAAGCTGCCCTGCGTCCAAAACAGTTGAGAAATTAGTGAATTATCAGCAGTTGAAAACAGTGGCTTCCAGTGGCTGTTTTGTCACACCAGTCTGTTTTCAACTGCTGATAATTTGATAACGGAACATCCGAGAGAGTCGCTTTTTGTTTTTGTAGTAGACCTCCTAAGTAGACCTCCTAAACTTTCATATGAGGTGTGCCTGGGAGCCAAAGTCCCAACACATACAACATATTCTGTGGATGTATATGTTTCACAAAAAACGAGTAGCTAATCTATATACTGTACTCCCAATGTATGTTTGTAGTAGTTGTGGGGGGCAGGTCGGAGGGATCCAGAATTGAAATAAAGTGATATCTGTGACAAACACCCACTGCACCCACTAAAGGGGACATGTGAGACACCCAGAGGGCAAGAACAGTGCACTCATCCGCCAGGGTGACGGCAGACTGCTGGGGGGTCAGATCAACATATGGAATGAATTCTGTACTGGCCATAGATACTGTAGATACTAGTCGTGAGTGTACTAAATCGACTTTTCAAAATAACCATGCTCATGTGGAGTCAATATGCTCCCATATACAAAGAAAAACAGCACAGTAGAGCACACGTCTAGCAGCAAATCTAGTTCAAATTAAGACCTGTTGATGCTACTAGGGTAGTTGGTCTTTGGCTGAGGTCTTTACCCAGATAAACTTTCAGCATCTGACCCAATGACACCTTGTCACCAGCCTGGGTGTTGATGAATACACTGGCAAGTGTGGGGATTGAACTAGTGAGGTTTAGTATCTACACAACAACTCAACAAATCTTTAAACTACAAATCTGTCACAACATGCCCTGGAATTCTTCTGCTGGTTCAACAACACGTTCGAATAGATCACGGTTTGTGACCTTTCATCATGTCTTAAAGACCTGTCATCTCTGTTATGAGAGAAGTCACATCTCAGCAATGTTTTCTGGGAAATGGGGTGTCTAATGTGCTCATTGACAGAGACGTGTCAACATGCCTTGTGTTGTCCTGTGTCTAGTTGAACATGAGAGGTTGAGTTCTCACTCCAAGGCATTCCGGTAACCCAGATTTGGAGATTTTCTTAACAGTAGGATACTTATCAAACTAGCGTTTAACAAAACTTTAAGCTTCAAATAAGCCTACTGTAATCTTTAGAAGCATTAGATAAAAACAAATATATATGGTTCATATCTGTTACATATTATACTGAGGAAAATGATGAAATTTAAAGAAAATGAATATATTGAAACACAAACACAGAGGTGTCAGAAGATTAAAGACATTTTTTCGGCTATTGGGTTTCAGCACCTGGACTACACAAAATGGCGTCTTTCAACGCCAGTGTGGATGGCTGGAGCATAAGCAGAACCTTCCCACATCTTCACGTCTCATTTAACAAGGGAAGCCAGCTCAGAATTTTCCAGCGTCTGCAGCGATGACAGAGCTGCTCTCTGTTTGTTTGCTGTCTGAACAAAGCCGGTGTGTCGGCTAGAGAGCAGCCTCCAGACACCTGCAGTTTACACAGTGACCTTTGAATGCCTTCAGTGGCAAGCAACATCACAGACAGAATGAAGATGACACTAACCTACAACACAATCTTTATATTGTCTATTGGCTGTTGCTGTGAACGTTATAGAAAAATATATTTTACTAACCCAAAGTAATTAAAAGTGCAATTGTAAGTGAAGTAACTTACAGTGTGCAGTTACAGTACATGTAACGGTATACATTTTGTTAATGTATACACGTTACAGTTTTTCCACCTGTAAAGATTTTACGTGACAATAAAAAATAAGAACAACACAGTTGTTCTAGAAAGTGATTCTACAACAATACCTATTAAATTACATATTCAATATAGTAGGAAAAAATAAAATCATTATCAATAGAAGAACAATGTGTATTTGGTACAATAGGAAATGTGCAATATACCTGGAATAATACATTTTAGTCAAATTTAATGCAATTAGCAGAGCTCAGTTCTGTAAGTTTCAACTGAGAGCAACTCTGTGGAAAACAATGATTTTGAATCTGATTCTCCCAAATGCTAATCTCACCAACCTACAAGACTCTGGTAGACATGTCTTTAACTAGAGTATAACTACTGGTAACAATATCATATGTTGGTATACAATATGCTGGCATTTATACCCCTATACAGAGAGTGTAGAGTCTACACTATATAAACAGCATCATTGGTAGTTGCCTGTAGTGAAGTGAAGCGTAATGCAACGGTAAAAGTGTTTTATTTCCTAATGTCCTAGTGCCTTAGACTTGAATACTGTACTTCGTGTTTTCAACAGATAATACACATATGATTACAACAATAAAATAACCTGAAAAGAGCCTCAAAGTTGTTTGCCCAGTTGTCTTTGTTACCCACTTTCTTTTTGCCATAACTAGTGTATGTGCCGCCATTGAACAAACACTGGCCTAAAGGCTGGAAAAACAACCGCCATATCTTCACAGAACACTCACTAGCCTGCAAGCTGCTTTGAAAGCCTCCTCCAACTCACAGGAACATCACAGAACACAACCTCCTGGGGCCTGGCAAGAACATTATTCTTTTTCATTTCAAATGCCCCTCTCTTCTCTCTCCATCATTTTCCCCAGCCTTCTCCTCAATTTGAACAACTCATTTGTATTTGACAAGCAGACACCAGCATGAATAAAAACAGGTGTGTCCCCGGCAAATAACCAGCAAAATGCCTAATAGTTACATACATTTGTACACTCAAGAGTTATGAATGGATTTATTAACACCTTATAAATGAGGACCTTATTTAATGCATTATAGCAAAATGGCATATGGATATCAAATGTCATATCATAGTCAAACCAATCAGGGTATGAGACTGCCATTCTCTTTAAGATCACAAGACACGCTATTTTTTGTGTGATTCATCACACTGAAAGCAGATATGTATGACCACATATGAGTTCATTGTTTTTCTGGTCAGAGGGTGCTACGGTTCTATACACATACTTTTAACACAGAGTGACTGCAGTTTCTGCTGGCGGCGAACTGTCCCTTTAGGTCTTAAGTGTTTGTGTTCAGCTTGCAAAATAGGGCTTTTGCATAAGATGTGTCGTTAGGACTTAATTATCGCAGAGTACCAGCAAATAAAACAAGCATACTGTAATAGGTTGTTGTGAGCTCTGTGTTTGCCGATCCATTCAGTTCTGACTTGAGCCTAGGTGGACGATATAGGAAATATTATACTTGCACTGGCTCACGCAGACAAAGACGCACACACGCACAAATACGCATGCATAAACATACAGAGATCCACACGTATCTCTCGTGCACTAGATTTGGTGTTACCTGACAGTTGTGAAAGGCTGGCATTGTGTTGCAGGCATTGTGTTTAAACACACATACACACACACACACACACACCACAGGGCCCTCGGGGTGCAGAGCCAGAGCCACGGTCCGCCTGTCAGTGGCGATTTAGGGCCACCACGTCGCAGCACGGGCCCTGCTTCATATTGGATTACCAGCCCCCCTGTGAGAAGTGTTAGAAAGGTGTGCCACCGCGCCAGAGAAATGGAGGAAATAAAAGACAAGCCCTTGTGTTGCTGTCTCGAAAGCACCTTGTGACTCTCACACACTTTCGCCGCAAAGGAAATGAAAGCTAATAGTATAATGCAATTACAAATTGTGTGTTTGTGTCCGAGCGTGTGTGTCCGTGTCCGTGTCCGTGTGTGTGTGTCTGTGTGTGTGTGTGTGTGTGTGTGTGTGTGTGTGTGTGTGTGTGTGTGTGTGTGTCCGCACGAGTACTGAAGTATGGAAGTAAAGCAGTCAATTGGTTTACAGGAGTCCTGGGGTGCGTTTGGCTGACTGCCTGAGGGACATTCAAATAAAGGTCTATGTAGGGCACACACTGGTTGTTCAGGTCCATTGTCACATTTTGTGTGTGTGTGTGTGTGTGTGTGTGTGTGTGTGTGTGTGTGTGTGTGTGTGTGTGCGCGTGCCACTGAATCCTCTCAGGTACACTAAAGGTTCAAACATTATAGGTTCAACAACACTGTTCATAGCCAATAGACTTCATCTCATAAGCTTAGAGTTTGTGCCCACGTGCCCTGTGTGTGTGTGTGCGCGCGTGTGTGTGCGTGTGTGTGTGTGTGTGTGTGCGCGTGCGCGTGCGTGTGTGTGTGTGTGTGTGTGTTGTCTCACAGGCAATCCGTACTAGTGAGAATAGCTGACCTGTGTTAATCTTCCAGACATCCTTTCATCCAGAAGCAAAGCGGGGGTGCAAGTCTGCTACAGCAGAGAGTCGTATAGCCCACAAGCAACACCCACTCAAAAACAAAGCATGCCCCCCCTTCATCCAGCTAATGAAAAGTGACTCCTCACAAATAAGAAAACAGAGGAAACAAGTAATGAAGAAAATTGAATTGCTTCAACCCCTTTGGGAGATTTCAGCGCTTGACTGAAGAGAAAAGGTCTGTTTCCCATCGAATCTTGAAATTGTGGATGTATCACTTAAAAGTGAATTCACCTGTGTGTGTGTGTGTGTGTGTGTGTGTGTGTGTGTGTGTGTGTGTGTGTGTGTGTGTGTGTGTGTGTGTGTGTGTGTGTGTGTGTGTGTGTGTGTGTGAGCGAGTGAGCGCCCAAGCATATGCGTGTGTGCGTAGGAAATGAAAGAGAGAGCAAAAGGCCCTTCATGACCTCAGACCAAAGAACTAAAATGTACTCTGTGCTATCAGACAGAGAGCTCATTCCGGGCCTCTGTTTTCATTCTGCTCTCTATTTCATCACCTTCCAAGTAGGGTGGGTGCTGGGAGGAGCTAGAGGATGAGATATGAGCGGAGAAAGAATTAATAGAATCGGACCACTAGTCTTGGGCGGTATTGATTTTTTAATATCGGTATTGATAATGTCTTAATTAGCTCGATATTCGATATTACCGGTATTGACGGCAATCAGAGTTGGAACGCTCCACCAGTCACCTAGTTCTCAGAATTTGCGACTTTGAGGGGTCAGAAACTGAGCGCTCTGCTGTTAAAGCAGCCTAAATAGGGAAAAACTGGAGTTGGAAATACATTGTTTCCAAAAAGCCTAGCCCAAATAAGGGCCAGTTTAGGCATGTGTGTAACATGAAAATTGTTTGTATAGTTACAATTAAGTCTCATTGCTCATATTTTAATAGAATACAGTATAATGTCGGTATTTGACGATATTCGGTATTCGATATTTTTCACAGACCCAACGATATTACTCGGTATTGATTTCCAATATCGCGATAAACGGTAATACCGGTATATTGCCCAAGACTACGGACCACAAAAAGAGGCAGATGGAGAGATGGAAAAAACAAACAAATAACAGCACAAGTTAAAAGAGTGGCTACACATGGCTAATGACTCTAGACCGTGAGATCTGCTGCATGAGAAAAGAATCACTCCAGAAATTCAGGGGGAATATACATTATATAATATATTACACACTGTTCATTGAACTCTATGCATATGTTAGATTATGTTTGTGTGCATGGATGTCGGTCCCCTGCATGGCTTAAGCACCGTCCCACTGATTGTTTTCAAACTTAGGTGCCGAGAGTTTGTTATTCTCCCCTGCCAAAATCCTGGATTATGGCAAAGGGTATGACAATGGGTACACACAGTGGAGGAGCATGTGTTTTCCCAACAAGCATAGGCCCTAGTTGCTTTGCCCTAGAGTTCATGTGGCCAACCTATGATGTCATTGAATATATAGCTATGAAGTATGACTCCTAATTTGGTGAGAGCCTGTTGACTTCCTCTATAAAACGTAACTTAGATTATTCGAAACGTCACGGCTGAAAAGAAGGCACATGCATGCCGCTCGGGTAGTAAGTAAATTGCCAAGGAGGCTTCTTTCGGCTCAGGCCGTCCGCAAAACTGAGGTTACAGGGACCCCTGACCATGTAAGGTTCGATCCACGAGTGCAGGTGACCAATCTGCCTAGTGGGATGGTGATCACTTCTCTGCAGAACTATTCCCCAGCTCCCAAGATTGGGGTGTTTTTTAGGGCTGGCTGTCGCTATGAGACCCCTGATATTCTCGGGGTTACTCATCTCTTGCGGCTTGCTGCCGGCCTGACAACGAAAGGTGCTTCAGCCCTCAGAATCTGTCGTGGCATTGAGGAAGTGGGAGGAAAGATGAGCGTGACAGCATCCAGAGAGAACATGGTCTACTCCGTGGACTGTTTGAGAGATGATACTGACACAGTGCTGGAGTACCTGATCAATGCGACCACAGCACCCGAGTTCAGGCCATGGGAAGTCTCAGATCTCACACCCAGAGTTAAGATGGACAAGGAACTGGCTGCTCAGAGCCCTCGAGTCTGTGTGATCGAAGCTCTACATGGAGCAGCCTACAAGAACTCCCTCTGCAACTCTCTGTACTGCCCCGACCACATGGTCGGCAACATCAAGTCTGAGCAGATGCACCACTATGTCCAGAACAACTTTACAGCTGCCAGAATGGCTCTTGTCGGACTTGGAGTAGACCATGATGTGCTGAGGCGGTATGGGGAGCAGTTCCACAATATCCCCAGCGGGTTTGGCACCACAGGAGCTGTGTCCCGGTACCGTGGAGGTGAGGTACGTCAGCAAAGCTCCAGCAGCCTGGTCCACTGTGCGGTGGTGAGCCAGTCGGCAAGAGCGGGGACGCGGGAGGCCCTGTCCTTCAACGTGCTGCAGCACATCCTGGGGACAGGTCCCCACATCAAGAGGGGCTCCAACACCACCAGTAAACTTGTCCAGGGCATCTCCGAGGCAACCAGCGGCCCCTTTGACGCCACTGCATATCACGAAAGCTACTCTGACTCTGGTCTGTTTGGAGTGTACACCATCTGCCAGCATGCTGTAGCCGGTGATGTGATCAAGGCTGCCCTCGCACAGGTGAAAGGTATTGCCGATGGTGCAGTCACTGCTGCTGAGCTCGCACGAGCCCAGAAGCAGCTGAAGGCCCAGTACCTGATGTCTCTGGAGACCTCAGAAGGGTTGATGGATGCTATGGGCACCCAAGCCCTGTCCGGAGGAGTCTACATCAGTCCGGACACTGTCGCAGACAGTATTGACAGCATCTCTCTCACTGATATCGCCAATGCTGCAAAGACGTTTGTGGTCGGCGAGAAATCCATGGCATCCAGTGGCAACCTTGTTAAAACACCCTTCATCGACGAGATCTAACCTTTTTTCTCCCTGCCTCCTCCTGCTCTATAGGACTCACTTTAAATAGCACAACAGACTCTGAATTCTGTTCCATTCCATAAAACAGAGAAAGAAACATTGTCACTGATTTGTAATATCTCTTTGAGGGCCGCTAGTCCCTCATTTTGCCTGTGACAAAATTTCATATTCGATAAGAGTGCCCCTCACTTCACATGCATGTTTTCAATTTTACAAATAGACAGACACACATACAGTATATACTGTACATAACTGTAGAGGTCTACATGCTCGCTGAGCATGTACAAAGATACTTTTGTATATATTTCTGATGTATTCTATAGCATGTTATGTGCATACTGACAGACATTACATGAAAGAAATGTGTGAGGGAATGACTTCCCCAGGATGTTGCAGTAACATGATCTGTCTACTCTGGTGGGCCAGTGATAAAGCTGCTTTGTGTTTGTGTAGTGTGTGCGTGTGCACGCGCGTGTGTGTGTATGCGCATGTACGTGTGTGTGTGTGTGTGTGTGTGTGTGTGCGTGTGCGTGTGTATGTGCATGTACGTGTGTGTGTGTGCCATTCAAGGCAGGGGTCCACGGGTGAATGATCTAACCTCTGGTCCCTGACAGAAAGTGGTGAGAAGAGCTGAACACACAGTGGTGAGGTGTGTGCAGTTAATTCCAATATGTACTGAATCAACTGTAAAACATAAAGTAAGTCTACACCTTTCTTTTGTCACCTGTGTCTTCCTGATTAATCTCTTAAAATACGTATCAGTTTTAGTTTTCATTATTCTTCCCTATGTTTAAAATGTATTAAATTTCAAGTAGTGATGCAGTAATGTATCGGTCCACGTATCGGTTTGGCCGATATTTTCTATGGGTCAAAATCGGCATTGGAAAATAAAACTCACATTAACCCCTGGCATTAACCAATGGAAGTAGCCATTGTTTATCTGCTGTTGATAAACATACATTTTGCACTGACTATGTTGGCATTTTGGTCATCTGTAATGTACAATGCTGTAGATTTTGGACATTTGCAAGATTTACTTCTTGCATGGAAGATGTATATTTTCCCTGGCACAAAGAATAAAAACAACAAAAACTAAATAAGCATTGGTAGTGGCTAAATCGGTTAAATTGTTACTTTAAACATCCGTATTCATTCCGGCCAAGAATTTCCATATCAGTGCATCCCTAATTTCAAGCCTTTATTTGAACTCAAACCGCATTGTGGGAGTCGTTTCCAGTGGATCTGACTGAAATGGTTATGACTTCTGACACACTGTTTAGACATCAATAGGATTATTGCCTTTTTACCCTGACAATCTTTGTCATTATCATCTTTGGCAGTTCTCTCTTTCCCGGCTTGCTATATTTCCTTCCTATTCGCGTGTCTGACTATCTTGTCTCTGCCCTTCTCCTGTCAGGATTGGGGCCAGTGTTTTTTCCAGACGTGGCATGGGCAGCTTCAGGGCGTTCTCTTTCTCCCTAGTCACCTTTCCACTTCAATCTTTCTCTTATCCTATCATGACAGGACTTTAGAGTGCCTTTTTCAGAAGCAACAGATGATGGGCAATATTTTTGATCTGGCAGCCCTTTGGACTCGAAGGCGGGGGGCTTCAGAGATAGACAGGATCTCTACAGTATTAGAATACATGCTGTGGCCACAACAGAAGGTCTGTAACAAGACTTTGAGTGTTAAATTAACATAAAAGTAAAAAGTGACCTTCAGCTGCTAAATGTGTGTGTTTGTGCGTGTGTGCGTGCGCGAGTGCGTGCATCATTCAAGACTAAGATACTTTCGTGTTTTTGATGTCACTAAGTGAGAGTGCAATAGGCATACTAGCTGACAGAGAGACTACATGAAGTGAGTGACAGAGCGAGACTACATCAATATTGTACTAGTCTGGCATATCCAGCTGATCAGAGATGTCTGACAGCTGGGGAAATCTAAATTCAATGAATGGATGTGGGTGCAGCTGGCCAGCGGGAACAAACCTTCACTCCCTTATTGAAAACCAATTCTGATACCTTCTTCCATGAAGACACCACCCCTTGTGTTTTGCAGTGTTTCTGTGATGCCGTTTTTTTCTCCCCATGGCTTTAGTTTAATTGCAATGTCACCATCAGTAGGTATATATCTCTGTGATCTGGCTACGCTTTACCAACTTAGTTAACAACGTACAACTCATGCTGCAATGCAATTATAGGTTATTGAAAATAACCTATAAGTTAATGGCATTAATTAATTTAGTTGATTAATCTGATTTAAAATTATAACGCAATTAACTAATGTGCACACTGACTTAACCTACTGATCATTTTCTCACAGTCTTACGGAGACATACACGTCACGTATGTTGTAGATGTGTGTTTCTCTGTGGAGCCACCACGGGTATGATGTGGCAGGATTGACCCGGGAGGGTAGACGGCCACAGGTATGCCACCTATTTCAAATATGGTGTGGAGCAAAATGTTTGTCAATAAAATATATATTGTCTGTGTTTATTTTGATTATTGTTCCATTTTGAAATCACGCAGATACTACTCAACGCAATGCTTGATAAAATAAATCTGTCAATAGAAAGAAGAGCTGCCTGTGTGTTTGTGCGGTTATTGCCGACACAGAACAAGTACAGTGCGTCACCCATGTCCATTCATGGGATCAATACCTCAAGAGACTCTGTATAGGGCGGAGGCTTCAATAGCCCCAAATGCAACACCATGTTTTGGCCATAACATGTTTTTTGGACACAAGTGAAATCGTGTAACAGTTTAGAAGGTAAACACGGGTTATTTATTTGAAATGAATGAGAGAGAGAGAGAGAGAGAGAGAGAGAGAGAGAGAGAGAGAGAGAGAGAGAGAGAGAGAGAGAAAGAAAGAGAAAGAGAGAGAGAGGGAAAGAGAAAAGAGAGCAAGCACAGTCTTTGAAGTTCCCATTTCAAACCGAGATGGCGGTAGTTCTGTTGTGCCATGCAACTTTGCAAGCCGTGTGAAATCAATAATGGCACAGAACGGTGCACAGTATGTACAAGTGTGTGTGTGTGTGTGTGTGTGTGTGTGTGTGTGTGTGTGTGTGTGTGTGTGTGTGTGTGTGTGTGTGTGTGTGTGTGTGTGTGTGTGCGTGTGCACACACGCACGCACGTGTGTATGTGTATGGGGGTCACTGGCATGCTCTGCAGGCCAGTCACACTG
Organism: Benthosema pterotum; assembly: GCA_039105355.1. NCBI lineage: Eukaryota > Metazoa > Chordata > Actinopteri > Myctophiformes > Myctophidae > Benthosema > Benthosema pterotum. Next base: position 17,021,562 of record CM076967.1, on the reverse strand, counting down.
GGACTGGCCTGCCGAGCATGCAGAGGCAGAGCTGGCACTATGAAATGAGTTGGCAGGGGGCAGCGGCCTTCTGTGCGGGTGGGTGGATGGTGCCATCATGAAAATGCTATGGACTAGTAGGGCTGCAGCATGTGGATCCAAGAAAGTTAAAGACCTTCTGGTGTGGGCACAGCATGTATTATAATACTGTAGTGATTCTGGTGGACCACACATGAATACACATTCTACAAACACCTCTGGTCCTGTCATTTTTTTTTTACATTCATAATACAATGAAATGCAATGTGGAATGTACTGTATATGCTGCTACCTTCAGTGTATATCATTTAAAATGTGTACAATATTTACAGTGAATGCTATGCTGCTGCTCTTGCCTTCTGTGAATATAACACAAGAGCAAAGCAGAACATATATAACAATATAGTTTCCTTCTGTGCTCAAAATACAAGTGCATAATACATGTGCAGAGCAAAATGCATTATGTTGTCACCTTCTGGGTAGTGGGTACAAGCGCAAATAGGCTTCTAGGCTATTTATGTATATGTTTTCTTATAAGAAAAGCGACAAGCTGCAAGACCGAGGGTGCCTTTGTATTACATAAAGTTAGTTTATGCAATAGGGCTGAATGTGCCGCTCATACAGTAGCTGTGTGTGACGAGTGACGACTGATATGGCCCGTCAGTCACAGCGCAACACATTGTGAGCTTTTTAAACTAGTTATTTTGGGTGAGCAACACGGCACAAGCTTTTGTTTAAACTGTCTGTGTGCTCAAGAACTGTTTGTGTTGGGTTGATTTGTACTATATCTCAGAAGCATGGAGTGACACATGTTGGTCTTCCTATTTGACATGGCTTACAGGCTATTTATAAGATACTATCGAAATATATTTTGGCCTTAATTGCCCTAAATTGGCACTCCCAAGCGATCTCTGGCAAGAAAAGTCACATGGCACATGAATAAATACATAGCCTACTGTATATACTAAATATATTGTAATGTTGTAACACCCACATTAAAAACAACAGTGTAAATACTTATATTGTCGTCATTCAATGTAATAAATTCACCTCGCTGCCAAATTCCAAATATACCTCTCAACAGAAATTTGTTCTGGTTCTGAATTTGAAAGGCAGCCAAACATACTGATATGGAAGTACAAAACTTCCATAACACAGAATAAACTTTACTTATTATAACTTTTTTACTGTCCAATAAAGCTCAGTGGATTAGAATGGGGTAGGAGAGGTGGGGGTGATAGGAAGTTCAGTGCAATACTTGCTTAGGCTCACAAAACCCTGCTTTTACTGCTGGAATTGGTTTCTGTGTTACTGCTAAAAAATGTTGAATGTCGCCCATATCTTCTCACCCACAGCTTAGAAAATAGGTGATAACAAGCAACCGCATGTGTTTGTGTGTGTGCGTGTGCGCGCGCGCGCGCATGTGTGTGTGGCTGTGCGTGTGCATAAATGTGCGCATGGTAGGATGTGCATGTGATGATGTGTCAACATGTGAGAGCACAGCGGCGTGTGCACATATGCAGATGGGATTAGAAGCGAGAGGCAGGCGAGGTTAAAAATACGCATCATGTCTAGCGCTGCTCGCTAATGTGCTAGCTAGCGCTCAGGTAAAAGAGGCGCGCATTAAAACTCCCTGGTAAACAATGCAACCGCTCCGGGGAGACTCACCAAAACATACATATACACACATACACAAATGCTAATAACCACACATGCAAGCATACAAATATGCACCTGCATACAATACTAACACACTCAGTCACTCACTCACATGTGTGCATGCATGCAAGCACGCACACATACGCACACACACTAACAATCCTAGGGTGAACGCAAGCAGAAACTTTACATATGCAATTTTAAAATAGATACACTGCATTCAGTGGAAATGAATTGTAAAGTACAAAAGAGAGTGCACGAGGACGTGTGCACACACACGCACGCACACACGCACGCATTGATGTTGTATGAGCAGGCGAGTCAGAGGGATTACAATAAGCCTGAGCTGTTCACCATGGGTGGTGAACGAACAGAAATATGCAAACGTGCAGGTGCAGAAGTAAAAACAAATAGTAAAACACAAGCATTTCAGCCAGAATAAACCACTTCAAGTTAAAAAATGAAGGAAATGTATTCATAATACTGTATATGTGTCAAAAAGATTGAGGGAGTTACTTTATTCATTGTCCTACTGGTAGTGTGCATATGACCTTTGACACTGCTTGGCCCTGTGCTTTAACATTGGATATAGCGGTACCTGTCCAATAATGCCATAGCAGCCAACTTTTACTACAAGTATCTATGTTTCAGTGTTATTCTTTGAGTGTAAAGTGTTCATTTTATGCGTAAGTTTCACCTTTGTAACTCCGCCTGGCCCAAGGAAGTGGGAAGGCTGGCATTTTTTATACCCCTTGGGAGCCAAATAATTCTCTTCTGATTCGTGTTCCTCATCCCCACTAAGAGGCCAGTTCCGAGGAGATAAGCCAAGGGAAATACTTTTAAACGGCAGCGTGACCTTGGCGCAAAGAGGGAAACGAGAGTCAAAATGCCACTTCATCCCTCCAACACCCCTTTCATTTAAACTGGGAAACAATTTCCCCGGGGCTGGCTGGAAGAGTGTGTCGAATTAGCTTCTGAGGTGAAGGGGAGAAAGAGGAGGAGTGAAGGAGGACGGGACGAGGAGGAGAGGGAGAAGTCTTGTCACTGTGGTGGAGATTGACAGACAGGCTAGCGCCCCTGAGACACAGGGGGGCTCTAACAGGATTCTCCATGCAGCTGGGCTCAGGCAAGGTCAAACACCACTAACGTGCAGCTGCCTCCTCTTGGGTCAAGGCAGTGGTTTTCAACCTATTTCATACCAGGGCCCACTATTTATTCAGCATTGTAGCCGCGGACCACCATTTGATGTTGGTTTTTTTTCTCCCGGACCGAAAACTAAGGATTTTCAGGTTTGTGTCCACAATTTAGGAGAGATCGCTGGTAAAACGTTGATCCAAATAACAATTCTTCTACATTTTCTAATTGTCGATTCTTGAAAAGTCATTGAGATATATATTTAGAAATAAATAAATGTAATTTAACTCTTGAGAGCGTAATATGAAAACAAATGGACCCGTGAGGGTCCATTTGGTTTCATTTTATACTCTTAAGAGTTACAGATATCTATAGGGGTCCATTTGGTTACTATTTACGCTCCTTTACTGTCCATCATTTAGCTGGGGACCACCTGGAATCCTCTCAGGGACCACTGGTAGTCCCTGGACCACCTGTTGAAAACCCCTGTGTCAAGGAACTGTGGGTTCTGGTCTTTTTTCCTTGTGTTTCTTCAAATTATTATTTCTTTACTTTTTTTATTTTGTTTATTTCTGGAACCAAGGAGACTGGAAGTGTTGCTCTTTTCTCAAAAATCACATGCTTAATTTAGTGATTTTGGAACAGAGGCATATTAGGGGATCATAGTATAAATATTTTCAGATGGGGTCCATGGACAAATACATATTAACTTAGGAGTGATTTACTTAAGGCACTCAAGTCGTCATCATTGGGAGCACAAGGCCAAATAAGCAATGCACTTTAGAAACAAGTCCCAAAAAGGACTAAAGTTCAGAAACAAGCCCAGATAAGAAACTACACATTGCAACTTCACATACCCAAATAAGAACTACGCCTTAGAAACAAACCCATTCTAGAACTAAGTCCAAATAACTAAGTACACTTTAGAAACAAGCATAAATGTTTTTTATGCTGCGACTTTATAATGACTTTGCAGGACAAAACAAGCATAAGGTTGCTTATAATAAGCAGACATAGCAACACTGGGCCATGTTGGTGTGGTGGGCCCAGTGCCATCTAGAGACCGAGTTCTGACATTCCCGTTCACTTCATAAGGCCAGTCTAACGGCAGCCTCCACGGCGTCTCACGCACGCTCGCACTACTGGGAAGGCAGAGTGAGTCAAACACAACGTGTGAACAACCACCGTGTAGCCTAATAATGACTATTTGCAGACAAATGCAGCCAAATGAAAGAAAACATATCGCAGATTATTTTCTTTGTTTTATGATTTGCAAACTGTATAATTATATTCATGACTTGAAAGAGCAGAATAGTCTCTCCTCATTCACATACTGTTAAGAACTGAAATTCTCGCGATAGGGGGGCGCAGACTATGAGACTAGCTGGGTGCTCTTGTTAAGTAGGCAAAAGCATTGGACTCAGGCAGCAGCCCAGCTTTAATGGCTTTAAATCACTTTATTTTAATTTGTTTTTTAATAATAGCACATCTTACACATTACAGAGATGATAGTTGCCACTGAACTATAGTTTAAAACACTTGTCATGTTGTATATATACCTAAAATTGTCTATTTGCTGTGCCCTCCTTCAAAATAATAATATATTCCAAACCCCAGTTTGACTCACTTGCTTGACTCCATGAGGTCATGTGACTGAGCCTTGGCCTATCAGAGCCTTGTCTCTAGATGACACTGTGGCCTATGGTGTGGCACAACTGTTACAACTATAAGGCTCTGGGTGGGCCAACAGCTGAGTGTCATTAGGTCAATGAGACTAATGACTCAGACAGAACTCACAGGTTGAGGGAGCAGAGCTGTGCTGAGGCTGTAGACATGGCACTGGGCCTGTCTTTGAGGTATTGTTATTTAACAAAAATATAAGCAGGATATACACAACTAATACGTAAATGGTTCTGTACCAGGGGTAGGGAAACTATGGCTCGGGAGCCAGATGTGTCTCTTTTGATGGCTGCGTCTGGCTCGCAGACAAGTCTTTCATTATATAGAAATTTCAGTAGGAAAGTGGCAAACATACACTTGTTGTGTATCCAATCTATTTATCTATCATTCGCATATAAGGCAGCGCAGATGAGGCAGACTCAGACACTGTTTGATGTATTTTGCTCTACTGTCAAAAATAGTGCCCAATGTGCGCATGTGCAAAAAGTTCCTGTACAACAAACGAATCATGTTAATTAAAAAGTAACCCTTCTGAGAAAATGGCTAAAAGACAAAAAAAGGAGTATTGTATTGTACTTTTCAGCAGGAATGGACAGAGGAATTTGCTGTTGTGGAGAGAGCAGGTTCTGCAGTGTCTAATATGCAATGATAAAATAGGAATGTTATTAAAAAAATAACTCCGACTTATTGTACTTTAAAAGTGTTGAAATTACATAAAATGGACAGATTTACTTTCTGCTGTACTCATCTCTAAATGCCTCTTTTTTTTGTCATGTATGTACATTATATGGGTGTGGGCAGGATCAGTAAATACATTTATTAAAAAACAAATAAAGAAATACTCATTGATTAGCAACAGGATAACTATGATATTAAAATAACTCAGACTTATTGTACTTTAAAGATGTTGAAATTACATAAAATGCATAAATGTACTTGTATTTTAGGTTTTTCAAAAATGCTATGGCTCTCACAGAATTTCATTTAATAATATGTGGTGTTCATGGCTCTCTCAGCCAAAAAGGTTCCCGACCGCTGTTCTATACTGTGACTATCTTTGCTAGGGGTTTGTTCAGTAACCCTGTGTATGTGTGTGTGGTTTCAGGATGTCCTGGCTGTGTTTTTTGCTGATCAGTGTTGGATTCTGCTCCTATCTGCCACCAAAAGGTAGGACACTGACATTCCACAGGTCTTATGTAAACCAGCTAATTTATCTATCAAAGTTCAAATTTGATTATTTCTGGGGGTCGTGGCATGACAAAGTGAACTCAGAACAGCAGAGCAGTTCACCAAACTAGGCTAAATGTTAAATATCTGTTCACAGGTTCCACTACACTTGGAGGTGACGATGAAAGTCGTCCTTGGCCCGCCGAGCTCTTTTCAAGAAAGTTCACAGCTTCTTCTCCCACAATTGGAGATGACAACAGAGGGTCCATTTGGCACAACCTTATTACAAAACTGTTAAGCAATGCTCCTACCCATAAGTCCAGCAGCTTCTCAAAATGGCCAGATTATTCTGAAGCAGCCAAGCCTTCACCTCACATACCCCGACCCCAGCCAATATCACACGACATTACAGTTGTTGAGCCTGCTAGACACCCACCTGTAGAACCAGAGCCTGCTAGTTTATACCTAAGCCCATCTGCTGAGCCTGTTGTCTACCCAGCTGTGCCTGATGAACCCTGGAACTGGCCATATGACCCAGAACCTGAACAAGGCTCCAGCATTTCTGGGATTGCTCCTGCGATCCCCTGGCCCACAGATCACACCCATGATGTGGACGACCAAGTTGACACTGAAACACCAACCACAGATTTCTCTTTATATCCCCCAATGCCACCAGACTACATCCATGGTGCAGAAAGCCTGGTTGGTACTGAACCATCTAACTATGAAGTAACCCTTCATTACTACAAGCCACCTGTGGACCCTGAGCCTGCTAGTTTATACCTAGGCCCACCTGCTGAACCTGAACCTGACAGTTTATACCCACCAGCTGAACCTGAGCCTGCTAGTTCATACCTACGGCCAAATGCTGAGCCTGCTATCTACCCACCTGCCCCACCTGAGCACTGGAACTGGCCATATGACCCAGAACCTGAACAAGGCTCCAGCATTTTTGGGATTGCTCCTGCGATCCCCTGGCCCACAGATCACACCCATGATGTAGACGACCAAGTTGACACTGAAACACCAACCACAGATTTCTCTTCATATCCCCCAATGCCACCAGACTACATCCATGGTCTAGAAAGCCTTGTTGGTACTGAACCATCTAACTATGAAGTAACTCTTCATTACTGGCGAAAGTGATGATTGTAATTGTAATTGTTTTCTATGAATAAAAGTTTCTTTTTGTATTATTAAACCATAAAACTTGTCTTCCCTTTTTAAAATGTTAAAGGACCATTTTCCAACCTGCCTTCACATCAGTCAATCCTCGTTAATGCTCATGATAAAATGCTTTTTTTTTGTCTCATGGGAGGGCTGTGGGCAGTTCAGAAACCTGCCACCATGCATGGTGCGATCAGGCTTTTGGCCGATGTTTCCGATCACCGATTAGTGGAACATCAAAAAGGCCGATAGCCAATATCAGCCGATATGATTATTTACTTTTTTAATAAAAGAAAAGTGCAAGAAGCAGCAAAAGTGTTTCAGTTTCCCCTCCATAAAATGCATCTTTCTTAATTCAAGAGCAACAATGTATTGTAGCAGCATTGAAAACATTTTGCTGTGAGGTACAGGCAGAGAGCATCAGACATAAAATAGAGAGAAAATACATGTTGGGTAATTTGGATAAATATACAGTATATATACATGAGGTGAGAGAGTCAGAGACACACAGCAATACATCTCCTTACCACACAAACTACTGGATTTTCAATGAAAGTGGTTGATGTACCATTTTTGAACATTTATAATAAATATAAATCGGCTGCTCTTTTTTCCGATTATTTGTTTTTTGCACCGATACCGATTATTAATAAAATCATGAATATCGAATTTGATAATCGGTTGAGTCCGATGATCGGTCTATTACTACCTGCCACCATGCATGGTGGAATCAATGCTAATAGATTTTTTTGTTCTACTTTGTGAAAGTTGATAATGAAAAGTGTGTGTAATATATATTCTGAATCTGCTTAATGTGGATGGCTTTCTGAACTGCCCACAGCCCTCTTATGGGACAAACCGCGTAGCAGAAAAAGGGTGGTAGGTAGGACAGGTTGAAAAGATGAGGTAAAACTGTGCAGTGTAAACCGGTTTAGGATAAGTGTTCCAGTTGGCGTTGCATTGAGTTTTTTGTCCCCTTCAGGTGACGGTCAACCTGATGGTACTGTAGTTCTCAGAAATGATGTCCAGCTTACAGTTTGTCACTTCACATCTGCTATTTTTAACACAAGTGTTTGTAGAATGTTGACTTTTGTTGGGGGTGGGGGACTCGGGTCGAGATCTGCATGGCCAAATGGCTTGGTATGAAAAGGTTTTATCTATTGGTTTAGAAGGTATTGTGGAGCACTTTCAGCCATATCTTATAAGATTTATATTGAATGAGTAGACAAATGGTGTTAAACTCATGGGCATTAGTGAGGACCAGGTTGTTTGAAAATGGCTAAAATGCTTCTTTAAAACCTATATTTTGTTGCATACTGTACACCAGATAACAAAAATAAAAGATGACATTCGCCCTTATCTTTCAAAGAGTAACATTCCAAGGCACGGTTATGTTCTACTACACTACATTTCATACCATTGTACTTTTTAGTTTTTACTGCATTACAGTTACTTGGCAGATTTTGATTACTGATAGAAAACATGGGATGCACACAGACACCTTTACCTTGGTTTAGCTAGATGTTATCACTACTGACCTTTCTCCTTTATGACCTCTCCTCAAGCTAAAAAGTATTGACTCATTTTCCCAGTCCTTTTTCCTCTATGGTGCTCTTTCCCTGTCTAGTTCTTGTACAAAGTCAGTCAAAGGGCCACAGTCAGACTTCAAAGCACACAACACACATACATACTGTACACACACACACACACACACACACACACTGTACACACACACATACACACACACAAACGCATGCACATCGCGCACTAACACACGACTAAGCTAGCGAGTCAGAGGAACACTTCAAAAGCTTGTTTTTACACACTGCAAATATGTGTTCAACTAAAGCACTATGTTGATAACACACAGCGAGGCAATTTCATATGCCCTCTCTCTTCTTTTTCCCTCCAACTACTGTATCTGTCGGTCTGTCTTCCATGCTCTCCCTCCATCTGTCTTTTTTTTTTTTTACATTTTTTCCAAAGTGAATGCTGAAATGCAGAGGTGTAAGAGATGAAAAGGTATATTACTCATTTCCCTGTTTGGTTTCAGTGGAGACAGACAGTCACTGACAGAGAAACGGAGCGAGGGGCTGGCTTAGATGTCTGTGCCTCATGTTCATCAGTTCATGTCTGTGTGCATGTAGGATTTGCTTATCTTCATAAGCATAGCTGTGAAACATCCATTTGCTGAATGACAGTTTATGTGCAGTGAGTTCCCTCTGAGGCTTAAAGAACTGGATGGCTAGGCTTCTTTTTTCCAACACCAGGAAAAAAGTGTGTGTGTGTGTGTGTGTGTGTGTGTGTGTGTGTGTGTGTGTGTGTGTGTGTGTGTGTGTGTGTGTGTGTGTGTGTGTGCGTGTGCGTGTGCGTGTATGCGTGCACTATGCTGAGGTATTGGAAGAACAAACAACTCATCACATTATAGAACATATAAAGGCCACTGGGGTACATTTTATTTTATCCCTGCAGAGTTACATTTCTCTCTCGGTGGCATTAGTGTTTTCTATGCAGCCTGACAGCTACTCTTTTTAACAGAGCAGCTACGGTACGTTCAATGTGTAAAAAAGGGTTAGACCACACAACATGTCTGAAAACTAAATTTCACGAAAGAGCAGCATTCTACATTCTAGACTCTAGAGCAGTGGCCTGCAGTCCCCGGGGGCTTTCGAGCGGTTCTGGGGGTCCAGAGCAAAATGGAATAACATAGAAACAGTTTAAATTTAAACCTAGATTAGCTATACTTCCTTGTTGATCCTTGTTGGCCAAGGCTACCCCCCCCCCACACACACACACACACACCATACCACACTCACCCAAAAAAATCAGTGGAGGGGATAGGAGACGAGAACTCTTGAGATGAACGAGTGAACAAGAAAGGGAGAGATGGACAGAGAAAAGGTACGGAATCCCCTTGTGCGGTGGTAATAGATGAGGGATTATCATTTGAGCTGTGAATTATAGATGATGGGAGAACTGTGTCTAATGTGAAAGTGCCATCAAATGAAGCCACAAGGCTGCTTTTCAATTATTAGAGGAGTGCGAGCAGCAGATGAAAAAGCCTTTGATTGGAGTCATCAATCCCCTCTGCCTGGTACGCCACCCTCTCCTCTCTCCTCCCCTCCCTCCCACCCATGCAGATATAAAGAGAGAAGGCAGGTCACTTTTTTCTCCAAAAGAGGATTTGTGAGTTACTTGATTCCTGAATCGCCGTCACCGAGTAACAGGCACATTTTCAGCTGGCAAAATACAGTACTTCTCTTCAGTTTACAGTACAGGAATTAACGATTCCACCATTAAAATATCTTTTTACAAAGACAGACATTATTCTCTCACACTCTTTTTCATTATTTTTCATTATTTGGCAAACAGATGCATGTTAGTAGCAATCTACACGGACAGCAATCCAGTCAACAAACATGCCTCAGTATTGATTCAAAAACAATATCCCTCCTACTGATACGAATGCACGCAGCCACGTACACCTGCATGTGCACGGACACGCACATGTGCGCACGGACACACTCTCTCACACACACACACACACACACACACACACACACACACACACACACACACACACACACACACACACACACACACACACACACACACACACACACACACACACGCACACGCACTTGCACAAAGTATATACAGAAAGCACATCACATCACTGTGGAGGCCTGTGTTAATTTTTTGTTTTTTGAAGCTGCTTAATATTTGATTCAACAGCATGAATAATTTACATGTATTTCCTTTGGGACGCTGATGGATGGTGAGGTGATGTAATCCCAGCAAGAAACCTTGAAAGCACAGGACAGGACAGTATCTGGACAAGATATCAAATGCCTCTCAGCTGTTCCTATACCGGAGAAATTAACAGTGGCATAACAGCTTTTATAATATTAGTTTAGAAAGTGGTCAAGGTGTGACTTTTCGTGAGTTGAAACATTTTTGAGCATGCATCCATTGATCCCCAGTGGGAATGGAAACCATAAATAATGGTACCATAATGGTGTCATGGTGAACTAATGTAGTTACTAGTTACTGTAGACCAGTGGTTCTCAACATCTTTGGCTGGGGCCCCCAGAAATGCTTTGGCCATGTCTCACAACTCCCAATGTATGACCATATCTCTGGCTCCTCTCTCCCAACCTGTATACAATAACCTTATTAAACACTTTAACTGCTTCATTCTGGGGTCAAAATGGCTTTCACTGCTTTAGGCATTGGGATTAAAAAATAAATAAAAATAACAATAGTTTTTCATCTACTGGTAAAAAAAGTCAGGTTTGCAGTGAAAGACATGGTAAACAAAACGTTGGGAAAGTCGGAAAGCAATTAAAGACCCTCAAACAATTTGGCGACCAACCGTCTATAAACTGACTCTTGAGTATTAATTTACATTCTGTTACATTTGTACTCTTTCCGTGTTCAATTAGCACCCAGAATTTGCACATGTAAGTCACTGCCACAGACGCAAAACGTCGACCTGAGTAGAACTAACTGAAGATCAAACCTGTGGTGTCTGCCTGTATGATGTGCTGCTGTTGAACTAGTCTGTCTCCCCTCCCTCCCTCCCTCCCTGGGAAATCAACTCCCCCCCGCCTGGCGTTCGCTTTTGATGTCGACTCCAGTTTTTGACTAATTAGCACAGATGAAGGGAGGAAAAAAATGACTGAGGGGTCTTGAGATCTGTCGTTTCACAGTATACAGTATGTGTTTGTAAGTTATCCATGCAATGACAGGCCAAGGGAAACATTGGCATGAATTGCTTTATATCTGGAAGGACAGAGGGCGATGAGATCACTTGAACCTCTAATGCTGCATGCTTTGCTGCATATCTTCTAATACTTCAAAGACATTTTAAAAATATTGTGTTGAATCATGGGCATCAAATCATTTAGCAGGTTATCATGCTGTCAGACACACAAAGGAACGTGCAGTAATTTTAGACACTGTGTACACAACTCTAAAAATCTCCACAATCTCATTCCCTCTGTGTAAGCTCACAATCACAAATACAATGCATACTCTCTCTTTCTACAGCTGATGGAGAGCTCATTACTGTACTACAGACACTACCCCCACTCCCCCAGTCTAGATCTGGCCTCTATAGTCTCCTGATTCAACCTGACAACTCCCCCCACACCCATACAGTCACGTGTCTGGCCATTTGTTTGTTGATTTTCACACTGCACGCCTTTGCACGGCCTAGCAAAGTAACCGGCAAGGGTTTCTATATTTGCTTAATTGATTTCCGCAAGCCTTTAAATCTTTAAACGGGCATTTTTTTTTGTCTATGGCAGTTGGTTCTGAAGCAAGCAAGCCTTTGAAGTTTCTATTTCAAACTGAGATGGCGGGGGTGCCTTTGTGGCATGCAACTATGCAAGCCGTGTGAAATCAATAACGGCACAGAACGGTGCACAGTGTGTGTGTTTGTGTGTGTGTGTGTGTGTGTGTGTGTGCATATGCATGAGTGCATGCACACACACGCATGTGTGTGTGTGTGTGTGTGTGTGTGTGTGTGTGTGTGTGTGTGTGTGTGTGTGTGTGTGCGTGCGTGTGTGCGCGTGTGCCATTGCACCGGTTTGGGCGCTGTGAACGGGTTCTCACACACATACATGCATCCTTTGTCGAATTTGTGTCAGCCAAACTTTCCACGATTCTATATTTTCTAGGCGACTCACTCTGAAACTACACTGCAGGTAGTTTCTACCTGCAGTGTAGGGGAGTGATTATTCCCCTATAGCTCATTTAAATAACGAACACTGTCCTCTTAGGCATCTCTGCTCCATTGATTAGCCGTCACCAGGAAACTTTAGGACACAGTCATATAGACTACGTCCAGAATGATTACCAGATTATGCAGGAGTGTGTGTTTGTGTGTGTGTGTCTTTGTCTTGTGCTTCCTGAGTTTCTCCCTCAAAATCTAAATTTTGTGCACATGTATGTGTATTTGTGTGTTCTTGCCATTAGCACTAAAGCAGGTGTGTATTGTACCCAGTTGGAGATGCTCGTGGGACACATGTGTATCCAGCTGCGTGTATACCTGTGTGTGTGTGTGTGTGTGTGTGTGTGTGTGTGTGTGTGTGTGTGTGTGTGTGTGTGTGTGTGTGTGTGTGTGTGAGGCCCAGGTGTTTCTCTGCTCTATGCTGCTCTATGTAGGTCATGGTGCCTGGGGTATGGCCCTTTGGGTGTTGGTAATGAGCCTCCACTAACTTCACACAAGTCATCCATCTATTTGTTTGTCTATCCATCCATCCATCCATCCATCCATCCATCCATCCATCCATGTGGCATCCATCCACATTTACCAGCCATTTAACCCACTAAACACTGCTACTTACCGTTCCCCGCGCCAAACTTGTAAAACACTCATTCGTTGATTCCATTCTATCCCAACCCTTTTAAAGGCATGCATTTTTCGGCAAACCAGCCATTTCCAGTGGGAGACAGCAGCACATCCGGGACTCGCAACCCAGATGATTTTACACAGTGTTAGAGGGCAGAATGCTCAAGACACCAGAAACACAATTACGGCATCATCACATGGGGTTTTGGAGATCTGACGCTTCAAAATAAGGGTTTCATATATACATAATCCTCAACTTTGACGCGTTTTGTGTTAACTTGCCTGTCTTACCTGTACTTCATCATAACTTTCAGCCGCCTCTCCCTCACATTTTTATCTTGACACATGATGAAACTAATTAGTACTTACTGTTATTTACTTTACTTGGTATTTTCTTTTCTTGGTATAGAAGATATCAAAGATCTCACTGACTGGCCACTATGAGATGATGCATGCATGATGATGTACAACGACAACGACTCACTTCACTCAGGTGTGATTTGTTTAAATTCCTCTACCTTCTCTTCTACTTTTTCCCTTTGTTCTCCTCATTCCCTCTGTCTCTCTATACTATCAGTATGCATCTGCTAATAACACCCCCCCACACACACACACACACACCTCCACCCCCCTCTCCTCTTTTTCTCCTTCTGTCTCAATGCACCCTGGATGACCCAGGAGAAATTTCCTCGGGGGCTCTGACCTGGAACCAGCTGTCTCACCTCACCTCACCTTAGCGCTAATGAGTTCACTGCTGATTAAAACTGAGCTGTGATCAGTGCTGAAAGCAGATAATGAACCAAATGTACACGTGCTGACTCGCCCACCAGTCACCATCTGACGGGGGTGTTGACGCATGAGCTAGTCTTTTGGAGAGTTAAGACGAGTGACTCTGACAGATGAAGATAGCCAGGGCTCACGCTCTCTTTGGCTCTCTCCCGTCTCCATGCACGCAACTTCTGCTGCACATGTGCTGTTCTCAGGGCCGAGCGTTCAGATGTTCATGATTAGCGTCCTTCTGGTAGTTTTTGACGGAGGCGTATAACAGAGTACAGTAGCTCAGGCACGTGCTGAAGTTCCAGTAATACAAAAAATAAAATAATAATGAAATAAATATTGCGGCCATTCCAGGGGTCTATGGAGTGTACCTCATCTCTATGAGACCCTTTTTTTGGTTTTTGCCCGGATGAAAACAAAAAGAACTAGAAAACGTCTTTCTCTCTATTAAGATAGTTTCCCATTTCATGATCTTAAATGTAGCAGTAATAAAATATGTATTTTCACTTTGAAGCCCCAAAATTTGTGTGAGCTTCCATAGCATCCATCCAAAGGGCAACCACACACTTGACAACTTTTAGGTCATTTGGCAGGCTATACTCCCAGCCAAATGACACAAAAGCTGTCAGGTGGCATAAGAGTTAACATTTATAGTATATATTCGCTGACTAAAAAGGTTGAGAATTCACATAGCTACCATTCATAAAATTATGCTATTGTTCATATATAGAGTATCTACTGTATATGGGCGTCAGTGGCCCTACCAGGACTCATGACATCATGTCCTGGCAAGGCTAGTTTACTTTACTACTTACTCATATAATCAAGTGATCAGATCAATAATCAATTGGCTAATTTGAGCCCAGTCTAGAGCCTAGGCAGAGACTTTTGTGTCTAGTTCTCAACCAGCTGTTCGACGGACTCGACATTGGGCACTCCCTATGGTGGTGTGGAACGCGTGATTTGAAGTCGGCGGGGAAAACAGTTTCCGTGTTACATGGATTACAAACATACATGGAATGTATGTATGTACATAATGTAACGTACATTGTACGGTACGTTATGTACACACATACATGTGTTAATAGGTATCACCTTTGTGGTAATTCAAATAACAGAAATAAACCAAATAAAACCTTACAGCAGCACAGTACTAAACACAATGTGTTTGATGTTGTAGCAGAAACAAGTGCCTTTACTACGTCAGAGTATAGGATTTAAATCAGTGTAGTTCAACACATGATGGAACAAATCAAACAACAACAGGACAGGACATTGAACCAAACACTGATGCAGGCGTGCAAACGTGACCTCGCTGTCACACTGGATGAACATGATTACGAAACCAATGTTCGACTTATTCACAGGAGTTGGACTCACGCTAGTTAGCGGCAAACACGCATAAACACTCACACACACACACACACACACACACACACACACACACACACACACACACACACACACACACACACACACACACACACACACACACACACACACACACACACACCTCCACCCTTATGCACAAACGTATCTGAAGCGCATGTAGGCAATTGTGGACCCTAGCGCTCTGTAGAACACTCTGGGTTAAATTAATACTGAGAATGTTACAGTGACACACACACACAAACACATGCACACACACACACACACACACACACACACACAAACACACACACAAACACACACACACACACACACACACACACACACACACTACCAGATGCTCACTGCTATGTTCACTGTGGAAGTGAGTGAGTCCCCAACTATAGCCTGCCCCCTGGGGCGAGAGGAATGGGGACATTCAGAACATCGATTACTGGATGGAACAAGTCACAGCTGGACAACCAGGGTGTACACAGTCACACACCCAGCACACACACTTGCGCATGCATGCACGGCACACATGCATCAGTGCACATACGCACGCACTGTACACACACCCACCCACCCATCCGCATGCACGCACGCACGCACGCACACACACACACACACACACACACACACACACACACACACACACACACACACACACACACACACACACACACACACACACACACACACACACACACACACACACACACACACACACACACACAAAACAGGCACACACAGGCACAGTGTGTGTTAGGAGACCTACTGAATACATTTGTATACATTTGCATTCAGGTGGATATGCTACAATACATACATTTTAAAATGATGGCAGATCAGGACATAGAGAGATGCGTGTGCGGAGGAGATGCCATCATGTAATTTGTGGGGCAAACAAAAATCTCTACTTCTCTCCAAATCTCTCCATACAGTAGGAGAAGGTGGCACGTTTGTAACATTCTAGGACCAACAGTTCTACATACATGTTGCATTGTGGCCTGGATGGCCGGGTGTCAGCAGAAGTACAGGACAGGACGACCTTGTCCTAGTTGGAGACTAGAGAATGAAATGCCTGCGGTTATGGCTGATCAAGTGTCAATAAGCTATTAGGACAGTGAGGAGAGGACCGGACTGGCATAATGTTCACCAGAGATGGAGGGAGAGAGAGAGAGACAGAGAGAGAGAGAGAGAGAGAGAGAGAGAGAGAGAGAGAGAGAGAGAGAGAGAGAGAGAGAGAGAGAGAGAGAGAGAGAGAGAGAGAGAGGGGGTAAGGGGATTGGCATAATGTTCAAAAAGGGATAGAGAATTAGAGATATATTAGATGGAGAAGGTGAGTGTTAAAGACCATGTCTGGGAGATAGAAAAACATCCAAAGGAGAGGTAGAAAGAGCGACAGCAGAGAGGAAGAGACATTACCGACACATTCACCCTCCAAACCACCCAGCCCACAACACCCTTTGCCCAAGGCCAAAACAGTGTGTGTGTGTGTGTGTGTGTGTGTGTGTGTGTGTGTGTGTGTGTGTGTGTGTGTGTGTGTGTGTGTGTGTGTGTGTGTGTGTGTGTGTGTGTGTGTGTGTGTGTGTGTGTGTGCAACAACCTGTGTCTGTATGCAAGTGTATGCTGCGTGTCCTGAGTATGCCCCCAAGAACTAGGGTAGAACAGTGAATTGCCTGGTGGACAAAGCTAGGATAGGAACTTGTACTGAAATAAATAGCTGGGGGTGGGTCAGTTTCAGTGTCCAGGGGTTGACAATAAGGTCTCAGAGGCACTTGCCTGTTGCAAGTGCAGGTCATGCTCTACTTGCCTCCAGGTCATGGCTACTTGCCAAAAAATTGCAAAAAATAATATTAATTTTATCTTGTATAATATTAGTGTTTTGTTGGTGTTTTTAATGAATAAAAACAGCACTAACATGAAAGTAGCCTTACACACTAATGCATGCGTAGTGATATGCAGAAGTGGGAATTGAACCCAGGACTCACACTCAGTCCAGCGTACTGAGTCCGATTGGCTGTTGGTCCCGATTGGGATGCTGTGGCTGGCTCATGGCTGGGTGCTATGATAGGGAAACTTTTTCATGGCAAGGACCCCAACATTTTGAAAAGATAATATTTCAAGGGCCCCCAGTTTGAGAGACACACACACACACACACACACACACACACACACACACACACACACACACACACACACACACACACACACACACACACACACACACACACACACACACACACACACACACACACACACACACACACACACACACACACACACAGCACAGCAGAGCAGAGCAGAGCAGAGCAGAATAGCTTGTAGCGTCCACTATGCATACATCCGTTCTAATATCTTGAATCAGCTTTGGTATATAATTTCAATTATGTCAGCAACAGCAACAATCCACTACCCCAAGTCCAGAACAGTTTGGAAATCCCATGACTGACATAGAAAACACTCTCCACTCACTGGCCCCTGATCCATTACAGTGTGTTCAGCCCATTCCGCATTCTACACTGTAAAATGCACAATGTAGGCCTACATGAAAACTCTCAGGGTCCTTTTCCCTGTCTCTCTCTCTCTCAAAACAAGTAATTTGCACATGTTGGCCTTCATAAAAATAACTAATACTACAATACAAGAAAACATGCAGTCTTTCTGAAAAAGAAAATTGCTTCTTCATTGCTTGTGCGTGTGTTTTTGTGTCAATAGGTCACATAGGTATTTCTTCATTGCTTGTGCGTGTGTTTTTGTGTCAATAGGTCACATAGGTATTTCTTCTTCTTCAACTTCTTAATATATTATGGACTAAAAGTTCTAACTTTATAATGCAAGTCTTATGGAGCTGTCCCTCCGATTGGGTTGATACCAAATGTTGAGTCATACATCAGATAAAGCTTGTAACTAGACCTCATCAAGGTTGTGGCTTGAATGCACTTGCACACACAGGGAGAGCGATAGATAGCGGGGTTGGGGTGGGGGTTGCAGAGGGAGAAGGAGGGAGGGGTAGGAATCAAGAACATCCACTTTCTCTCTAAAACGTGTGTGTGTGTGTGTGTGTGTGTGTGTGTGTGTGTGTGTGTGTGTGTGTGTGTGTGTGTGTGTGTGTGTGTGTGTGTGTGTGTGTGTGTGTGTGTGTGTTGGGGAGGCAAGGGAAGATGGGCAGGGAAGAGAGGTAAAAGGAAGGGAGAAACAGAGGACAGTGTGTAAGTGGACAGATGCCGTGTGTGTGTGCGTGCGTGCGTGTGTGTGTGTGTGTGTATGCATGCATGGCTGGGTGTGTGTGCCTGCGTGACAGAGAACGCACATGTGTGCGCGCGCATGATCATGTATGAGTGTGTACTTGTACATGTTTCAAGGATAGAATATACTCAGTAGAGTAGCTGGCACCTGGAGTGATGGATGGCCTGCCAAAACACACAACACACACAGAGAGAGAGAGAGAGAGAGAGAGAGAGAGAGAGAGAGAGAGAGAGAGAGAGAGAGAGAGAGAGATTGTAGGCCTATACAGAAGGAGAGAGGTTTTTGTATGTGTCAGTAGGTGTAAGCGTAGGGGTGACACACACACACACACACACACACACACACACACACACACACACACACACACACACACACACACACACACACACGGATGCAAAGGTTTTTATACCCCCACCCCCTGACAACAGCACTCCAGACGCCCTCCATACACACACTCTTCAAGAGGCCTCTTTTAGCAAACTGAAACTGTGCAACGTCCTTCGTAAGACAAAACCAACGCCTCTTCATATGCACACTCAGGCAGCGTGTGCCACAGTGGAGCACTGGCAAGACAACACTTTCTGTGGTAATTGTGTCCCAGCAGACGCTGGAATTGACTCTCTCTACCTTATACCTTATAGGCCGAAGAGAGAGGAGCACAATACAACACAACATTAAGTTGGGACAATATTGTCCACTTTCGCTGACATTATATCAGAGACGTGCCTGTGCTCCACACACCCACTCCTGGCAGACTAGCAGATGGCTAAATGTCACACACTATCTCCCGTGTTTCTCAGTTGAAAAAAGCTGTCATTTTACAGCACTGTTTGCACTCGGCCAAATCCATATAGAACAACACCAGCTCTTAGTCAATTAGCCCTTCACTAAGTCCCACCCCAATCCAGCATGGTCCAATAGTCATGTTAGAAGAGTAAAGCTTGACCAGGAAAGCTTGAACTGGACAGCAACCGTTGTTAAAGTATTCAGCAAACGCAACCATGTTCATGTGTCATTTCTGGACACTTAAAATGCATAAAGGCCACAGTAGACACAGTATCAGGCATGGTATCAATACGAGCTAGCCTTAAGTTTCAACTATAAGTTAACCAACAACTACAATGATGGGCAAGACGGGCACCATCCTCTCTCAGGGATTAAGGGGTGGGGGATGTAATTAATTAATCTCAGACTTTCTGCCTTCAAGAGCTCACAGAATGCCTGAGACAATCTAAATGATTAAGGCAACCGGCTGACCCAGTTCACAGCGACAGACATGTGTTACGCTTTAATTGAAGATGACGGCAACTTTTTGGGGGCTCATTCATTCCATCCCCTGTGTGAGGAGGGCAGACAGAATTACATCTCCAGCGACGAAAGACATACAGACTTAATCAGCAGGGAGTTTAGACCATACTCTTACAGGCGTGTCGATCCAATTAAGCGAGAGAATTCCCCTCCTGTGTTCACATTAGCCAGATCAGCAAAATCTGACCAAACCAGGACTCCAAATTCCCTTAGACAAACAAACACTACCCTCTGAAGTTTGGTTGTTTGGACATTCAGCGGCACATGTGCCCAGAACAAGCCGGTCCAGGTGAATAAATACAACTAATTACTCCAAATAAACAGCAGATTTTAGGTTTGGATGAACTGATTATCCAGAACCAACCAGGATACTGGACCAGTAACCTTATCCTTAAACAAATGTAGAAATGTAGGTGCTTACCCAAACATTTACTTTACTGGCAATCACATACTGCATCTGGGCAACCTTTCCTTTATTCATGGTGGAACTAGTCCTGCTCCGTTAATATTCAGTATTTCACTGGATCATGGCTGCTGAATGTAAAACTAAATCCATCTATCTATCTATCTACGCACGCACGCACGCATGCAGGCACGCGCGCGCGCACACACACACCCACACGCAAATCAATCACCGAACACGAAGATAAACATTCAACATCATTGTCACCGTCATTATGATTCATGCTCTTGAACTGAAACCCAGCATGATTTGCATGTCAGCATTTGGGTGTTTCCTACAATAGCAGCCTATTCTTCCAAGAGTAACCCAGTTAAAGTTACAGCCAAGACAATTGACCTTGAATGTCTGCATGTGGCCAGACTTATAGGCAGGCATATCACGTCACACAAAAATGTCCCCTGGCCATGCATGCTTAATGCTGCTCCTTGAGCTTTCATGGCTCTATAGTGGTGTCTGCCTCCTGATTTTAATATCTTTGCTGAAAATATCTTTTCTGTGAAGGTTTCCCCAGAATATGGATGCTGGGGTTTAAGTTGTTAACATGGAATGCCACTGATGTGTAACCTGTGGCATAGAGTATAGCATATCATTTACACAAGCAAATAACAAAGCAGTGAAGATTATCAGCAGGGACAAATAAGAAGCCGACATTTAGCCAGTGAGTGATGATTAGGCCAACAGACTATAATGGAAAGTAAGCCCGTGCTCAGTGCCCAGGGACCAGACATGCACACCGTATGGAATTCTCAATGAATACCACACTTGTTCCGCAAGTCTGCCACCGTCCGGAACATTCCGATGCCAACCGAGTCATGCAGGGTGCAAATTCATTAACACTTGCCTACAGTAGACTATACAGAATCTGTTTGGTTATGATAGCAAATATTAAATCAATAATTACAATAATTATATCATCATTATAATGACTTTCCAGTCGTGCGCTCTTCGGAATATATTAGTTATTCTGTTATATTGTTGTTATTGTTATATTATTATTATTTTTATTAGCAGTGAATATTAATTAGCGGAAGTCTATATGGACAAACGGCTATTTTTTAAAGGCTCATTTTCAACCACCAGTGCAAAAGCACTTCTAGCGTTTCATTTGCATAGACCAGTGGTTCCCAAAGTGGGGTACGGGGACTCCCAGGGGTCCTTGAGGGAGTTCCATGACAGGGGGTCCCCAGCTAAATGACAGTTTGGTACCAAATTAATGCTCATTATGGCTCTGTAACTTAATTAAATTAACATTGATTTTAAAATATAAATTGTGGTCCCAGTAATACATAGCCATACAAACTATTCTCTAATGCAGTGGTTTTCAACCAGTTGTCCGGGGACCACCAGTGGTCATTGAGAGGGTTCGCGGTGGTTGATGGAGTTGATTAACCAGATGTAACTCTTTGAGAGCGTAAAAATGAAATCAAATGGACCCTTGCGGAGTTGCGGGTCAATTTGGTTTTACACTCCCAAGAGTTAAAATATTCATCATCTGGACTGGAGTCCTATAGAAAGTAGAAAAATAGTCATTTTGATTGGTATGTTTTCTGTTTTGCCCGAAATCCAGCCTGGAATTGTGCAAAATAAATCTTTAGTTTTGGGGTCTGTGGGGCTACAATGTCCTCAAATGGTGGTCCGTGGCTCAAATGCTCAATAAACAGTGGGCCCTGGTATCAAAAAGGTTGAAAACCACTGGCATATATTTTTCAAATGGGGGTCGGCGGGCTAATAAAAGTCGATTTGGAGGAACCTTGACGTGAAAAAGTTTGGGAACCACTTGGTCTTGGACATAGATCCATTTTACGCACAGGGTGCATTCTGTTTCTGCGGGGACTCACCGGGCAGGCTGTGGATCTTCACCAGGACCTCGGCAGGGCTCTGTAGCCTGTGCTCCTGCAGGTACACCCGGCCCGAGGCGCGCTCCACCTGGACGGGCGGCGGCGCCTCGGCCTGCTCGGACACGACCTCGAACCACTTCTTATCAAACTTCTGGTCCGGAACCGTGAAGATCAAGTCCCCGACTTTGACCGCCTCCGACACAGTCACCGTGTACAGCAGCTCCGGCTCGGACATCATCACGGTCCGGCGGGGTCTGAGTCTCCGGCGCGCCTTTGGCACCGACAACGACGCCGCCAAGGCGGCTGTCCGCACGTCGCAGCGCAGCGCCACCGGCTCGCCTACGAGCTCCACGTCGCGGCCGTTGTCTCTGGCGTACACGTGCGCCGTGAAGCCGGAGATCCCCATCAGAGAGCGCATCAGCTGCACCTGTCCGGTCTGGGGAACCACGTGGATGAAACGGGATTTTGGCCACGCGTAATAAGTGATCCGTCCGTTCATCTCGGCGTCCGCGTCCTTGGCGTGGAAACGGGTCAGCTCGGAACCGACGAGCGTCAGTTCGTCGACCTCGATCGTTTTGTTCCCGTCGGTGAATTGGGGTACGTTGTCGTTTTCATCCGCCACCTCGACTCGGATCGTCACCGCGCTCTCCAGGCAGCCCGGCGGCAGCGCGGCGGTGAACCTGTACTCCGCGATGAACTCTCGGTCCAAAGTTTTGGCCGATTTCAGAACTAGATGTCGTCTCCCCCGATGGTAAACCAAGTCAAAGTCCGAGGCATAGTTTCCTTCCAAACCGGCGTCAAGTTTCATTCCGTGACAGTCGGCCCCGACGGACAGAGCCACCCCGTCCACTAGAGTCCCCGCCGGGGAGTTCTCCGCGATTTGTCCGTAATACACTGGCAGCTTAGTCCCACGCGCCGCTGAAAAGAACACCACAGCGACAATAAGCACCAAGGTGTGCAGGGCACGCCGTCCGGTAGCATTTTGGGTCATGTTTCCATCAAATCAGATCTCCAAATCTCTCCGGAACCATAAGAAAGTTCACCAGCGCACAAAATTGACGTCGAAGTGCCTAATTGACGAATAGAAGAAACCCTTTTAAGTCTCTAAACAGGCCTAAGTACATTAAAAAGTGCTCAAATGAAGGACTTGTAGTATGAAGTTGGCATCCAGTGCAGCATCAGTTGCGCGGACAGAGGAGGATGTGCTCCACACAGACAGAGCTCCATGTGGTACTACCCTGAGCGTAGCAGTGTTGCCAACTGCCTAAATCCAAAATGCACTAGTGGCACTTCCAAATCCCACTAGAATGCAGCTAGATGCTTGCCTGGAAGGGAAGCACTTAGAGACGGAAGCACACAAAGAGAATGTACTGACCATTAATCCTCTATATTCTCTAGTTGTGTAGACTTGAGCTAACATACATGATGAATATTTTAACTCTTGAGAGCGTAAAAATGAAACCAAATGGACCCGCAAGGGTCCATTTGGTTTAATTTTCACGCTCTCAGAGTTACATCTGGTTAACCAGCTGTCCATCATCTAGGCTGGGGGCCACTGTTTGAAAACCACTGTCATAGGAGGAAAAATGGTGAAAAATGAGGGTTTTATCTCTGGCGCCTGTCAACCAATTTCGCCCCAACTCACGACCAAAACAGCACTAGATTTTCCGCCAGGAGTTTTTCACTAATTTTGGCGCTACGTGGGTCTGACAAAAAAGGTAATAATATAGCGACAAATGCGCCAAGTTGGCAACACTGGAGCGTAGCTCAATGGCACTGGTACCAACACCCCCCATGTGGAGAACAGCCAATCAGATGCTAGAACAGGAAAGGACCGACAGGTCTGTGCCTCTGTGGCCACGCCCACAGGCAGTTTGTTTCAACTCTACAGAGACACCATAGAGTAGAGAGACATTGACCGTTACGAGACGAGAGAGAAGGGGAGGGAGGGAGGGAGAGAGAGAGAGAGAGAGAGAGAGAGAGAGAGAGAGAGAGAGAGAGAGAGAGAGAGAGAGAGATTGGTATTCTACTCCACAATTTAAAAGTGTTCTATAAAGGAGTGAGTTTTGTTTCAAAGAGAGTCTCAAGGATACGCAGCCGTTGCTTCATTTCTTTGGACTCGGACCAAGGAGCATCAGTATTCTTCTGAGCCAAGGTGGTGGACAACTTTACAGACCTGCTCAGACTTGCTTTGAGTTATGGCTTCTGCATATGCTGCTTGCCCACTGCAACTCTAAGCCTCTGGGATATATTTACAGCTAGTTCCTATTATTTGTATAATTGTATCATATTCAAAACATTTCATCTTGCATAAGTAGCCTATCTCATGGTCGATGCATTGCTCTTTCTGCACCCTTCAAAGGGATGTTGCATCATCTCTATAAAAGTGGATTATGCATTCGCCCCCACAGATCAGTGAAGACTCAATTGGAAGCTCAGGTTGAATGTCTTTCTCAGGGACACTTCAACATGTAGATGAGCGAGTCAAGGGCTGATGATCTGGTGACCTTCAGATTATGATACAATCCTCTGTACACTCAACCATGGTTCACTTACTATGGCTGCCTGAAACTATATACCATGCTCTGTATTTGCTGTAATTGCACACCTGTAGCATGCTTTTGTTGATTTTAGAGGAGTATACACTTCTACACTACTACACTACTTGGTGTTTTTTCTCCCCACATATTAGGGAATGAAAATATGGGGAAACTAATGTGCAAGGCCAGTCCATTTCTTGTATTTCTTCACAATCTAACCTTTACTCCTGAACATCTTTAAAAATCCTTTAAAACTGCATGTAAAATTTACAGCATCAGTCTGTTGATGGTGAAGGTTGTAATGGTGCTATAGGAGAGGAATTCATTTGCTGTTTTCTATTCACGTTAGGCTAATGATAGCTCTCTGGAGTGGAATGATTTGTCAATTGAATCCTCTCAATAAAGTGCATTTAGCAGAGATCAGTATTTTTTCTGTACTTCAAGGCTTTGGAGTGAGAAGAGATTTCTCTTCACACTGTTAAATCGGCGTAAACATCAGCTTTCTTTTACTCTGCTAAAGATCATACAAGGTGTGTGTGTGTGTGTGTGTGTGTGTGTGTGTGTGTGTGTGTGTGTGTGTGTGTGTGTGTGTGTGTGTGTGTGTGTGTGTGTGTGTGTGTGTTCGTGCGTGCGTGTGTGTACATGCATGCATGCGAACAACCAAATTGCATGCAAACATTAAATGCATCATAGAAATATGATGATTGACACCCAGTGAAACAGAACATGTATATAGTACTACAGTGTGACATGGATGTAGAGCACCTGACTTCACCAGATTGCGGTATTGAGTTCACAAGTGTCCTCCTCCATCTGGGCATTCTCAAGCAGTACCAGGATATAGATTGTAGATTCCTCAGAATCTATTGTGAATTGACAGTTACCGATTTTACAACATGAGGCAATGTTTCGTAACAGCTGTGGCTAACTCAACCTTTTTCTTTCTTTCTACTGTAGGGGTGCTGTTCTCATTTGGAGAATATGACTAACAAAATGTGAGAGCGATACAGGTGCTATCTAGGATACCACAATTCCCCAGTCACATTTTTTCAACATTGTGATGTTGAAAAAGAAAGAAGATTATCATTCAAGTCAAAGCGTTCTACCTGTCCCTCAAGGTAAATGAAAGAGACAGCAAACTGAATATGGAGTTCACCTTCACATGCACTGCAGCACCCACCTGAAAGGAGATGGGGGTGGGGCATTGGGGCAATCACCAGTTTTTTCCGACAGTTAATGGATAATAGGTTAGGCATTAAAAAACAGCAGTCAGAAAATGATCGTTCCCCTAAAAAGAAAAATAGGGAACTCCCTGCCTGCTTCGACTGTCTTTCAAAGAAACTCACACAAATTACAGCAATTTACCCCGAGAGGGAGCATGTGTGTGACATGGGAATGGGTCTGGAGTTGGCGGTGTCAAATGTCGTGTCATGGCCACTCACACCAGTCTTTCATCACATTTTGGCACGCTTGTCTCTCTCTCTCTCTGTCTCTGCTGTGGAGAAACGGGGGAGAAAAGTGACAGCGGAGAAAAAGAGTGGGAAATAAGGCAATCAGGGTGAGCCTCGAGTCTTGCTGGCTAAGGTCAAGAGTGCTGACAATTGTGCTTATCTCCGCTGAGAATCTCCTTCTTTTCCTGTCTTTCTTTCTTTCGCTCTAGCTCTATTTTTCAGATTCTCATTCTCACACACATGCATCCATACATATTCCTCTCCCTCCACTCCTGGGCTTGTCTCATTGACATCTCCGTCACCTTTCACTCATAATTCAGCTTTCTCCTCCATGTAGGCTGAAATGGACCTCTGCACACGGTGTTCCATTTGACAATTGACATATCCTACAAAACACTTCTTCCCCCCATGTCTTACCACCACCCCCAGTGCCCACACTCACCAAACTACCATGGTACCACCTCAAGAAACTGAACCTAATTGCTCCTGATGTGCTGGTTGTACCTTGCTTGGTTTCCACTGCCATTAGTGTATGAATGTGTGTGTGAATTGGTGAATGCGATGCACAATCTATGTATATAGTGCCTTGGATAGAGGCACTATATAAATGCGCCATTTACCATTCACCTCATATCAGCCCAGTTTAGAAAATCCCAATAGCCATGAAATGTTACACTGCCCTTCATTAACCACCACAATGAATGTGTTGCCTGGAGATCTGAACAAAGTGACAATCAGTGACTTGCACATTGTCAGGGTGAAGATGGCAACAGTTGTCAACTATGTCAAGGGAAGGATACAATGGATTGGATCCCACCCACCACCCCAGTAAGGATCTTCTAAGGAAACTGCTATATCTCCAAGGAACTACATGTGTAACGCCACCTGGGACACCTGTATAGCTTTGTTCCAGCTTCTCAGTAACCACAGGCTCAGCCATCAAAGTCATGCTCTGAGAGCAAGCTTCTACACTATATAGTGTTTGGAAGAGGCCTGCTATGGCAGTCAAGAAAGTGGCAGGTGCATACGGTACTGTAAGTATCCCATCCTTTACTGTTTGCACATATACCACCCTCTGGGACACTGAAATTATTCAGTCACTGAAAGCATGCCTATAAATCTCTGCGCATATTGTGCGAAAGAGAATTGTGTGTGTGTGTGTGTGTGTGTGTGTGTGTGTGTGTGTGTGTGTGTGTGTGTGTGTGTGTGTGTGTGTGTGTGTGTGTGTGTGTGTCCGCGCGCGCATGCACATGAGTGAAGGTGAGAGAAGACAGAGAGAGAAGATGGCAGGGGTCCTCTCGTTTGCCCTTTTCATGTGTTTGACATACACACAAACACACCCCTGCACCCCCCCCCCACACACACACACACACACATGCGCACACAGACACACACACGCACACACACACACACACACACACACACACACACACACACACACACACACACACACACACACACACACACACACACACACACACACACACACACACACGTCAGCAAAACAGCTGCAATTCAACCATTCCTCACTGAAACCTACAGACACATGATTCAATCTGTAGTTTAAGGCTTCCAATACTGTATGTACAGTACAGCAAATGTTAAAAGCAAAATTCAATGGACCATGGCTAGATACAGAGAAAAGACAGGACAATGCAATCAACGCACAATGAGATGGAAAGAGTGAGGGGTTTATGTCTGACAGTTGTTATTATCTCTATAAATCTCTTCAAGGTAAATGAATGAGTCAAACTCTGCCCTTGAGGTACCATTGAACAGGACAATCAGAGTCCAACCAGTGGTGCTGCTACACAGCATACAAGCTCAGACAAAAAAAGAAAAGAAATAAAGACACAAAACAACAGTGAAGATGTAAGTGTGAACATTAGTTCTAAAGAGACATTTGGCTCACTGTATGTTGCACCTTCTCTGTTTGCCAGCAGGTGGCTCCAATCCTGATCTATGCATCAGTATGAGGTTAAGGTCAGGACCAGAAGTTGTGATCATCCACTGAAGAAGCAGATTGGATATACAGTATAGAGTTGGCAACCATCTGTGCTGGGAAAACAAACACACACACACACACACACACACGCACACGCACAGGCACACGCACACACACACACGCACACACACGCACGCATGTGCATGTGTTACATTTGGTATTATTTTTCCAAAATAAATATAGAATCTCTGTCAATGTACTTTACGTTAGTGGTTCTCAAGTACCCATTGGCATTGAACAGTGAACAAATAAAATTAATTACAGAATTATAGGCTAATCATCTTTGGAATTGTCTAAAGTAGAATGCAATCAACCTTCTATCTTCCCCAGGGCATGAACATTATTATTGTTAGTATTATTCATGCTGTTAATGTGTTGATAGTCGTACAGTATTAAATATAATTGTCCTTTAGGCATAACCAATGGTGTTATATACACGCCTTGATGCAGTTTCACACACTGTAATGTCATGAACCATTGCCAAAAGGGAGACTGGCTAAATATAGCCCTATTGTATGCACCTTTATACATGCCAGTTTTATTTAATTAAGCCACACTGTAGCCATAATTTCACCACATGATAGTGATTTTAATTAATCCAAATCAAACCTTATTAGTCAATGAAGGGTGTGTGTGTGTGTGTGTGTGTGTGTGTGTGTGTGTGTGTGTGTGTGTGTGTGTGTGTGTGTGTGCGTGCGTGCGTGCGTGCGCGCGTTGCGCGTGCATGTATAAATTAGCTCTGATGTTGATAGAAATTCATGTAGAAGTGGATGAAAGATAGATGAAACTGTTTAATATGCGTTTCACAGTGCATCATATCATGTTCAATGTGTCACTGTGAGGCACCTCATGGACAACAGGTTATCAGCTTCACAAAGAAAGACGAAGTGTTTCCCTGAATAACGACTATAAATGCATACATTTTAATTCTCCAAATACACTAGTACACATTTCTTCTCCAAATTAACATGTATTTGTTTTACGATAACATTAAAGTACATCATGTGCAGCTCTGGTGTATTTTATCTTTTGCCAGTTAAATTCTGATATACAATAAAGATCGCATGGTCTTTTGTTTCAGTTCTGTGACCCTGGATACTTAATTGAAACCTATGGTTACCAGGCGTGTGTTATTCTTTTTGTGTTCTTCTTGCTTATGTAGTAATATATTTTTGCAGTGATGTGAATAAATAATCTCACTCTAATGTCCCAGTGGATGTGTGGCATAATCGTTGAACCTGCAGAAGCTACTGTACCTCACTTCCTCCTGAAGCCCCTAGAAATGTATCTGTCCTACAGAGACAACGGCATCAGGAAATTCAACCTAAGCGCAAACATCTACAAATTTACACACACACACACACACGCACGCACACACACACACACACACACACACACACACACACACACACACACACACACACACACACACACACACACACACACACACACACACACACACACACACACACACACACGTCCCTAATCATATGTGGCCTTAGCTCACATAAAAACATCCACTCAGGAGAACTATTTAGGTTTTAACAACAGCAGAACTGCCCGGGAAGGCAGAGAGAGAAGTCAGGGTATTAAATGCTTATCGTCAGGAGAGAGATGATCTTATTATAGAATATCCTGACTGTGTTGAGTCTTTTTTTTTCTTTGCAGATGAACTTTTTTTTTTTTTTTTGAATGAGGAGAGCCCATGCAGTGCGCTGCAATTCTGCATGGTTCACTGTTTATCTGAAACCTGTACCTATAGCTATAGCCTGTCTCCTTTCCTTCTAGTTATATGACAGAGATACGGGTGGTCCCCCGTACCACTATACCCTTCTGTGTGTGTGTGTGTGTGTGTGTGTGTGTGTGTGTGTGTGTGTGTGTGTGTGTGGTGTGTGTGTGTGTGTGTGTGTGTGTGTGTGTGTGTGTGTGTGAGAGATTGAGCGAAAGAGAGACAGATCGAAGCACAGTTGAACACATACAGTATGCACACACACACACACACACACACACACACACACACACACACACACACACACACACACACACACACACACACACACACACACACACACACACACACACACTCACACACACACACACACACTCGCAGGCATGCATACACACGCACGCACACACACACAGACACCCAGAGAGACAGAAGGAGGGGTAGAGGTATGATGTTCTGGCCTCGATATACTTGCCATTTTCCAGTATTCTTCCAATGTTATGCCTCAAACCCGCTTCTAATAGGCTTCCTCTCCTCTCACATAGCAGCTTCCTCCTGGTATGGTCACTGATAGGGGTGGTTCCATTCAGACTGGAAGAGATTCAACAGAACAGCTCCATATATTAAATAGGCTACCGAAAGCTTGGTAAACAAGTATTTTCCTATTCTACTGGAATCGTTCTGGTTTGTGGGGATGGATAAAAGACGATTATGAATGGTTTACTTGTGTCGCCTCGCCTCTAAATGTCTGATCTACAAGCCTATATATTATATCACAATGCAATGTAGGGCTTGTAGATTTTCTTGTTTCAGTCATGTGTACATGTGTGCATGCACGCATGTGGTATTACATTGCCGGATATGTTGTTTTACACAGTGCCTGACATAATGTTCTGAGCAGCTAAACATGTTGTAGACTAGAGGGTGTACAAATAGTGTACAAAACGTCGACGTAAACAGGAGTTTACCTAGACAGTCTATGTATACATGCAGGAGTAAAGTCTATGTACACAGGAGTAGATTGGGATATGGTTGATGTCTGTGTACATGCACTAAGACTCAAACACACGCACACACGTTCACACGTACACTCACACACGACAGGACCCTCATGTATATAGCCTGAAATAAATCTACCAAAGGTGCTTTTTGCTTGCATTGTTTTCACCCACTCGGCGGCAGAAAATCTACAAATTAATTCTGCCACACCAAGATTCAAGAGGGTTTATCTGTCATTCACTGACAGACCAAATTCTGCCACTCAAGGCTCACCAAGGCACAAATTTACTAGCTTTTTCCTGCTGCAGATTTATATGTAACGGTTAGTGGAAATAAAAAAGGAGAATTGTGGATGTGCAGGTAGTGAAGAGCAGAGCGAGCGAATGAGAGAGAGAGAGAGAGAGAGAGGGAGAGAGAGAGAGAATGATGAATCATAAAGTATTTCAGATTAGGTAGCATTAAAGTTTCCCAGCCATGTTGTTTTGTCAGTCACAGCCTGCGACGACGAGGACAGAGTGAGAGGCGAGGAAATTCACTGAATCCTATCTAGTCCCTGGCCAGCACGCCTCGTAAATCCTTCCCCCAGTAAACCAGGCATAGAAGTAAACAAACAACCTTGAATTTATTTAAGGATTTTCTCATTTCTCCTTCATTCAAGATGTGCTCTCTTTATCTGTCTCTCTCCCTGTTTTCCTTTGCCCATTTTCTGACTATCTCTCTTCTTCCTGTCACTCTTCTCTGTCTGCCTGCCTGCATGCCTGCCTGCCCTATCCTCAACACAGGCGCCTCCTTACTCCCTATCCCCATTGCCATGTGCTGTTTCCTGAGGCCCTTGCAGATGAACTTCCCTGGGCTCCTGCTGTTGCTAGGTGAGTGGAGCAGGCGGCTTCTGATTGACAGGTCTTTGAAAACACCATTATGAGAGGTAAAGTGGAACCAAATAGCTTCAAAGATTGATGCGCGAGTGTGTGTGTGTGTGTGTGTGTGTGTGTGTGTGTGTGGGGGGGGATTGGCTGTGCTCCAATCCCAACGTTAACAGCAGCTGTAAAACGCACATCAGACATTTATAGTGGCAGTGTTCCCCCCTCTTTTTCTCTGTTCATCTGGCGTAATTATTATTACCGGCGCTTGTCATTGTTTGGACATGTCGTCAGAGAAATCCTTGGTAGAGTGGGGAGGGGTAATCAGACAGCTTGTGTTTGTCATAAGCTTGTCACTATACCTGCAGGCTCCAGCAATGAAATGCAAATAAACCTTTAAAGGGGAATACTGCTTAACTTAAAACCTCATTTGCTGAATGTCCCCATATCTCACACATACTGACGTGCCTATAGTCAAACACACCAAATTGTGGTATTTGTTTTAAATACAGAAACTGTACGCCTATATGTGGCCAATGACCAAGACCCCCCACACACAGGAACTTCAAACAGTATACACAGGCTACAGGTTCTATCTCTGTCTCTCTCTCTCAGTGGTGACCTGATAAAAACATGTGGTCTTCACTCCCTAGCCCTGCTTATGAGTCTCGAATTGCCATGTGACACTCTGGACAGATGGAGAGTGGAGGATGCCGGTCTTTCACCTTCCCTCCCTCCTTTCTCTCTCTGCTTCTCACCACCTTTTGCCCGCCTCTAATTTGGAACATCTGTCCCAGCCCAGCCGCTGAGGACAACGGCTAATAACCTAGCATGAGTAGGCCTTAGCTTAGAGATGGATCCTCATTGTACCATATGCCCCCTATCGCTCATTTCCACGCAAGTGAGCTAGCACTCTATCATGAGCCACTATGTGCTCAGACATCATCACCCTAGCCTAGGACCTTAGCCGTAGCCTGGTGGCCTTCAGCTGAAACAACCAGCAGTGTCATTATGGGCCAGAGAGGGGCCAGGCCTCAGGAGAGGCTAATGTTTACCAGTTAAATCACCTCACACCCGCCTGTGTTCCTTCCAGCTCTGTCAAGGCAGTGAATGTCATTTATCAAGCGCTGTCAGTCCGTCAGTCACAGTGGCCTGGCAGAGAAGTAGGCCATGGCTATTAGCATTCTCTTCCTTCCCTTGAGCGGAACCCGATGCTGGGTCCTGTTGTGATTTGCCTAAAAGAGGGATTATGCCTCGTTGATATCCGCCCATAAACTATATTTTTATTCATTTATTTTGTGTTGTATCGTGATTATCTGTTATGCCATTTTCTGTATTTCTTTCACCTTTTTATGTTGTCACCTATAATGACATGCCCCAAATAGAGTTGAGATGTTGAAAGTGGCAAAAATCATTACGGGGCTCCGATATCTAGGGCCAAATTTAGTGGTCATCACCATGCCAGTTTGTAGTGGACTATTTTGTCAAACTTTATTTTTGGCATGGACATACAAATTTAGAGGACATTGATATCACCAATGATATCACCTATCAGGCCTATAACTTGCTATAGCGTCAATGCCATTGTGCTACATATTGTATTACAATATTATTTTAGTCAGTGTCCTCCTCGGCTCCTTTTTGTCGGATGGTTGGACCATTTGGCTGGATGTCATTTATAAACGAATGAATCTTGTTATTGTTCTCCTGCTACGAATATCCAATGCCCTATGGCAATAGACCTATCACACGTTTTTCTTTACAGCTGAGTGACCCCTCAACAGCTCAGCTCTATTGCAACAGCGGGTTGGCGTTGCACGCAGGCCCAGATGTAACCTGTTCCAATAGGGTGGCAGGCAAAAATATTCTGGGGTGACCAGATCTACTGGCACAGTTGTGTGTGTTAAGCCTACATTATACACCTAACACACAATCATCTACATTTATATTATTTCCTTGTTTGGTCAGACTGGTACAGATCAGTGTTAATTCTGTTTACTGAGCCACACCAATGGACGCTGGCGCATGCATTGCTAGTATGCTACTAAAAATGTCCAACATACCTGCAAATGATGCTTCAGGCTCAAACGTAAATTCTTTTGCTTTACATTTGGGGTCTTGCACCCGCAGCCCTAATTTTCTCCTGGGGAGAGGAGTGCATTTTCAGACTGGATCGAGATGGGAGACACGCAAAGTTTCTGAAAAAATTGAAATATGCATATAGCAGCATCCAAAAATTGAATTCTACACTATTGTAAATACTGTACAGAATCCAAAAATGGATTCCCAGCCTGAGAATTCTATCACAACATCGGTTAATGACAACAGGTCATACTTCCTCTGATAGTTTTATACATAGTTTTGCATACAGGGCAGCCACAACAGTGTTTATGTGTGTTTGTATGCGTGTGCGCACGTGCGTGCGTGCGTGCATGTGCGTGCGTGCATGTGTGTGTGTGTGTGTGTGTGTGTGCATGTGGAGTAGGAGGACTAAGAAACTCATGGAATAATCCCTTTACAACATGTAATTGAAGTTCATGCTTGAATACAGCTCACAAATAGCCTCAAATTCAGGACATCAAATGCATGTGTCCCACTTACGGAAAATCTGCAACAAGCAATTTTCACAAGACTTAAAAGTATAATTGTACGATCATTTTCATTGTCTGCAGGCATAGGCAACAGTGATTTTTTTTTTCCTTCTTTTTTTTCAAGCATTAATAGCAAAGACAGATACATAACAAAAGGGAATATAAAGCATCATTATTGGAATTATTATTTATGGAAAAAGGCATGTCCAGTCTTGTCATATCCAATTAAATAAGGACGCTTAACCTTCTCTTGAATGTGACAGCCTATCATTTTCATAACAAGGTATAATAGGCCTTGCACAGTAGGGCTATTGAATGCCACTGTGGAATGTTAATGGCAGCCAGTAGACGTTTCAAAATGTGTAACTGGTGTGGAAAAAAGACATAAATGCAACTTTGATGTGGCCCTTTTTCTTACCTGAAGTGAATGTAGCCATCAATGTGCTCATTGACTAAAATACGGAATGGGCTCAAAATAAAAATAAAATGAATATTATGTGGCAAGTGGATATAGTAACAGTTGTATTTTGAAATTACTAAAGGCCGATCTTTCCTGTATGAATGAGGCATACAGGAATAAATCACAACGCATTTTCAGAGCATGTATTTGTTGTACAAACTACAACTATCAATCTCTATCAAACTCTGTTCTAGCTATAATCAACTCAAGCAAACTAAAGCCAGATTTATTCAAAACATGTACAAACTTGCGTGTTGTGAGCTTGTAGGTCTGCTATTTTCAAGTATGAATAAGCATAACCCATGCCTGGACTTATGTATCCATAGATAAACGCAGCAATGTGCATCTGGATGAAGATGACAAATGTGAGACATTAGGAACA
The DNA here is from genome assembly GCA_039105355.1 of Benthosema pterotum. Lineage (NCBI taxonomy): Eukaryota > Metazoa > Chordata > Actinopteri > Myctophiformes > Myctophidae > Benthosema > Benthosema pterotum. Next base: position 16,986,359 of record CM076967.1, on the reverse strand, counting down.
AAGAGGCCGCCTGCACTCCACCCGGACTGTCCACACAAAGGGTTTAGTTTCTCTGGCAGGGTCTCTGTGTCCATCCCAGTGGGGGGCTGAGGAATTAACTGTCACTGACTGTTAATTTCATCAGCTTATTGCAACGGTCGAATAGT
>CM076967.1:16761213-16983713 GCA_039105355.1 Benthosema pterotum | reverse complement strand
GTTAGTATCTTGTATTTTTCATCGTGCAAAATAATCTTTAGCAGTGCAGTGTCAGTGACAGTGATATAATTGAAGAGACAGGCAGAACAGCGGCTCAGAGCTTATTTGAGCTCCATTAGGCTTCACATAAAATTATACCATAATACCTGTTGTTAGAGAGATTCACAGGGGTACAAATGCTCATCCAAGCTGTTGGGTGTGAAGAGCCACTCATGCATTATTGCCAGCAGGGGACACAAGGATATACAGTACAGTACACACATTATGGTCTTGCTGGAGGAAAGAAAATTACACTCCACAGGCCAGCAACACCCCATAGGTTAGGTCAACAACACAATACATGTTTTGCACATATTAAAACACACAGATATCAGAGTGTCATAGATGTTTCTCTATAGAACTTCATAGAACTCAATTTAGTCAATTGCAAGCGCTGTGAACCATATAACTGTTATATGGTTATAACTCTGTAAGCCAGGCAGAAATGTCTGTGCATGTATGTGTGTGTCATGGTGCATTTGTGTGTGTGTGTGTGTGCGTCCGTACGTGTGTGTGTGTGCATGCCATACATAGTCCATATTTTGGCATGCCCATACACACTGTATGGAAGCGACAGTCTTACTGATATCCATGTGTCATTTGCAGAAGTAGTGGATAATTTGGATATACAGAATAATATCATTACTGACCTCTGCAGGGCCGGTGGGTTGAAGCAGGTGAAAACGCTGTGCGATAGAGCAAGTATGGGAAGCTGGGTGTTTATTTACGGAATTGTTCAGTGCCGTTTGTTGTGCACATGTTCATTTCGCGTCTGATTTTAGACCTCAATTCTGTGAGCTTTTTTACACTGAGCAATCATGAGGGGCACAGTGAAATTGCCACAATAATACAAGCATTTTATCACTCCCCGTCTGTAATTCTTTGAGCGCTCCACAGTGTACAAAGATTTTGTTCTTACCTACGACAATGCAATGCAGAACTCCATGTTTTACTCTCTAGAATAATTTGAAAACAGTTTTCATGAACTGACAAAACCAACAATATAGTGCATACCAAGCACTTCCAAGTCCCAACGACCTATCCCAAGTCATTACATTGATGACAGGTTCATTTTCTCCACTGAAAGTACCGAGAACTGAACGGACAGTTAATTTGTATAGTAATATCCATAAAAGAGAAGCAAGAAATTCGATAAGACAAACAAAGCAATTAATGGTCCATGCATTCTGATGAGCACCGGCTCTGGTTTTAATGGCCAACTGATAGACATGGACAGGCTAGGACAACACATCCGATAGAAGAGGGTGTTTCTCTGCTTGCAGATTGCATTTATTTTGTCGCCTCTGTGCGTTTTGTCAAGGCCTTCAATAATTCCTCTGTCTCGTACAATCTTTCTCCCTCTTCTCAGTTATCTCTCTCTCCCTCTATCCTCCTCCCTTTGTTTCATGACACAAAATGCTGTTTCTAGCTTTTCTTTCTTTCCTTTTCACTTATTCAGAGACTGTTGGTAACTTAAGTCGCTGGTTAGCATTGATACTTCGCATATCGAAGATATTGAATGGCACAAATCAAGTGAGGACTCTGCCTTTGTTGTCTCCTTTCCACCCCCCCCCCCCCCCCCCCCCTTTTCCCTTGCTTCGCAGACCATGTATTTTCCCCAGTACGTTTTCCCGCTTTTTGATTTCCCATTTTCTCACTTCTCTTGCTTTGTATATTTCTCTTGACCTCTTTTTACTTCTTTCTACATTGGCCGTCTCCTTATTCCTGGTGTGATTCATCCCCCTGTTGATTGCCTTGCCCTCTCCTTCCCTCCTCTGTCCCTCATCTCTTTCTCTATCTCTCTTCTTTTCTCTCTATGTATTGAGAGCTGCGGTTGGTGCGTACTGTCTGTACCATATGTGTTGGGCACATTATTATGAGTCCAGTGCAGTGTGCACTGGGGAAGAATTAAGGCTAATCTATATACTTTATATATGTGCGGGCACAGCAGTGCGGCCATATACAATGAAATACAAGTTAATGAAGCCAAGGGATGAGGTTCTACAACCTCTACGCGAGGCTACAAGGTAAGTTATAACTGAGAGTAAGGCTCGGAGGGCCTTTTACATTACAAGGTAGTGGGGAGGTGACAGGGTCAGAGGGGGAATTGCTGTAATTATTGTGGTTGCCTTAGGGCAGGGGTCAGCAACATGCGGCTCAGGAGCCGCATGCGGCTCTAGAACACAGCCCTAGTGGCTCAGTGGCTGTAGCATTATTACATACACACACTGGGGTGATCCACACCAAAATAATATAAACATTTCAGTCACTGACAGCACACAAAACGCGTTGGCCATGCCAAAAAAAGCCCAGCAGTTATCAGAGGTGGAGCTTTCAATCTGAACCACCCAACCGTTTACTATGTCATCAGGGGTGGACTGGGAGCTCAAAACGTACCGGGCAATTTTGTCTCAGAGCGGCCCTCAGAGCGGCCCTCTGAATCTTTTTGGGGGCTCCGGGGCCTGAGCCCCCATGAGAATTCAAGACATAAGGGGCTCTGGGGCTCGGGCTAACTAAAATTAGTTAGTTAGTTTTAGTTAACTATAAAAACCCTGCAATAGGCAGGCTCATTTGAAGAGGACAGAGGGCCGCCAGCACTGATTCGTGGGCCGGTTTTGTGCAGATTTTTTTTTTTTAATTAAAACACGACATTAACGGCCCCCGGGGGGGTCGGCCCACCGGGAAAATGCCCTGTATGCCAGACTGTCAGTCCACCCCTGTATGTCATTAATATACCTTAGGGATGTTGTGTGGACCTGTGTAAATAATGGAGTTTTGAAAAACACCTTTATTTTTTTTCCAGAAACTTTTCTTTTAGGACCTTTTTTTCTGAGAGTTTTCTGAGACTCTCGGGAAAAAATAAAGGGTGGGATTCACATTTAAGCACTTACTGTATTAGGCTGACATTTTTGCGGCTCCAGACAGATTTTGAATTTAATTTTTGGTCGAAAATGGCTCTTTCAACATCTTGGGTTGCCGACCCCTGCCTTAGGGCAACCGCACAAATAACTTAACCTCAAAAAGTTTTTATTATTCTGCCCCCCCCCCCTCCCCCCCTCCTCCTCATGTAGGGGGATACATTATCATCATCATCATGGCACATGGTTTATGGCTGAACCACTGCTGAAACAAAAGTGAAAGTGAAATTGTGAGTGTTAACACACTACTGACATGGTGGAGACACAATATATAGCAAAAAATTGCATTTTGGAGCGATGCATATAGGTGAACTTGCACAACGCCCATTGGCCCCATTATAAGCTTATTTTGGGGTAGGGGAAACAGCCATAAAGGAGTATTTTCACAAAATAAGACCTGGACCACTTTTTTCAAAAAAATTAACTGCAAATAAAGATAAAAACTTTTGGGCCGGAATTCTCCTTTAAGTAGTTCTGGTCATTTTGTAGGGGTCACTGTGGCCACGCAGTAAAAGTACATAAATATACAAAACTAACGTCATTTGTATTGTTAAATTATTTCTGAAATATTAGGATATATATTAGTTCATTTTTAACCCCGTATCACATGGAACTACTTTTTGGGCATAGTGATATGAACACAAAATACGTTGTACATTATTCCCTGTGATATAGGTGTCAAAAATGAACAAAGGATGTGCTAATATTTTAGAAATGGATGAACAAGACAACAACAAGGAAGTTTTTTTGGATTTATTTATTTGGATTCATTTACTTTTACTGCGTGGCCCCAGTGACCTCCAGAACTCCCACCACAGGACTCTGGCCCTCACTTAATACCGTTGACACCTAATAGCAAGTATTTCATCCAGCTTAACTTCAAAAAAGCTGAACTATCCCTTTAATAAGCTTGATTTGATTTGATCTATTTCCATAATATTCCAAGTAACAGAACTTACAATGGCAATCATTGGGACGGAATTGAGACAAAACAATGGAACAATAAGCACAGGAACAAAAACACAGTGTGCGCACTACGTGCCGTGGTCACCCGCTCTGCACCGCGGTCTGACAGAGAAAGTGGGGGGCAAACTATAAATTGGGTCGTGGAGGGTAAAGCAGCCTTGGGGCATCTTGGCTGACTCCCTGCATCTAAATCAATGTGTTAAGCACCGGTGCGCGACAAAGAACCGAGGAACGTGAAGAAATGCGGGGCGAGGGAGGAAATGCATGCATTATGTGTTTTAGAAATGCAGAGCTGAGGCAGTAGATGAGATCATTGCTGTGGAGTCATGCCATTTGGCTCTCATTCAACAGGAACGGACGCTCACATTTTGCAGGTAGGCAAATATTGTACAAAAGATGGTGCTGGCTCAGTGAGTTTATATGTATGGTGTAGCTTTACAAGGACGCGTAGGGCCACAAGGACGTATTCTAAGCTACTGCTCTATCAAATTATTACTCTTGCTTATTTTAGGCCAGTGGTTCCCAAATAGTGGGCCTGTGAGACAAGTTCAGGTGTGCATTAGGATTTTGAAATAGTGTGAACTAGTATATCACAACTTATCTTCAGTAATGTATTTTTTTTTCCTCCCTCTATTTCTTCTTTGCTTTGCTCCTCTTCACACAGGTTTGGTTGAGGAGGGGGGGGGGGGGGGTGGTTGGGGGGTACCCTGGAGCAGGGGGGCAAACTAGATTAAAAAAACACACAAATAATGATCTATCTAAAAATTATCTATCAGTAAAGTATGTGTGCACATATAAGTATATGTATATATGCTGACATCCGCTATATATGAATGTATGCACTGTATATGCACCATGTCGTTACATATTTGTGGAATAAAAATTCTATTAAAAAAAGTAATGTATTTATTTGTTATTATTAATAGTATTATTATTATAAATTAATGTAAATAAGCATTTACAGAATGATAATACAAGCTATATTTGTATGATATGAATGCCTTGAAACTTTTACGTGTGCTTTGGTGTCTTTGAATCTTGAACATCAGGTCACATCCTGTATCTACAGTATATCTATCTATTATCTTGACATTGCCAGATACAATCTAAATGTCTCAATAGAAGAGCAGGGAGACTGCGATATAACCACCCCAAATTGTATATTTTTATAATTTTCAAGATGCACTAGCCCCTCCTATCCCCATAGGGTTCATGTAAGCATAAGAATTGAAAACAAAAGTGAGGTTGCAAATTGTGATTGGCCGGATGTTGATGATGTATAATCTAAATGTAAATAAAACAGCTTTATAGTTAGGGAAATTTAGCAATATTTTTGGACCATCTGTGAAAAAATTTACTACCAATAGCTTTCTTCACCAATGTGTTCTGATAGGTGTCTAGAATCACCTCTCAATTAGTGCAAGCCCAAATCCCATGGGAAAATCCTGGAGAGCCAATCAAAGTTATGGAGCACAGAGTGCTTGGTTGAAAAATATGAACAAAAATTAAAAGTCTCAAATGAAATTGTGGGGTGTCTAACTAGGGGTTTTCAGGGGTGCTGAATCCATTCCAAACATTAGTTTTGGATAAAAATGTATCCCTGGCCATATAACCTATATATGTTGGTTATTAAGCTGTAAAAACACCCAAAAAATGCTGTCCGCTTGACAAATAACCATTTAATATGAATATTTTTCACTTTAGAGTGGATATTACTGCCTCAAATGTACCTACAAAACTGCCCAAACTCATAAGCTACGATTTGAGCCCAAGATGACCTCTCTGTCTAGAGAATTACTCTTTCTGTGGCCAAAAGTCTGCACTATACCTCAAATCGAAGATGATAACATTTTCAGTCACTACCCTTCCAGATGCCTAGAATAGCTTGTGTTCTCCAACTACTGCCATCTCAAGGTAGAAACATGAATTGTAAATAGTACAGAAGGAAAACAATTGCTTTTCATTGATATTCACACAATATATAAAGTCAAATATGCACATATTATAGCTGTTTCAGAATTATTGTTATGCCATGGCATATTTGACACCTTCACTATCATTGTTTACCTATCAACTACTTTAGGATTAATCATCATATTCATGTTCCTCATCCTCTTCATCATCATCATGTTTATGAATTTCTTCTACATCATCCTTGTCTGTCCCCTCTTCAGACAATATCAATGAGGGCTTTGGGATGACGTCACCTTCTTCAAACCATAAAGCAGGGGTGCCCAACCTTTTTTGACCCAAGATCTACTTTTCAGCAGCCAACCCCTCCGGGATCTACCAGTCCAATATCAACATTTCAAACCACACGCATCGTTTCCAGCCTACAGTAACTACACAACAATACAACACAACACTACTTTGTTTTACCACTTTACTTTTGTCCATATAAGCATAAAGTACAACAGACTTGTCATAAATAGGCCTACAACAGTACAACATAAGTACAACAGACATGGACAAACACTCCCATTGTAAATGCATCACACACACAGACGAAAATCGCTCTTTTTTCTTTTCCACCCCATTTTTTTTTCTTTCCCCTGCACATCTCCCGAGATCTACTTGTTATCAGGCCGAGATCTACCGTAGATCCCGATCTACTGGTTGGGCTCCCCTGCCATAAAGGCTCTAGCTTGCCATTTTCTGAGTTCAAATGAAACCTGTGGTCAAGAGATGATTTGCATTTCTGGGTTGTTCTCTCTTTCAGATACATACCTGAAAGTTAAATCTTTTGACATACTGAAAGAGGACCCTCTTGCATAATAGAGCAAAATTAAGAAAATGGCAGTCTTTTGCTCTGACTCAGTTTTGATGTGAGGCATTGTGTTTTTGATGTGATTGATGTCGATGATCACCCTCACATCGGTAGAATGTGAATTATGTGAATCGGTAGAAGCAGAATTACGCGAAATTCCTCACATACAGGTACTTTGGGTAGAAAAATATGGGGAAATAGGTTTCCCTTTTGGGTAGATGCAAGAGTACAAGCTGTAGAAGGCCATCACTACGTCTGTGCAATTTGACTGCATAGACAGTATTTTGAGGTAAGATATTGAATCCAGACTATGGAAGAGGATTTAATTGTTTGGATCAGAATTCAGACATTCACTGGAATTGAAATGAGAATTCGAATGACCTTCTGGCAGTCTCACTCTAGCGCCACACACTATCCAGGTGGCCAGTGTAGTGTAGTGTACTGTACATACAGGATGTTGTGTGTATATAGTGCAATATGCTACACTAAAGTATGCTACATTACACAACAGTGCAGTCTGCTGCAGTACAGCATGATAAAGTACAGCATGGTACAGTACAGTACAGGAAGGTACGGTACAGTAGTTACGGCAGAGTACAGTACAGTACGGTACAGTACAGTACAGTAAGGTACGGTGCGACCTGGGCTAATTAAGATGATGAATTTTAACTCTTGAGAGTGTAAAAATGAAATCAAATGGACCCGCAAGGGTCCATTTGGTTTCATTTTTACGTTCTCAAGAGTTACATCTGGTTAACCAACTTAGCTGGGGACCACCTGGAACCCTGTCAGGGACCATGTGTTGAAAACCCCTGGTTTAAAGCACCCAAGTAGGAAGTAAACTTAAATGCAAAATTTACAATATATTTTTGGGGACAAGTGACCATGACCTGAGGGCAAGTAGAACCTGACTTGCACTTGCCCGATGGGCAAGTGCCTCGGAATGTGTGTGTGTGTGTGTGTGTGTGTGTGTGTGTGTGTGTGTGTGTGTGTGTGTGTGCAATACAGTACACGCATACGGTATACGGCTAAATATCCTCACAATTACAGTAGATTGTTTTATGCTAGTCGTAGTAATCCGCATTGTGAGGATTTTCCTGCATATCGCGAAAGAAGAATAGTCATTATTATGGTTAATGATTAGTGAGTGAGTTTATGCCTGGGAGCATGTAGGTGTGCAGTCTATAGCTTCTCACAGCTAGAAGGTAGCCTTGGTTGGGTTGCCAGTTTACGTTCCTGTAGATTATCCAACGGGCATGTTGGGCCCAGACCCAGGGGCCCTGAGTGGGACACACGCCCTTTTCACTGTTATTTACCCCAAAAGTCCTAAAGCATCATGATACGGTACATTACTGCAAGTGTTCGCATTTATTTGGCTTCATTATTTTGGCTGTTATTATTTTCAATGTTCCTACGTGTAATAATTGATTTGCGGGTCTGCAGACACTAGGCACCGCATTGGGAAGAAAAATCCTTTGGTGTAGGAGATGTTCTGTTCTCCGCATGTCACCTAGGGTAGGCAGTGGCCCCCTCACAAAAAAAACATGCAGTAATCCTGATCCACTATACTGCCTCCCTCTGGCCAGCCGGGGCGCATGAGGGAGAGGAAAGGAACTGGTTGGAAATGATTTTTTCATGTATTATGTTATCGTCATTGTCCTCTCACAGTGCGGAATCGGCCTCAGGTATTATACTGTCTGCATCCACACTTACCCGCTTGCCCGGGGCAAGTAAAAAAAAGGGGTCGGGCAAGTGCAGACTGCTACCTGGTTGCCCGATCGGGCAAGTGTGCGACTATAGCACTATAACACTATAACAGTAACACTATAACACAACATGAGATATATTTGTCTTGAAGGTGGTCATTCAATCTGCCTCTGCATCTTTCCCTGCTTTCTAGCTATCTCTCCCAGGTCCATTTGGTTCCAAACTATCATTTTGCTTGGGTCACAGACCCCTGAGTCTGTGACCACCATGGGAAGCACTGCCCGATCGGTGGTCCCACTGCCCGATCGGTTCCCATGGTGGTCACACACAGTCTGTGACCACCATGGGAAGCACTGTCCGATCGGCAAGTGCATCGAAGACCTTAGTGTCAACCCCTGGTACAGTACTGCAGCAGGCCGTACTGCAACTTACTGCACTGTACTTTAATGTACTGTACTGTACTATACTGCATCAGGCCTTACTGTACCTTACTGTACTGTACAGCAGGCTATACTGTACCATGCTGTAGACAACTGTACTGTAACTGTAATGTACTAGACTGCAATGCAAGTTCATTTGATGGGTGATTATTATGGCAGTAGTTGGAGAACACAACCTATTCTAGGCATCTGGAAGGCTATAGACTGAAAATGTCGATTTGAGGTATAGTGCAGACTTTTGGCCACAGAAAGAGTAATTCTCTAGACAGAGAGGTCATCTTGAGGCAGTAATATCCACTCTAAAGTAAAAAAAATATTTATATTAAATGGTTATTTGTCAAGCGGACAGCATTTTTTGGGTGTTTTTTTACAGCAAAATAACCAACATATATAGGTTATATGGCCAGGGATACATTTTTATCCAAAACTAATGTTTGGAATGGATTCAGCACCCCTGAAAACCCCTAGTTAGACACCCCACAATTTCATTTTAGACTTTTAATTTTTGTTCATATTTTTCAACCAAGCACTCTGTGCTCCATAACTTTGATTGGCTCTCCAGGATTTTCCCATGGGATTTGGGCTTGCACTAATTGAGAGGTGATTCTAGACACCTATCAGAACACATTGGTGAAGAAAGCTATTGGTAGTAAATTTTTTCACAGATTAGTACATGGGCCAAGGCCCCAGATAGGACATATCGGTACCACCTGAGGGGGCAAATTCTAGTCATGATTTTTTTGTTCCTATACATCCCTAGATTAGGTTTTGATATGATAGACATTTCTGACTGGTAGCTTTATAGTGGTTATCACCTCAAACCCCCCCTTGGTGTGTATGGCTTTGGTGAAATTGTATAAAGGCATATATTAATTCGCTAAAATTACATAAATCAACTTGGTAGTCTAAAATTTGTCATGGAGTATCCTGACACATAGGGGTAACTGGTAGAATAGGATTTTGGGGATTACTACCACTGTATTGTTAAATATGACCTGGATCATTCCAGGAAACACAAGAAAATATACTGTCCGCCTAAAAAATAACAACAAAGATGGTTATTTACCAGCACATTATGGTGACTATCACAGCCTCACTTGTATATAAAAAACATCCCCTGCCCCTAAGCTTCAATTTGACTCCAAGATGACTTTTCTATCTTGAGAATTATGCTTTCTGTAGCCAGAATTCTGCACTATAGGCCTACCTCAAATCTGTGAAATTGTATATTCAGCCAATATCAGCTATACATATGGAATAAACAAATCAATGACACGGTATGAACTCCACATTGTGGAATATTTCTTATTTAAATGAGCCATGATAAAAAGTCAAAATGTCCCACCTATCAATTTTATGAAAATGAGTGTTGCAATTCTATAATTAAATGAAATAAATAGGTTGTCTGTGTATGTTTTAAGGTTCAAAGATCTCAGTGCAACTATTCCAATGATGACATGTGTCTGTGGCATGCTTGTATTCTACCAAGTGCCAATAACAATATTGCATATACTATACAGTAACTTTACAAATAACACTAGACATTATGCTGCATTTTACACAAGCTGTATAGCAGTTTTCCCTAGTTTTGTCCATGAAAATCTTATTCCTGGCAATGTCGTAAGCACAACTGTCTGGTTACTTAGACTGCTGATTGTATGCCATGGGTTCAACTCCTGAGCCCATTGTTGCATGCCCTCCTATCAATCAAGACAAAAAGACCCCCAAAAACACCTTTAAAAAGTTACTCTCCACTTTTGAAACCCATATTTTATAACCTAGTCATAGTTCTAATGCATTAACCTAGTCATAGTTCTAATGCAGGGATATCAAACTCAAATACACAGTGGGGTAGAATAGAAGAATTGGAACAAGTCGAGGGATGGAGTTTCAACACAGGGGCACCAGGTTACGAGGATGACCCAGGAAAACAAAAACACTTCCCATGTCCCGTTTCCTGTTCCATAATCCTCACTAAGCACTGCTTTCATAGTAAAATGAGAAAGTAAGTCAATCTGTAAGTAAAAAAGTAAAACATTTAGGTGCATTCATTTTTTATCATGATGTGTGCAATATGACCAGCTATAATATTAAATGAAATATCCCACGGGCTGAAGATAATTCTTTCAGGGGCCAGAGTTGGCCCCCGGGGCCTTGAGTTTGACCATTATTTATTTGGCATTTGAGCCATTACCACCTTTGCCTAGAATTATCCGCTCTGACCAAAAAAGCCTCTTTTTCGCTTGGGGAGACCAACTGGAACGCACTCAAGGACCACTGAAGATCTCCAGTCCACTGTTTGAAAACCACTGCTTCATAGCATATACACACGCAACAAAAATATAAACGCAACACTTTTGTTTTTGCCATTTCTCTCAAACACTGTTCACAAATCTGCCTAAATGTGTGATATTGAGCACTTCTGCTTTGTTAAGATAATCCATCCCACCTCACAGGTGTGCCACATCAAGATGCAGATGTCACATCATGGTTAGTGCACAGTTGTACCTTAGACTGTCCACAATAAAAGGCCACCCTGAAATGTGCAATTTTGTTTTGCCTTATTTGGTGCATGGGCCTCCGAACCAGTCAGTATCCGGTGTGACCAGTATCCGTTGTGTGAAGTTGCTGGATATTAGTGGGAACTGGTACTCGCTGTCGAAATGGCAATAATGTGGTAATAATGTGTTATTACCATTTTGACAGTGTGTACCAGTTCTTCCCACTAATATTCAGCAACTTGACACAGCCATTGAAGAGGAGTGGACCAACATTCCACAGGCCACAATTGACAATCTGATAAACTCTATGCGAAGAAGATGTGTTGCATTGCATGAGGCAAATAGTGGTCACACCAGATACTGACAGGTTCTGAGTCCCATACGCCCAACACGGCACAAAAAATTGCACATTTCAGGTGGCCTTTTATTGTGGACAGTCTAAGGTACACCTGTGCACTAACCATGATGTGACATCTGCATCTTGATGTGGCACACCTGTGAGGTGGGATGGATTATCTTAACAAAGCAGAAGTGCTCAATATCCCACATTTAGGTAGATTTGTGAACAGTGTTTGAGAGAAATGGTAATATTTTATATCTGGAATGAACTGTAGTTCTTTAAGTCCATCCCCTGAAAAATGGGAGCAAAAACAAAAGTGTTGTGTTTATATTTTTGTTGAGTGTATCAATACTATAACTAAGCAAATGTCTGAATGTCTGTCTGTCTGTCTGTCTGTCTGTCTGAAACAAGCGTAACTCATCACTGGCTGCACCAATCGCTTTGATTTTTCACACAGTCATTGACCATAGCATTAGGAAGAGACTGAGGAGAAAACACACACACACACACACACACACACACACACACACACACACACACACACACACACACACACACACACACACACACACACACACACACACACACACACACACACACACACACACACACACACACACACACTTTATGACTGGCCATTGCAGTGTCTGTGCAAAAGTGTGCATTAAAGCAATCCTTCATCAAAATACTTGCATCTTTGGTGACATCACATTACCCACACAGTACATCATTTGGTGTTCACAACGGGTAAGGTCCTAGTATTAATAAAATTGCAAACAACAAAAAACATCCTAACCACAAAGAATTGTATAGGCCAGTACCAAACACTGCACATTCCCTTACAGTATTCTGCCATATACACGTGACAGATCAAACAGTGAGGTTGGTAGAACTGTACTGCAGGACCACCTTGTATTCATATCCCTAATGGTTTTCACTCATCCCTGTCCTTCATCACAGTTTTTTTTCCCCACAATAGCTTCATCAGCTTGTTTCCAAAAGCTGTTTTGCAACAAGCTGATGCTGTGACCCAAACGGCAGGAGCTATATCTCCTGTTGCCGTGTGAGGCAACTTGATATACCAGTACACTACCTGGACATGACTAGTATGTCACAGGGGCCCTAATCGAACCTTTCAGAGATCAAACCCCCAACCTTCCAGTCTCAGGACAGACACCAACTGAGCTGTTGAGGATGCAGTGCCCCTTACGGGTATGCAATTCTGAGAGTGTATACAAAATGGAACTAAATGAAAGCATTGTTCCTTGAAATTAAAACATTTTAGAACCTCTGTGCTACACTATATGAAGCAGCTACTTAGTTAGTAGGCTATAAGTAGCTATAAGTCTCAGGTAGCTCATCTAATCTCTCTATCTGAGACATATAGGGTGAACTGTCCTGGAGCAAGACACTGACTGAACCCCCGATGTGTGGGTTGGTGCCTTGTAGTCTTGGCGATATTGATTTTTTAATATCGATATTGATAACGTGATTAAAACCGTATTATCGATATTACCGAGTCTAGCGGCCAAACCACCGACTGCTGTCCACGCGGGCTCGTGATCTTCTCTGTCCGTCCCCCCTGTCAATCACGACGAGCAGCGCAATCACGACGATAACCATTTCCCCCATTATATGTTAAATTAAACCCTTGTGCATCCACCCTGTGGATATCAAACATCTACATCAAAGGACAACACCACAGCAGACGATCACAGCACACCATGCACAGACAGAGTAGCCAATTGTATTTAAAAATCAACTGAAATATAACTTGCTGTGCCACCGCACCAAGAGAGACGAGCAGACGAGCTGCGCACGCAGCACACACACACACACACACACACACACACACACACACACACACACACACACACACACACACACACACACACACACACACACACACACACACACACACACACACACACACACCAGTAGTCCAGGGACCACCAGTGGTCCCTGAGAGCATGAGGTCCATTTGGTTTCATTTTGTGATCTCAAGAGTTACAGATCCATAAGGGTCCGTTTGGTTACAAAGGATCCATCATTTAGCTGGATCTAACTAGCGATCCTCAAACAATCAGTGCCGCCATTACAAAAAAAAAACAGCAACCAAGGCTTTTTTTTAACCTTACCTTGTCTCCAAATAACAGGTCAACCACCAAAGATCAGGAAAAAGATCGCTATTAGATCCAAAAGTCAATAAATCCAAGCTCCTTCAGTGTACAGATCCATAAGGCTCCTCTGGCCCTCTACTACACTCTCTCGTCTCTCTGTGTGTTGTGTGGTTGCTATGGAAACCAGTAGCTGGCAGGGAGAGCCACGTGTTGAGGGTGAGAACCCCGTAGACTCAACTACATGCAACACATGCTCTCTCTCTCTCTCTCTCTCTCTCTCTCTCTCTCTCTCTCTCTCTCTCTCTCTCTCTCTCTCTCTCTCTCTCCCTCTCTCTCTCTCTCTCTCTCTCTTCTCTCTCTCTCTCTCTCTCTCTCTCTCTCTCCTCTCTCTCTCTCTCTCTCTCTCTCTCTCTCTCTCTCTCTCTCTCTCTCTCTCCTCTCTCTCTCTCTCTCCTCTCTCTCCTCTCCTCTCTCTCTCTCTCTCTCTCTCTCTCTCTCTCTCTCTCTCTCTCTCTCTCTCTCTCTCTCTCACACACGTGTTCAGTAGCATTAACCGGGGAGTCACTAATTGCAGCTGGCTATGTGCAGAAGATAAAAGGTGCAGTCAGTCCAAATTATTTCATTAAACGGTATATAATTATACACATCATATACACCCAACGAAACCACTCAATGGACACAGCAAATACCAGTTTGAATTATCAAAATCCGTTCAGAATTGAAGATGCATAGAAGGAATCAAATCTCAACTCTTTGCGATGCGACATGAGCGGGCCTGCGTGGTTGTTTTTCTTTTTTTGGACGATATTGTTTGGAGGGGACGGTAAAATACGATATTCGGTATTCGGTATTTTTTGTAAATCCTGCGATATTACTCGTATTGATTTTCAATATTGCGGTAAACGGTAATACCGGTATATTGCCCAAGACTAGTGCCTTGCATTTTTCATCTCTGATCAGTGTATGAATGTGTGAGTGGGTGAATGTATTGTACAATCTATGTAAAGGTGTGTGAATAGGTGAATGTTATGCACAATCTACAGCATGTGAAGTGTCTCGGATACTAAATGCACCATCTGTATCTTCTGTACGAGCCACAATTAAGTTTACAGTGGACTTCACGCGTGCCAAATTGCTGTGGAAAAGGGTGGAGGCAAGTCACTGACATATAAAAGAACAGACTACCATTGTACAGAAGAAGCTGAGTTTGATCTGACGGGGAGGTTGGAGTTCCATACACTGGCCATGCCGTTTAGGGCCCTCCATGCAAGTGTCTTCCTCACTTTCTTATCCTTCCTTCCTTCTTTCCTTCCTTCCTTCCTTCCTTCCTTCCTTCCTTCCTTCCTTCCTTCCTTCCTTCCTTCCTTCCTTAAGCACACTGCACAGTGCACTTTTAAATCTAAAGTTAACCTGGCTTGCTTGCATGATATCACATGATGGCAGTGTCCCGTTCAGTTTAAATTCCTGAAATAACTGCTCCACCACCAAATAATAGCAGTTATTTCAGGAATTATAGGCCACACCCACTTAATCAACCAATTTAATTGGACATAGGTTTGTTTAATCTGTAATAAGGAATGTCCAAAAAATGTTATGACATTTGATTGTGCTATTGAGTGACAGAGTTCTTTTTGGAATGAATGAAAATCCGCCTATAGAGAAAAATAACAAAATGCCAAAAAAATATAAAAAGCTACTCCTCTGGAAGGTCTATCATATTTTAATTTACTTATATTGACCCTATGAACATTTTAGTGTAGGTAAGGTTTTGCCCCATTAAGTGGTACCGAGATCCTGTCTAGCCTATGGACTAGATGGTCCAAAAATATTGCTAAATTTCCCTAGCTATTACAACTGCCAGCAATTAACACAAACAGCAGACATGATTTACAACTTCCATCATCTGTTTACCTGAGTTATACTTCAAAAATATGGTAGTAGTGATACATAAGCCCAGACATGGGTATCCATAGTACACCAATGTTGCATAGTTGCATACTGAAAATAACAGATCTACAAACAATAGTAGAATCAGAGGAGTAGAGACAGATACTCCTCTGAACTATGAGATAGTATTTAAAGTGACACTATGTAAAAAAAAATCACATGTGTGAAGTGAAGGCACTTTTATCATTATTTGCTAGCTAAACCTTCAAATAGTAGCCTAGTATTAAAGATACACAACAACACACATGGATCCTCAAACACAGTTTGTGTCTCTCTCTCTTTCTGTCTGGAGCTTAGTTATGCTCCAGTTTCCAATCCCCTAATTTTCAACACACTCATGCACATTCATGTACACACAAACTCTCTCACACACACCCTTGTGGTGCACGCACGCAGCCCCCCCCCCCCCCCCCCCCCCCCCCCCCACACACACACACACACACGCACACACACACGCTTAAGACACAGTGAAGGAGGATGCAGGACCACTAGTGAGAGAAATTAGGTCAGGGACAGAGTTGGCAACATACTTCTCTCTAACCTTTAGAGAATCCTGGAGACGCTCTGACACACACACGATTAGCTCTCACTGTGGGCAAATCCTAGACGACAGCTCCTAACACATCATCACTCCTACCTCTGCACACACATGCTCACACACACACGCGCGCACACGCACGCACACGCACGCACACGCACACGCACACGCACACACGCACACACACACACACACACACACACACACACGCGCGCGCACACACACACAATCACAATACAATCACAGACCGATGAGGACATTTCTGTATGTGCATTATGTTGTATAATCAACTTGTAACTGTGTATACTTGGGTGAACTGTCACGCACGTCCCTCCCACCTCCCTCCGTCCGTCCGTCCGTCCCTCTCTCTCTCTCTCTCTCTCTTTCCCTCTCTTTCACTCTCATGCACGCACACACAGGCATGGATGCATGTTCTCAGTTGCTCTTGCGTCAGTATATACATACATATTTCCTCATACCATCTTTCACAAATATGCATACACAAGCTCTCTCTCATTCTCTCTATCACACACACACACACACACACACACACACACACACACACACACACACACACACACACACACACACACACACACACACACACACACACACACACACACACACACACGCACACACGCACACAAGCCCCTAACTTATTCTGTCTTCGGAAACAAGCTGAGCTGATCTGACTGGGGGTATGCAGACTCGGCAGAAACCGACAGATTCAGACGTAAACGCAAAAATATGAAATCTACATGCAGTGGAGCGGCGGTTGGCTGAACCTCACAGTCACTGTCAAATGTCTGTCACAACCCATACAGGCCTTATCCCTGTTTGTTTTATTATAAAAGCATATTTCATTTTTCATGCAATCAAAATGAACTGCCAGCATTTGCAAACGGCGATAAATTCTAAATATACTGGATGATATATATACACACACTCATATAATATCTTCAGAAATGATAAATGTACTGAAATTAGTCTTGGTGACATTGGTGCAAAGGCATATTTGCTACAACTTTCACTTTCACAGAATATACTGCCACACTATACCTCAGAGGAATGGCAATTTATCACATACAGTGACATACTATATACAGTATATAATTTCATAAATGTAGATGTGTAGATATTTATGTAACATTCTACGCAGGCCGATCCTGCAAAAATTGTAAGACTAGCCTATTAGGATGGAATATGAAATATGGGACAGATCCGTGTTTTGAGCACAATATACGTAGATAGGCTATTTGTAGGTGGATTTTTTACAGAACCTGGAGGAGTAATATCAAAAATGTCTTTTAAAATGCCAGCCTCCTGATGGCACTATAAAAGGAAGATGTAAAAAATACTGCAGCAAAGGTTTATCATGGGCATCTAGGGAGTGTTTGCAAAAGTTGCTATATTGACCGCGGTAACAATGCCGGAAATTAGTTGTAACGGACGGGCGGATGGACACACACACACACACACACACACACACACACACACACACACACACACACACACACACACACACACACACACACACACACACACACACACACACACACACACACACACACACACACACAATGGATGAATGGATAGAGTACACAAAACACTGGCGCAATTACACACCATTATAAGGGAACAGTGTTGGTCTATATTACTTAGGAAAGTAACTTCTTTACTTTACTCGTTACCCCTTAGACAAAGTAATATCATTACTTTACTTATTACTGGATTTGAAGAGTAATATATTACATATTACGTTATTACTTTCCCAAGTTCTCAACACCGCTTTTGAAAAATTAGAGAAGTACAACATAATCCGTTTATTACAAAATAAAGCAGCAAGCGATTTGTAGTGTACATAACTGCGCAGGATGCAGCGTGTGGACTGGATCTACAATCTACTGCACATCTCTGTTGTTACAGTAGGCTACCTGTCAATAGCTTGTACATCTGTTCTATTTTTGCATGCAACAACAAGCTCATTTTAAAAAAAGTAACTTGGCGTTACTTGCAAAGTAATGCGTTACTTATTACCCATTTTTGCAGAGTAATCTCGTTACTTTACTTTTTGGAGCAAAAGTAATAATATTACAGTAATATGTAATCTAAAATTAGTTACTGCCCAACATTGGCGCAATTACACACCATTAAACGGGGAATAACATGAAATTCAACTTCAACTGACGTCATCAATGCACCCTACTTTGTATAATGTCTTAAGATCCAAATTTGCATTTCCAATTTGTTTACAATGTACACCTTGTCAACAATCAACCATTGTTGATTTTCCAAGTTGACATGGGATGAAGCAAGTCAGGTTTTATCTAGCATCACTATTATAATGACTCAAATATAAAATAATCTGCAAATCAGCAGGCACCTCAGGCCATTGTGGTACTGCAGCTATACCATCCAGAAGGAAATGACAAGGACAAGTTGTATCAGTGATGATTAAGGCAAAACATTAGAAATAAGCTTGAGGCACATACAACGTATATAATGTGATATTAAGTATTAAAAACAGGACTTAAAAATATAAGAATGTATGTTATTTGCACTTTTAACAATGACTTTAAAAAAGAACAAACTGAAATGTTGGCAAAGTGTGGGCATGAGGTCACCAAAATTAATCTGCCTGGGTATGACGATACAGTACATTCATACATTCTGCCCTGATGGTGGCACAAGAAGAAAGGTCATGTTGTAATTTAAATTATTAGCATGAACGCACTACAAGTTTCATGGCAATCAACCCATTAAAATATGAGACATCTTGTGAGTAAGTCATTCACCTTCATAAATACTCCAGGAAGCATGTGTATAGCAAATTCCATGGCAAATTGCAATCCAATACAGTGTATCCGTATACCGTATACAGTACTTTACACAATAAGCATCAATTAGTTTATCGGGTTAATAAAGGACTCCAACAGCAAGTATGAACAGCAAGCAGTCACATACAATTGCGTATTTGGGAAAATATGAGTCACACTTTATTTTCTAAAATCTTTGCCATGTGCACAGAGGCCCTGAGCCAATGGGGGCCCTTGGATACAGAATGTCCTCAAAGTGACTCTTCCAGCAAGCTTTGAACGGAGCTGATTGGACTTTCTGTTCCACAAATAATGGGCACACATTGTTTTGTGTGGGCATTGACAATCAAATAATTTCTAAGAAGAAAAAAGAAACAAAAATGTTGTTGTTTTCTTCTTGCTAATTAGATATTGTATAAAAATATTGTGTGTGTTGTCATGATTTGTCACAACCCATGTCCACGGCATAATCGTCATTACATAGATCAATTTCAATTGATGCAATTGCAACTGAATAGAGAATTGGTCAACTGTGGACATTTCTGGACCACGCGTGACGTCATGACAAGGGCAGGACTGCTCAGCTCTATTACTCTTACTGCTAATTTGCACATTTTCATTTGGAGCAGACTCGAAAACGCTGCAACTTGCATGGTACATACACTCCAGCTTTAGAAGAACCTTCTGCTATTCCAATTCCTAATGTCATTATTCCACTCTGCCATGTTTGTTGCCTTTCTCAATCATTAGACAGGGATTTTTATATTTTCCAGGGCTGGGAGCGACAGCTTACACAGTAGGGAGATGAGAGCATTTTAAATGATCAGGGAAATGGTTATTAAACCAGGGCTTACAACTACTGCACAGTGCACTACAGTGCGCGCGCGCACACACACACACACACACACACACACACACCCACACACACACACACACACACACACACACACACACACACACACACACACACACACACGCGCGCGCACGCACGCGCACTCACGCACACGCACGCAACACACAAACAACCGCCAAGATAGTAATGTGGAGATGTGGAGAGACGGGGATTTGCTAGTAATTCTCTCACTCCTCTGCATACCTTCACTCATCATTTTCTTCACATAACCTACTGGTATGATAACGTATTTTACGAATAGCTGTTTGGCAAGCCATTGTGAAGCTCACTCAACATGAATACCCAGACTCCATATAACTGGTTTTCTATTCTGAGTTGGCAGTAAAAACTTTTAAATCCTTACTAATGGCTTCTACTTAGCCCCATCTGGAACTCATAGCACCATGCTGCCCTAATCTAAGTAGGCCTATAACATATCATAAATTATAATGATCGTCATCATCATCATCATCATCGTCAATATAATACATAGGGCTCCATTTTCGTTACTGCTAAACCCCTTAACCCTTAACTTCTTTGCCTTTTTAAACTATTAAAAAACATTTTTCAATAGTTTAAATGGCCAGTCTACAAGCTCACAATGTGTCAGATAGGCAGGTTGAACTATTCCAAAAGGTTTTTCAAATAGGGAAAAAAAATGATAAGGGGTTTAGGATAAGGGGTTTAGATGGTAACGAAAATGGAGCCCACAGTACTTTAGCCGTTCAAGTCCATGAGCAATATTTAAGCTATAACTCCATAATCCTACAGTTGAGTTGGACGTAGTGTGGCTGGTGTAGTTTAGGTCTCTTGAGTCCCTGCCCTTCCGCCCCCAAATAACAAACCAAAAACAAAAACCGAAATTGAAGGAAATCCTGAACATTGTCCAAGGCCATTGATCGGATCTTTGGTTTGTGTTTTCTGTTAACTATAAGGGCTTGTGTGGTGGGCCAATAAGGGCTATTGGCCCTTCAAAAGTTATCATTTAATAATCATTATCATTGCTTTTAATGTGCTGGCTGCCATCAGTCTGTTTTGGTTTCAGACTAGAGAACATATTGCTTATTTTACTGTCAAGTTACATAGGGGACACAGGAAGAACCTGCAGACTCCACACAGAAAGGCCCCGATGATGCAGAGGATGCATGCCCCCAGCGCCCTCAATACCAGGGCAACCTATCCCAAATGAATGACATTGTGCATGCCTCACTGTTGGCATCTTACGTTTGTGTGACATTGTAGTGTCACATAACCTGACCAGCACACGTTTTATGGTTTGTTTGTCAGTGCGTCTTCCTGAGTCAGTTGCACAGCTCAAATGCGTTTTGAGCTCTGGTTACCTCTGCAAAATCCCACAGCAACTTTAACAGTCAGACAGGCATAGTAGTGACTGCTGGTCCTTATGGGTCCAATGCACAATACAATGCTGTGCTGTTCTAATCAGAGCCTGAGGGTCTGCTCTGCATTCAAGGCGGAGGGAGCAGACTTTCATGTTTTTTTTCTCTGCACCACCCTTTCCTTTTTTGACTATATTTGCTTTATTGCTTTCGCTTACAATTAAATCTTGTGTACTGTATGAATCTTCGGCTGTGTTAGGTTGTAAACAGGCACTGCTGAAAATTGAGCCAATTACTGTATACTATAGAGGTTTTGGCAAATTACTCACCAACTAGTTGCAGAAGAACCCTGCAGACTTTACACTTTTACACATTTTCTTATTTACTTTGTTCTCAGTCATAGTTTACATGTTTCTTTCAATTATTGCATGTTTTGCTTTAATTAAATTATGCTCCCATTTTAAAATTCAGTATGCCTCTACTGTACTGGTTCTATTTAGAGATTGTACGCTGCGCGCGCACGCACACACACGCGCGCACACACACACACACACAGTCAGACTTTCTCAGTGCTCAAGTATGCATGGCTGCCTCCATCGTGTCCCTCCTTTGGCCCCTGTGTGTGTGTGTGTGTGTTGTGTGTGTGTGTGTGTGTGTGTGTGTGTGTGTGTGTGTGTGTGTTGTGTGTGTGTGTGTGTGTGTGTGTGTGTGTGTGTGTGTGTGTGTGTGTGTGTGTGTGTGTGTCCTCCTGCCATGCCTCTGACTCAGGCCTTTTTGAGAAACACCTGAGTCAGAGAGATTGTTGGCTACCAGCTGTTGGCCTGTTCGGGGCCAACCTTAAAACACTGTCTGCATCAGCAAGAACCTGACCAGCGCTCATCGCCGCTCCGCGGTCACGGTCTCATCCACAGTCAACCGTGAAAACAAAAAGACACTGCTACAGCCCTGAACGAGTTTGTCACCTGCTGTCTCTTCCATTATGTCTACATCATTTACCCCCTTGAGCTTTTAAGTTACAGTATGGTTAGAGTGTAGCCCTACTTACTTGTTTATCGCAGCATTTCTGCAATTTAGAGCACATGTGCTGATCCGTTTCGACTCTGACCCAAACTGCTGAGTGTCATTCCCCTGCTCCCTGTCTGCCTTTCTGTTTCTCCCTCACTGTCTCACTGTTGCTAACAAAATAAAGCAGAAATGCTAAGATAATAAATTGGACCGCTTTGATTCCATGTTACAAAAAAGCGTGTTTATGTGTGCAGTGAGCCTTACTGGGAAATATCCGTCCTGACACAGACCTTTAGCTCAATTAAGCCTTTTCTGTGCCAACACTAGGAGGATCCCACAACCAACCACCTAGAGATAATCACATTGCGTATAAACAAAGACCTGAACTCTCAACTTTCATATATATATTTTAATATGAATCGAACCCACTAGGTTTAATAAACAGCCAGTCTTTGTCTGCCACAGAGGCACATGGATGTGTTCAGGCTTGATTAGGACAACACATGCTGTAGAGTTCAAAAACTAACCACATGTCAGACATCTCGTCCTGATAAACAAAGCTCAGAGAGTCATTATTTCATCTCTGACTGACAAAGACCACGGAGGAGAAGAAGGGATAAAAGAAGAAGAAGTGCAGTGAGAGAAGAGAACAGCATTGTGGGAACTGGGAAAGTAGAGGGTGAGTGAGGTTTTGTGTGAAGAAGACTTTGTGAAGAAGACTTTGTGTAGTAAAAAGCGACAGCTTGTGAGCTGGTAGATCATCTACAGGAGCATCACAGCACATTTGGGGAAAAGCGACAGGTTGTGAGCTGGTAGATCATCTACTTTCAGGGGCATCACAGCAAATCTTGGGACTCCTGAAAAAAATGATCACAGGGCCCTCACTGTGCAGCTTGCAGTATAAATACAATTAAACCCCTATTAATCTGAGCTTTTAGAGGGCCCACCTGGCTTTGGGGCCTCCTAAAACCGTCTAATCCCCCCCCATTCGACGCCCGTGGCTACTTTCACTAAACATTTGTTTTATAAATTATAGCAATTATTTGAAAAATATTTTGCTTTTTGGGGGAATGTTTTGCAATATTAATTAAAAACAAAATGCATATACGGAAATAATAAAGGGACCTTGAAATGTGCCCGCGACACACAAATGGATCCTGACCCAGTGGTTGGGTGCTGTAAATGGTATTACTGAAAGAGAAATGAGCCAGAAGGACAGAGAGAGGAGAGGAGGTAGAGGAGAGAGAACGATGGATGGTCAGCGATAGCGATTGTCTGCCAGCTGGAGTTGAAAGCCTGACCTTGTCTACTCAGATGACAACAAAAACTGGCAGCATGCACGCTGTTGTACACACACATAGCCTGTGCTCACGCATGGACTCACGCACACAGACACACGCACACAGACACACGCACACAGACTCACGGAATGACACAGACGTCCTTTCAGTTCATTATTCATTTGGCTCACTGTTGGCTGTTATTTTTTTAGGGCTTTCCTTGTGTGTTTTAAATGTCAGGCTGCAGGCAGGTCCAGACGCCAAACAACATACCTGTAATGGAGCCAGTCTGTCCCTCCCTCAATCCTTTATACTTTCCCATCCTCTTCTGTCATCATCTGCTGCACCAACATCTCTCTCTCCCTCTCTCTCTCTCTCTGTCTCTCCCTCCCAGCAGCCATTATCGCTGTAATATTATTTCCACACAGCACATGACTTGCACCCGACTTGCACCCGTGTTCAGATTCCTGTGGACAGGGTGTGTGGAGGAGAGCACACCTCAACACACGTCGGGTGCACATGGGTACGCAACAGTTCTATATCTCTTGAAAAGCTGCTAAACAAGTGCTGTCTGATACCAAAAGTTTCCACACAGCCCAAGTGATGAAACAACTGGGTAACCATAACAGTCATGTGCATCATCCATGCCATGTAGACCAGGTATTCCAGTAGATGCCACCCACCATATCTACAGTATAACCATGTAGACCAGACCAATGGGCTCCGATTCCAGACGCACACACACACACTCACGCACGCGCAACACACACACACGCGCGCGCACACACACACACACACACACGTCGCACACACGCACACACGCACACACACACACACACACACACACACACACACGCACACACACACACACACACACACACACACAGACACACACACACACATGCACACACACCACACATGTTCACTGAAGCACAGATAAAATGGCTCACACTGACAAAAAGATGGACAGACAGATTTCTATGTAGACACACAGACAGACAGACATGAGACAGAGTGGTGTAAAAAGGCAGGAGAGAAGGAAAGTTTTAATAATGTATTGGTGGCGATAATACTGACGTCTCCAAGTTATGGTGGAGTCATCCTGGAAAGCCAATTAGAAAGAAATATTCAGGGTTCCCACTGTATGTGTGTGTGCATCTGTGTTCGTATGTGCACCTCTCTATCTGTGCGCATGCACGTGTGTAGCAGAGACAGACAGAGAGAGAGAGAGAGAGAGACGGAGAGAGAATGAGTCCGAGTGTCTGTGTGTGTGTGTGTGTGTGTGTGTGTGTGTGTGTGTGTGTGTGTGTGTGTGTGTGTGTGTGTGTGCATGTGCCTGGCTGTATGTGCATGCATGTGTGTGTGACAGGCATCATGACGGATGGAGACAGCATGCTAATGACCAGGCACAATAGAAAGATCATGGAACAGTGCAGAAGTGATAGAGAATATAACACTGTCTAATGTTATATTGTGTGTGTGTGTGTGTGTGTGTGTGTGTGTGTGTGTGTGTGTGTGTGTGTGTGTGTGTGTGTGTGTGTGTGTGTGTGGTGTGTGTGTGTGTGTGAGCGCGTGCCAGTGCCACATGAGTTCCTGGATCGTGCCTACACAGTGTGTGTGGGCAGTCTGAGCAGATCTCAACCAGTGCTGCGCTTGCTGAGACGCTCCCATCACCATCCTCATTCACAGCCTGATGGCATGCTGCTGCCGATACCACACACAGACTAGTAACACACACACACACAGATGCATGCAGTGAGTACAGACACATCCCATGCTGTCCTGTCCCCTCTCACCCTCGGCCCCCAGACGCCCGTCTCCTCCACAAAGGAGCTTGTTCCTGTTCTATGGCTCTGTCTACTCCTGTGAAATATACATACCAATGGCCTCATGCGCCAACCGTTCTTAAGATGTTCTTAAGAGGAAATTTGTTCTTAGGCACACTTAAGATGTTTTCAAGAACATTTTGGGATCCCTCAATGTTTTCTTAGCTGTGATTTGTTCGTAGGTAAGAACAAAATGTACGCCCACTGAGGAGGACTCTTAGGGTGCCTTATTTGTTCTTAATGCAATCTGAAAAGAAAAGGGAAAACAGCGCCCTCTACAAGATGTGTAAAGTCTGGTCTAGGGGCCTCAAGGGTCCATGAGGACATTCCAGTCGGACCACAGCAAACATTTTACCACTCTTCTAATCCCATTTTATACTAAATAGCTCATCTACAAGGTCACAGCACATTCCATTACTTTTGTAGATCAGATATTTGATAAATCTTCAAAACAAAAAATATTTTTTGTGCCCCCCATAACCCCCCACCATACCCACCTCATAACCCCCCCCCCCACCATGCCACCCCATAACCCCCCCACCATACCAAACCCACCTTATACCCCCCACCATACCCACCTCATAACCCCCCACCAAGCCCCCGCACCATACCCACCTCATAACCCCCCCCACCATACCCACCTCACAACCCCCCCACCATACCCACCTCATACCCCCCACCATACCCACCTCATAACCCCCCCCCCCCCACCATGCCCCCCATAACCCCCCACCATACCCACCTCATACCCCCCAACCATACCCACCTCATAACCCCCTCCACCATACCCCTTAACCCCCCCCCCCACCATACCAAACCTACCTCATAACCCCCCCCACCATGCCCCACATAACCCCCCACCATACCAAACCTACCTCATAACCCCCCCACCATACCCACCTCATAACCCCCCCCCCCCCCACCACCACCATAACCACCTCATAACCCCCCTACCATACACCACCACCCCGCCCTTATCCCCATACACCCCCACCCACTAGCAATTGTCCCTTATACCCACCCCTCCAGAGTCCAGTTATAACATTTTATATTCACTACTATCCACTACTTCTGCAAATAACATGGGTATTGTGCTAATTTCAGCCATTTTAGCCTTTATTTCTCTGTGTGAGGTCCTGTGAGTTCTGAGTGCTGCAATCACACACAGGTGTGACTGGAGTCATGCAAAACCACACCCACCTGGGTAAAACACAGGAAGGAGAGGGGATTCCCAATGCCTTATATGGGAATCAGTGGGCGGTTCCCTATGGTAATTAGGATGCAAATTAAGACAGGTGGGGCGTCTACCTATGATAATTTGAAGGAACTGGCACACCCCTTCAACTTACAAGGATTTGGATTTATCACCATAAGAACAAATTTTGCGAACAAAATTCCTACTTAAGAACGCTTCATGAATCTGACTGAACTTCTCTTAGAAATTCTCTTAGGAAGAAATCTAAGAGGAAAATGTAAGAACTTATTGGCGCATGAGGCCCAATGTCTCTATCCTGTCCCTGGTTATTCTCATTGGCTTCACTGAACAGAGAGTACTCCCTCGTATATTATTAGTACTGTATGATCCACTTTTTATTTTCTCCTATGATAGCTATTTTGCATTTGTCTGAATTTAACGGAACAGACAGGTCCATGGCCGGAGTACATAGATTCATTGGGCCTCATGCGCCAACCGTTCTTAAGATGTTCTTAAGAGGAAATTTGTTCTTAGGCACATTTAAGAAGTTTTTAAGAACATTTTGGGATGCCTCAATGTTTTCTTAGCTGTGATTTGTTCGTAGGTAAGAACAAAATCTACGCACACTGAGGAGGACTCTTAGGGTGCCTTTTTTGTTCTTAAATGCAATCTGAAAAGAAAAGGGAAAA
The DNA here is from genome assembly GCA_039105355.1 of Benthosema pterotum. NCBI lineage: Eukaryota > Metazoa > Chordata > Actinopteri > Myctophiformes > Myctophidae > Benthosema > Benthosema pterotum. The sequence continues at coordinate 16,956,390 of CM076967.1, read as the reverse complement.
CAGCGCCCTCTACAAAATGTGTAAAGTCTGGTGTGGGGACCTCAAGGGGTCCATGAGGACATTCCAGCCGGTCCACAGCAAACATTTTACCACTGTTCTAATCCCATTTTATACTTTGAAAATAGCTCATCTACAAGCTCACAGCACATTCCATTACTCTTGTAGATCGGATATTTGATAAATCTTCAAAACAAAACATATTTTGATCCCCACTATGCCCCCCCACAACCCCCCCACCATGCCCACCTCATACCCCCCCACCATACCCACATCATAACCCCCCCACCATGCCCACCTCATACCCCCCCACCATACCCACATCATAACCCCCCCACCATACCCACCTCATAACCCCCCCACCATACCCGCCTCATAACCCCCCCCCCCCCCCCACCATGCCCCCCCATAACCCCCCTAGCATACCTACCTCATAACCCCCCCACCATGCCCCCCATAACCCCCCTACCATACCCACCTCATAACCCCCCACCATGCACCCATAACCCCCCCTTCCAACCCCACCTCACAACCCCCCACCATACCCACCTCATAACCCCCCACCATGCACCCATAACCCCCCTTCCAACCCCACCTCACAACCCCCCACCATACCCACCTCATAACCCCCCACCATGCACCCATAACCCCCCTTCCAAACCCACCTCACAACCCCCCACCATACCCACCTCATAACCCCCCCGCCATGCCCCCCCATAACCCCACCCTACCAAACCCACCTCATAACCCTCCCACCGTACACTCCACCCTCCCTTATCCCCATACACCCCCACCCACTAGCAATTGTAACTTCATAGCCACCCTCCAGTTCTAAAATTTTATATTCACTACTATCCACTACTTCTGTAAATAACATGGGTATTGTGCTAATTTCAGCCATTTCAATTCATAGTCAGATAACTTGACTATACTATAAATATAAAAAATATATTCATTTTTAGTATTTATGAAATATATTCAGTGGTACTTGTGAAGTACCACCACAACACACCGTAATACTGTAGATCATACTTGATTTTTAAGTTTAGAATCTGGTGTTCCACCATATTTATACACTATAATTTAGTTTAGGTATTCTTGACTTCTTTCAGTCAAGTTTATTTCTCTGTGTGAGGTCCTGTGAGTTCTGAGTGCTGCAATCACACACAGGTGTGACTGCCATGGAGTCATGCAAAACCACACCCACCTGAGTAAAGCACAGGAAGGAGAGGGAATTCCCAATGCCTTATATGGGAATCGGTGGGCGGTTCCCTATGGTAATTAGGATGCAAATTAGGAAAGGTGGGGCGTCTACCTATGATAATTTGAAGGAACTGGCACACCCCTTCAACTTACAAGGATTTGGATTCATCATCATAAGAACAAATTTTGCGAACAAAATGCCTACTTAAGAACGCTTCATGAATCTGACTGAACTTCTCTTAGAAATTCTCTTAGGAAGAAATCTAAGAGGAAAATGTAAGAACTTATTGGCGCATGAGGCCCATTGTGTTTTTTTTTTTTTTTTTTTTGAGTGCATCATGGTATTTGCTGAGGTTGGAAGTTGGCAAGCATGGGAGATGTTTGACTGCAAAGGTGAAAGCCATTACTGTATTAACTGTGTTTCGGCCTGACAGAGGTTGGGGAGTGTAAAATCATAAAACTGTTACCACACACAATGGACAGTGTTGGAGACTTTCTCAGCAGAGCATGTGATTAAACATTCACAAACAAACGTTCAATCACTGTTCTTGCTCTTGATTCAATTCCGATCATCCATTTCTGATACTGTTTTTTCTTGATCCACTATTTATATTTTGTATGCGCCACATGTCACAATACTGAAAATCACAGACACAGTCTAATCATCAAATCATTAAATGAGGTATAATATTGATACTGGGGATGTCCTAATCACGTTTTTTTTTTTTGTTTTTTTCCAGCAGATCTGTTTCCAGTCATCCCTGATTTCCGATCATGTGATCTGGACAACACTACTTTGTATGCCTGCATCTAAATTAATCGTTTTTTATACAATACAGTATACAATACAGTATATGTGGACAGAAATGTATGTTTTGGCCTGGGCCAGAGCAGCAGTCCAGACACCTCGGCTGCTAATCCTGACAGCATATTGCAGATTCAACTCCCGATCCCGTTGACCTTTGGTGCATGTCACACTATCAATAAAGGCAGAAAAAAAGGCCAAAATGTCTGGTATAAATGTACTGTATCTTTCTGAGATATGTACAGGGAAGGATTGAGAGAGTGTCAGAGTATGAGAGTTCATGAAACATTTGTACAGAACATGGCAAACAGCATCACATCACATCACATGCAACAAAAACAGAACAACAACAAATGCAGCAACACATGCAGAATACTGTCACAGTGTTCTGCAGTTTTAAAAACCAAACTGTCTGTAACTGAGACACAAGAAAATACAATACTTCAAAAACACATAAAAAACAACCAGGAAGGTTAAACACTAACTAAACAAATAAGGAACACATGAAAGTGAAACAGAGGTCACGCATATGACAAATGCAGCATCAAATGCAGTAACATGCAGAATACCACATCAAGTGCAACAACAAACAGAACAGCAATACTGTAGAAGCAACAAATGCAGAATATACTAGTAGAAGTGGAAACATAATTATAGAAAAAGAAAAGAAAAATTTGGAAAATTTTCCATTTCACCACAGTTAGCTTATATTAAACTTCAAGATGTGATAAGCTATAGACTGTACATGGAATGCCTTCAAAACAGCATGCAGCATGTTATTACCAGTATGTCTCTTTGGATTGAACCCTCTATGCCTGGGCTGAACATAGAAGCACAATATCTCCCCCTAGTGGCATGTTTGGAGACATGAAGAGAAACAACCTGGAGACATGAATTTGTTAGAAAGACCAGATACCATGCTATGAAGGTAATGAGCAGTGTTGGAAAATATTACTTAGGAGAGTAATAGCCTTTGCTTTAGTTATGACTTTATACTTTTTGGCGAAGTAACATATTACACATTTTGTACGTTTTTGTAATATTAATATAGTAATAGTGTTACACTAGATTTGCTGGAAAAAGGTAATCATATTACAGTAATATGTAGGCCTAATTCGTTACTGCCAAACACTGGTAATGAGTGAAGAAAAGTCACAGTCATGTGAGATAGTTAGGAAAAGAAAGACAGAGAAAGAAATTGGGAACTTGGCATGAACAAAAGAGAGACAGGCAGCTCAAATTAAGTGATCTGGAATGCCCTACCAACAGTCATTAAATCCATTGACTCCTTCAAAAAACACTCCCAAAGGGCACCTATGGACGGCTGTAATTTGATACTGACCTCCGGGAAAAAAATAGAATAAAAAATGTACACTGAAAACTACTGATTGTGACAAAAGGCTCAAGAAAGATTAAGCACAAGAAAAACAAGAAAAGACAGAATGTCATTGGCTTTGCTTCTCCATACTAAAGTCATATCTGATGCTAATGTGACAGTACCTAAAAAACACACAGCAGTCACATCAAGCGACTTCATGACTGCTATGTGCTTCTCTGTGTATATACAACCCCAAATCCGTTGAAATTGGGACGTTGTGAAAAATGTCAATAAAAACAGAATGCATTGATTTGCAAATCGTTTTCAACCTATATTGAGTTTAATACACTACAAAGACAGTATATTTAATGTTCAAACTGATAAACTTTATTGTTTTTTGAAATTATACAATCTTTTGTAAATTGATCCCTGCAACACGTACCAAAAAAGTTGGGACGGAGGCAACAAAAGACTGGGAAAGGTCATGAATGCACAAATAACGCCTGTTTGGAACATTCCACAGGTAAACAGGTTAATTTTAAACAGTTTAATATTGTTATTGAGTATAACGGGACCATCCCAGTCGCTCACAATCAAAGATGGGGCGAGGTTCACCACTTTGTGAACAATTCTGTGAGAAAATCATCTAACGATTTAAAAACAATGTTTCTCAACATTCAATTGCAAGGAATTTACAGTCCATAATATAATCAAAACATTCAAATAATCTGAAGAACTTGCTATACTAAAGCATCAAGGCCGAAAACCAACATCTAGCACTTGTGACCTTTGATCCCTCAGGTGGCTCTGCATTAAAAACTGACATCATTGTGTAAAGGATATTACTGTGTGGACTCAGGAACACTCAGAAAACCATTGTCAGTTTACAGAATTTGACGCTACACCTGCGATTGCAAGTTAAAACTCTACCATGCAAAGCAAAGCCATACATCAGAAAGGTTGGTTTTGAAAAAACAACTAGAAAAACAACCAGAAATGCCTTCTCTGGGTACAATATCATTTAAAATGGTTATACACAAAGTGGAAAAGTGGGCTGTGGTCTGATGAGTCCACATTTCTAATGATAGTGGACCCAGAGAAGGCATTTCTGTTTTTTTTCAAACCAACCTTTCTGATGTATGGCTTTGCTTTTCGATGGTAACCTGTTTACCTGTGGAATGTTCCAAACAGGCGTTATTTGTGCATTCATGACCTTTCCCAATCTTTTGTTGCCCCCGTCCCAACTTTTTTGGTACGTGTTGCAGGGATCAATTTACAAAAGATTGTATAATTTCAAAAAACAATAAAGTTTATCAGTTTGAACATTAATTATATTGTCTTTGTGTTGTATTCAACTGAATAGAGGTTGAAAACGATTTGCAAATCAATGCATTCTGTTTTTATTTACATTTTACACAACGTCCCAATTTCAACGGATTTGGGGTTATACTTGATCAACTTGTCCATTTGAGAATTCTCAATATACCACACATAGCAAACTCTGGCAAATGAGAGTAAACAATGCATCACATTAGGGGTGACCCTGATGCACACACATGCATGCATGCACACACACCACACATCTGTGTCTGTGTGGTTTCACACATGCACAATTACATATCAAACATATGCAAAAGGGCATGTGTGCATCCATGTGTTGAGTATGTGCATGTCAAATCATGAATGAGTGCCAGTGTGTGTGTGTGTGTGGTGTGTGTGTGTGTGTGTGTGTGTGTGTGTGTGTGTGTGTGTGTGTGTGTGTCCGCTGTCACATCAATCCCTATGACTCACCATTGCCTTGCCCCCCTGTTCTGCCCCCCAGAAAGGCTGCATACGCATTCTCAGCCCATCTATTTCACACGCCAGATCCGGCAATTGTTACATAGAAGACCGACAACGACCTTGCTGAACGCAGCTTTGATGTTGATGAAACAAGATGGACAATGGAGAATAAAAAAGAAAATACAATAAAATAGAAGGGGAATCATATTTGGTTAATGTGGTGTGTACTCATCCCCCTTATGGACCTCTTACCTACTTCATTTCATTTCAATAACCATACAAGACCACAAGATTGAAAAGAAAGAATATTACTTGGCATTGTGGTAAATTTGTTTCTAAAACATGAAGAATTATAATGATAGGATAGCCTATTATATTATTATCTATAACAAAATGCATTATAAAAACAGTTAGCCTGATTTTTTAAAAACTATTTTAGACATGTTAGAACAAAAACAAATGATACATTCAAGATTAATAATTAATTAATTAAAATATGTACTGTATGTCATAATAAAATAAATTGTTGTTTTCCTCAGCTGCTTAAGCCTACCACAACATATCATATTTTTGTTATTGATCCTATAATCCTGCATGCAGATACAGATGCAGTTGTACAAGTTGTATTTGTCTTTAAATTAATCTTAGTACAATAGAAAATCCAAACTACATGTGAGAGAAGAGAGATTAGGCTACAATACTTCATCCACCTGGAGGCAAATCTTTCTGGTCATAAAGTGGCCACCAATGTAATCAAAAAGGTCAACCAAATAACTAGATTGCCCTCAGTAACATATAGAATCTCCTCACTGGTCAACAATATTCAATACACTACCAAACTATCCATGTACACCAAATACTTAGTTAATGTCAACAAAGTCGACTCCCATCAACACCAGAGGGAGTTCAAAAAACAATATGCAACCCAGATTAGGCACAAATAAGGGACGTCATTGTTTTTGATCCTATGCCACCTATAATTAGGAATGCCCTTAGACGAACAGTCATTCAGACATGCAAATCGCTTGGTTCCTTCAAACAACTCTCAAACGGCACCTACGGACGTCTGCAATTCGTAGCCGACCATCATAACAATGTGCCCCCCCCCCCAATTGTAGAGTTTTCTTTTCCATTTTACCTAATAACACAAAAATAACATCACAAAAAATAACATCTTTAAATCTCTGCAATAACAAGCTAGAACATGAACCTTGGTTGAAAAACAAAAAAAGCAAGACGTGTTTAAGACGTGTAAGGGACATACTCATACTCTGGCCCTGAGGTGCTGCACTCCCACTGCTCCTACTAATTAGAATGGGTCAAATGTAGAAGATGAATTTCCCCATGGGGATCAATAAAGTATAATTTAACCTGACAAGGACCCAGCCAGTACACAGTAAAGTCCTCAGATTTGTTTTCTTTTTAACTATCAGAGTTAAATTAACAGAGGATTTTACAGCATACTATGCCTAGCCTTGTTTTCTTTTTGGTACTATAAAATCACACACTGAAAAGTGGAAGAGGCGCATACATTTTGTTAACATATAGACATAGATATAGTCGTGTTATTACAATATTCAAATCAAATCACTATAGCAAATTAATTAATATATACACCGGCGTGTTTGGCATTTCTCTTTTCAGCACAAGCAGGAAGAAGAGAGAAACTGTCAACTGACAGAGTTTCACAGTACAGGTACTATATGCACAAGGACCTTAGGGACAGGATGTTTACAAGTCAGACAGATGCAGCAGTTTAGCGAGGAGGCTTTTATTTATGAGTTTAGTGTTTAGACAGGCCGACCTCCAACTGACGGGCCCATCCAGGGACACAGCAGTAAACTAGCAGTAAACTAGCTTGGACAACCGGCAAGGCCTTGCAGAGCACGGTATCACATGCAGTAAGGAGTAAAAATGAAGAAAGGCACTCGCCCCCCCCCACCAGGTGATCTTGAGCATGAAGCATTTATAATGCATTATTGGTTACATATACGTTCCTATAAATTTGGAAGTCCCCTTTTCTGTAGATGAATGAAGTTTATGAAGTTCAATTAACGCTTCATCGGGGTTGTAAGGTTGGATTCTCAATAGTTGCATGATTCCAGTAGGCTATATTAATACCAATATGTTATCATTACCGTATGTACAGCATGATGGCAATATCAATGAATGAATGAATTGATGGCAAGCCATACCTCAGTGCTGCATGGTGTAAACAAGCAACCCAGTTGCAGTTACCTACAACTGACACTCTATTAATCATTAAACGCACACGCATGTTTACACACAGACACAGAAGTAAAGAAGCAAAGCCAAAGCATAAACAATAATAAAAAATAATAAAAAGGTACAGCTCCCCGTGCCTCTTTAACACAGCCAATACACATGTCCACATGTACTGTACGGTACAGTCAGTCACCTTAGCTAATGGGTAAACACTTCAGTACAGGCGCGCGCGCGCATGCACACACACACACACACACACACACAGAGGTATCAGTCTGTTTAATTACTTGACACATTACGTAACACAGGGAATAGGAGTCCAGAATCACTAGTGCTATACTTGGGATTCCAGGAATCTCTCTCCACACACACACACACACACACACACACACACACACACACACACACACACACACACACACACACACACACACACACACACACACACACACACACACACACACACACACCACACACACACACACACACACACACACACACACACACACACACACACACACACACACACACACACACACACACACAGGGGGGCAGAGAGAGAGAGAGAGAGAGAGAGAGAGAGACACACACGTGAAACATATTTCACACGTGGAAAACGTACAACCATTACAACATATGCGTCTGGGGAGAGCGGCTTGCACTCAAAGTAACAGTCATAATGTGCCCTCATAAAATATAGAAGGACATCCCCCTCCTCCAGCAATTGGCTCCGCTCTCTAGAGGATTGTACGCATATACGTACGGAAAACAGCAAACTGAAAAGGCACTAATTGTGCACACAATTGTGTTTATGCAATGTTCATGCAACCTCTGTGCAATATCTACCACAGTACAGCAAAGACTACTGAACTATCTTTGAGGAAATCTCTGAAACATATTCACTCTTTCTGCAGCTGTTTGAGGTCCCAAATGGCTCCATTAGTTGGTCTTGTTGGTTTTTCTTTCAGTCTGTGTGTGCAGAGCCCTGGAGGTTTCAATTTTAAAAAAGAAAAGCTCTTTTGGTTGGTAAATATCCAACTAAGTGCCTGCCTGCTACTGGAGAGAATTTGGAGAAATATGTAGTTCTTATATACATGTCATACCAGTATACTGTACGGAGAGAAAGATAGATGGAGAGAGACAGACAGACAGACAGACAGAGACAGTCAGACAGACAATTACACACCATGTGAAGCCTTGAATGAAGGGACATTGTCTATATACTTTCATGACCAGGTCACTAATCAATTGATACAAGACGCAATTAGTCCTTCTTGAGCCCCCCACACTTTGGGCCAATGCCATTCCAAATGACTGTTGCTATGCAGGTCAAGCTTTCCTCTGCTACGTGCCTATTGCACAAGGACGGATTGGGGAGGGACTTAGTGAAGGCTAATTGAAAGACTCTTTTTGTGTCTCCATCAGTCATTGGTTTAGTAAAGAAACCAATGCAAATGTACATAAAGCTGCTTGTATTGTACATAAAGCCGCAGTTTGATTTCTAAGCAAAAATAACCAGGAGGTGCCAAATCAATTGGTTTTACTGGGTTTATGTTTAGGGTTAGGTTTTGTAGTGACCGGTGAGGTCGCAACTAATTTATAATGGTCGCCACTGATTCATAACGGTCATGTCACCCACCATAACCCTTTGACTACCTGTAGTGATGTATACCACGGTCGAAAATTGATTTTGCCGTCTCTCAAAATAATTGTAAATTTGTGTGACGTATTTCATGTTTTACCATAATGCAGCACATGGTTCAAGTTGCAAATTGATTATACGTGGCTATTTGCAGACGTTAAAGGTAGGGTAAGTGATTTGAAATTCATCGTGTAGTACCAGCCTGGTGCACTAGGGGCTCCCAAGAGTAGCCACACTATGTGAACCTGCTGCTCGATCCTGATTGGAGGAGAATTCACCCTCCACCTGGGGAACTTTTATTAGCTCCTCTGCTAACGTGGGGGAGGGTCTGCACACCTTATAATAGAGCATTTTAACAGATTTTTATTTTATTTTGGGTGATATCTGACAAAAGCGAAATCACTTCCCCTACCTTTAACAAAGTCAGTAGGCCTATATAGGCCCTCTGGAAGAATAGGTTAATGTTGCCCTGGCCTAGATGCATAGTGACCCCATGGCATGCAGAACAGAAGATATAGCAGGAGTCGTTGTAATTCTCTTTAGTGTGGCTATACTACCCTCTTGTGGTAGCAAATTGTTCCTGCTCATTTGGGCTGCAGAAGACACCGTCATCAGCACTAAATATTTAGTAATGTCACACTGAGTCATACAGATTATTTTTAACTCCCATATCTATCCCCATTACGATGTCGAACCTCTAATTACTTGCCATGAAGCTACACACCTGTAACGTATCCTGCAAGGTGTCACTCCAAGCATCTACTAATCTGTCATGTAAGATTTGACCTTCATAATTTATGTCTGCGTGTAAGGCAGTGGTGTAAGTTCCGCGTTTCAGAGAAATAGGCTATGTGTGTGAGTGCACTGTGCAGCCAACAGATCTTACATGCCAAGGCACATGCACAGACACACTTCAGTTCAGAGGACTCTGCTTAGCTGGCCAATAGCATCAGGTTTAGGAAAAACAACCAATAGAAATCATGGAAGTTAAAGTAGGCAGTATCTAGTATTTGTGTGCAGGAATGTGTTAATGTTTAGAATGGTTCCTCAAAAGTTTTACTGTTCTCTCTCTCTCTGTGTGTGTGTGTGTGTGTGTGTGTGTGTGTGTGTGTGTGTGTGTGTGTGTGTGTGTGTGTGTGTGTGTGTGTGTGTGTGTGTGTGTGTGTGTGTGTGTGTGTGTGTGTGTGTGTGTGTGTGTGTGTGTGAGGGCTTTGAGTTCATTCATGCTCATTCATATCAGAGCTAATATTAGAAGTAGAAGTATCTCCAGTTAAGGGGGAGTTTTTCATTGCCAACATTGCAAAACACGTGCTCAGGTTGGTGGGACAGTGTTGGGTCTCTGCTCTAATAATAATAATAATAATAATAATATAATAATAATAATAATAATAATAATAATAATAATAATAATAATAATAATAAGGGTAATAATTAATAATAATAATTGCATGGCACTCTTTTAGACAATGTTAGAAATTGCTTGAATTACTATGTAATACAGTATGAACCAAACATTTAAAGGTAGGGGAAGTGATTTGAAATTCATGGTGTAGTACCAGCCTGGTGCACTAGGGGCCCCCAAAAGTAGCTACACTATGTGAACCTGCTGCTCTCTCCTGATTGGAGGAGAATTGTGGTGACCTGGGGAAGTTTTATTAGCTCCTCTGCTAACGTGGGGGAGGGGGAAACTCCATATGTGGTTTCCACACCTTATAATAGAGCATTTTAACAGAAAAAAAAAAAAAAGGGTGATATCTGACAAAAGTGAAATCACTTCCCCAACATTTAATGCAAAACAATAATGAATTAAGAGTCCCAGAGCAGTGACAAACGAATGCCATTCATATGAATGGTGTCTTGTTCAAGCACACTGAACCTAGGGCAGGGATGTCAAACTCAAGTGCACAGCGGGCCAAAATAGGGAAATTGGTACAAGAGGGTCAGAGCCTCTGAGAAAAAATGAATTTCCTTCAAAAAAAAAAAAAAAAAAGTCATGTTAATGACATTTAGAAGATGTAGTACACTTTCCTGGAGGTCTTTGTGTGCAATATGTGGTAATAGATATTTTACACTTTAGCAAAACCCAGTGTCTCTGATGTTTGGACAGTACTTCCTGGATTACAATTCCCACAATTATTTGGTGCACTGGGAGGGCTGTGTTACTGAGACAACATGTAGTCCAGAAAGTAGTGTCCATCAGAGACCCTGGCCTCACTGCTAAAATCTAAAATATCTAAAACCACATACTACACATATAAAGACCACCAGGAAAGCATTCTAAATGTCAATATTATATATATATATTAGGGCATTAACGACTTGAGATTTTTTCAAGTCGACTTGTCAGACAGTCAAGTCGAAATTATATCGATTTATCGTTTTATGGCGCGGGGGGGGGGGGGGGGGGGGGGGGGGGGGGGGGGGGGTCCGTCGTGGTGGTTCTCCGAGGGGGGTCGGGGATCAAATGGTGCCGCTATATGCCGGCGCAGTGCTTATAGAAAACACATCGCGAGGCTACGCATGGCGCATGTGGCAAGCTTATGAAAACAATATTGGCACAGCGCAGCACAACGGGCCAGCCATAAAAACACAGCAACACAGCAATACACAGCAGCCCACACGTTAGAACGCAACAGCGGACATTATCAGAATACTATCCATGTATACATGTAGCCGCCGCCTCCTCCTCCTCCACCACCACCACCATCATATCGCGTTGCCTTTCTTTTCTGATCCATTCAGCAAATTAATGAGAACGACGCGGACAGAAGCATGCATCCCATGCGTACTGCGTAGCCTAATGCGAAACGAGGAACAAGACGGTCACTGACTGTAGCACAGGGAGGTGTTGGTTGATGAAGTTCTGTATTCCTCTTACACTGTTTGCTGTTCGATCTGATCCGTGTACGTAATGATCAGCTGGAACGCCGCGCGCCCAGAGCGCAAGAGCGCAGCTGCATAAGATTGGTAAACCTAAATTAAAGCTTAACTCCGATAGAGTTGAAAAGGAAACTTCAAAGGAGACTTCTGTCCGTGAGTGACAGTAACCAATATTACAGTTGAATTATATACACACGCGTCGCACATGTAGAGAAAGAAAAAAGGGGAAACAAAGGTAAATGTTTAATTCCTCCTCTTTACTCCTTTCCCTCGGAGGAAGGGGAAAAAAAAACAACTTATCGACTCGGGCTTTTTGGAGTCGACTCGTGTTATGCAAATCGATGCATCGATGTATCGATTTTTTGGTTAAAGCCCTAATATATATATATATATATATATATATATATATATATATATACACACACACACACACACACATTTTTTTTTTTTTTCAAAAATGGTGAAATGTCCCTTTAAAACTGAAAATGCAATTTAAAGCTCAGTTTCAGGTTCTGTGATCCTTGCATAGTAAATTATATTAGTTGAGAAAGTGAAACAATGAGTTGCATTCATTTTTATAGTACTGTAAAGGCCAGTACTTATTTAAATATCATCCCATGTACCCAAAGACATTCACAGCCTGATTTGCCCCCCCGAGCCTTGGGTTTGACATATGTGGCAATCTGACATCCTCTGGTAGGCTGTTGCAGAGTCTGGAAGTCTTGATGTCCAAGGCCCGAACGCATTTGGCCACCAGCCTAGTCTGATGATGAATGAATCCCCAGTAGATTGACGACCAGATTGATGTACCACGGGCACAGCTTTAAAGGTTAGCAGTAAAGTCTTAAAATCAATCTAAAGGAGACAGGCAGGATTGACTGTCTGATCAGCTAAAACAGGTGTATGTGTGCTCAAATCTCTGCAACTCACAGGTTTGATGGTGCCCATGATGACACACCAATGGGTACATTGTGATCTCAAGGCACACCTATGTCAAGAAAATACCACATCACATTGCATGTGTGAGTTTGGGAGGAAAAAAAAGACAAACAACTCTTCTATAAATGTAGGAGAATGCAGCCTGTCCAGTGATTTGTTGGCTGTGTGTGTGGCTGTGTGTGTGTGTGTGTGTGTGTGTGTGTGTGTGTGTGTGTGTGTGTGTGTGTGTGTGTGTGTGTGTGTGGCACAGACAGGCCAGTATCACTGACAGAGCTGGCTGGAGCTAGACTGCCTAGCTTACTCATGCACTGTCAATGATCACACATACCAGGGATAGAGTACATTTCTGTAGCAGCCATAAACTGAAGCCAAAGGTCTATCTATAGCTAGCCATACATCCCATGACTCTGCAGGGACTGCATGGTGCTGTTTACAACTCATTCTTTACATGATGGCTGATGATTTACAGTATCAGCCAGTAGACATTTACATGTCTACTGTATTTGTATATTGTTAGGTGTTTTACTCATAGTCTGGCTTATATTCGAATCTATGCTATTCTATTCTATATTTGTATGAATGTACGTGCATGGGGTCATGTGCATGCATGTTTGCTTGCGCGCGCACATCTGCACGCACAAACAAACGTGCGTGCGTGTGAGTGATTCTCCGCTGTGTGTCTAACTGTCTGAGACTATTATGATTATGAATGTACTGGACTATTCCAAGAACTAGTGGTACAGATATTACCATTTACCTTATGTAACACAAGGGCTCTGAGTTCACCTATCAGTGCCAAGAGTAGCAGAAAAACATACATGATGTACGGCAGGACTTAAAGTTACAGCTGGTTGCCTGACTATAAACATATAGACCACTTTTCAAAGCTTGGCTTTGATTTGTTGATCTGTGTATTTTTGTTACAAAATTAAAGCACATGCTATCATGTCCATTCTCCTTACTGCTCCTGTCAGGGACAGAAATACCGTGAGTACTGTAAATGGAGTAGAAGAATGAAGCAACACTCACTGATAAATGACAATATGCTAAATGTTTGTTTAGGATGATAGCAAAACAAATTCAGAAAATGGTCGATCATGTGCAGGGGGTGAAACATTGTTACAGATGGTATAAACTAACCCTAGCAGGCTAGCACAACTCAGCCTTTTAGCATTAGAATGAGTTTTCCAACAGTCGTAACAATCTACTATTTAATGCCCATAGCCTTACGTCCTGATTTATTGGCCCATGAAAATTATGGCAAACGTGAGTGTTAAAATTCTCTACAACAGTCCTATTTGTAAAGATATTATTAGATTGACTGCATTAGTGTGAAATTTGAGAATAATATTTTAAAAACAAAATAGCATCCCTGAACTTGTACTTTATGCATCCAGCTTTCAAAAGCAGATTGATTGCTTGATTGAAAATTGAATGCATATATTACAAACAAAAGCAAAGTCACTATGAGGCATTATTATCAGTAAAGCTTCAGTATCAATAATGCTTGCTGTAGGCTACTGTCATCGTTTCCTAGAAGGCTTGAAAATGCAGACAGGCAGAAGAACAAAATTAGCATCAGAGCAAGACCAAGGTCCACTGTTTCTAAACAAGCCAAATCAATGGTCCATCATGACTGTCTGGTTTGCTCTGTAACTATTTGAGTTGGTTCCTAAAAAAGGCAAAATGTTGAGATCATTGTGATCTCCTGGGTGGAATGACTGAGAGTTCAAGACCCAGCATACATTTTATGACCTCTCGTCTAAATACGCTTGATGTTTGCTGTACCAATGCCACATTGCTCGCTTGATAACGGTCGAAACGGGTGGCTCAAAGGGACACAACATTAGCATGTTTTACACCGCCCTTGGCTGTGCATTTGGGTCCATGTTGTTATGGTACCAGGACGTACAGTATGCACTCTCACCTTAGTGATTTAAAGTAAAACTACACAGATTTCCATCTTATCCCATTCATCATTCATCTTGTCACTGTTTATTTATCTCTCCATGTCTCTATTGCTATAATTGAGGTTCTAACTTGATTTCACTCAGAATCTCACCAAATATGTGAGACCAACAATAGGAGGGGGAAGAGAGAGGCACGGAACACAGGGGGGGACCTCACAAACTGCTGTTCAGACAGACGAGCCGTTTCATCATAGCCTAATATTCACAAAGGTTCAGAAAAGCGAGAAACCACTGAATATTCATGAACAAAAAAGTGTGTTTTTGATGTCACACCCATTGTTTTTCCTCTGTAGTTGAATGTGAGCCAATACCAGCTCCCTGTGGACTGGGCTGCTAGGTGTGGATACAGACACAACACCCTCGCCTAGCCTGGCTGTTGTGCTGTTTTCTCTGCTAACTGTCTGTCCCCAGTGGTCTTTGGACTAGAACCAGCAACAAAGGGAGTGCTAAACTGAGAGAAAAAGAAAGAGAAAGGCAGAGTAAGTGGATAGAGAGAAACCTCAGCATAGCACAGCACGAGGGAGGACTGGTTGACAGAGTAAACAGACTATTGGCTCACACCCTGGCAGCCAGTCAAATATCAGAGGGCAAACGGTGCATTCATGGTCTGTACTTCTCTCTGCCAATCTTTATCACACACACACGCACGCACGCACGCACGCACGCACGCACGCACGCACGCGCACACACACACACACACACACACACACACACACACACACACACACACACACACACACACACACACACACACACACACACACACACACACACACACACACACACACACACACACACACACCACACACACACACACACACACACACACACACACACACACACACACACACACACACACACACACACCTGCTATCTCGCTGTCCCTATGCTCTACCCCAGGTTCCTGGCCAGATCCTACCTTCACGTGTTGCCTGTTAGTCAACAACTCTCAATACTATGTGAGGCAGGAAAGAAGAGGGTGGTAGGAGGAGGAGGGAGGGAGGGGTGGAGTGCCACTTAGAGTAAAGTAGTCATGGAGTGAGGAGAGAGAGAGAGAGAGAGAGAGAGAGAGAGAGAGAGAGAGAGAGAGAGAGAGAGAGAGAGAGAGAGAGAGAGAGAGAGAGAGAGAGAGAGAGAGAGAGAGAGAGAGAGAGAGAGAGAGAGAGAGAGACTGGCGGTTGGGAATGGGGGAGCAGAAAAGTGGGGGTGGGGGTGGTGGGGGTTATTCCTAGAAATGGTAACTGACTGCAACATGTGTGGCCGTACCCAAAACCCAATTGTGAACAAACAAGCCTTGGTGAGGTCTGCAGGCACGGCAGGGTCCACAGCTAGTGTTAACTGGACAACTTGCAGTAAAACGAGGTAGTAATGACTGGAGAGGACCTCACATTTAGAGAGTCAAAATGAAGCTGGATCAGCAGGCCAGTTGTCAGTATGTGCTCACAACAACCCTAACAAACGGCAGTTAAATTTAAAACACACACACACACACACACACACACGCACGCACGCACGCACGCACACACCTCAGTTTTCAGGCAGTTTGTATCTCCATCTTTGTTCTCCGTACAGTACTTTGTGTACTAATTATGCACTCTGATATTCTGTCTGTTGTACTTCAGGAATCAAGTGAACTTGACTTGACTTGAATAACCTTGGGCCATTATTCCACAACAGTTGGAAAGTAATTCTTTCCAAAATGTGACTACTATATTCCACTTTGGAATGAAAGCCTTGTTCTGATAGTTCAACAAATAAGCCTTTAGACTCATTCCAGTAAGTGTACAAGTCAGTGGTTAATGTTATAACCCCCAAGTGTGTTACTGAACAACACAAGGAGAACAACAACAGTAAACAGCTGATCCTGACGAAGCCTTGGCTGGACGTTATGAGAACGAACCCCAAGGCGCTTTTCATCAAAGGGAATTAGTTTTCTTTGTGTGTGTGTGTGTGTGTGTGTGTGTGTGTGTGTGTGTGTGTGTGTGTGTGTGTGTGTGTGTATGGGGGGGGGTGGATTATCTCCCAGGTTACTTGACAGAGGCCTACTGTGATTTGATAATGATGAAGACACAGCAGGCGAGCAGGCTTAGAGTAAAGTGTGTGTACACATTACTGTTGCCTTGTTTGTGTGGTCATGCTCAGTGTGCGTGTCCGGATGCGTGCCCCGTGTACATACAGTGTCAGCATGTATGTAGGTGTACGTTCTATGTGACTATGTCTATGCTGTTTCCTTCCTTATCTGTGACAAACATTATTCAAAATTGTCCTGTCGTCTGGAAATGTTGGCTTAATGTCTCATCCTTGTCCTATCTCTGTAACCTTGTTTGAACATAATGTAAGTTTGTTTACTGTTCAGTTATTGCATTAGGATGAAATATTTTGTTGTGTGTTGACTCTTGTCTCAGGTATGGGCAATACATGGTAATAAAAAAGGCAATAAAAACAATACTGATTATTTAAAGGAAAATTGGTGAGAGCCACCCACCACATATTGATCTGTAAAATTAAAGTAACTAAACCCTATAGGCTATGTCAAATTATTTAAAAATGTTTCCGTTTTACGTTTCATTTTACATAAAACACATTGTGTGTATGTGTGTGTGTGTGTGTGTGTGTGTGCGCGCGCGCACGCCTGTGTGCTCACATGTGCACACAAAGTTTAATGTTTAGCAAACAAATAGGAGAAGGGCACCACCTAGGTTTGATATTTACCTATACTAGTTACTTTGAAGCACCACATTTCTTTCCTTTTGTTTTGTTATTATTTTGCATCCTACTACCATGTTGTTGTTTACTGATTAGGGATAAGGGTTACTCTCCAGAATATGAACAAAATATACTGTGTGACATAAGTAATGATTATTTTTGTAGCTGTTTCATAAGAGAATAAGAGTAGTACTCAAGAGGAACTAAAGGACTCATGTACAGTAGACTTTCACTCTTGCTGAATATCAACCCTGACAGAGGAGTTACGGCATGAGGAACAGTGGATCATGTTAATCATAAGCCTATATATGATCTGGAGGTGGGATCATCAATATAATTGCACACTGTATCTTGGTAATTATATCCCTAATGACTTAAGTAAAATTGATGCTTATCTTTTAATAACTAGCAAAAACAAAGAAAGCAATGATATCATAAACTATATCATTCAGAAAAGTCAAATTAGTGTAGGCTAATAGCTCATCTATATTCTATATATCTATGGGCTACAGAAAGAAAAGGGCAAGAAATTTGGGGTTGAATTGACAAATCGGTGATGTCCAATCAGGGCGACGGACTATCTGAGTCGCTCCCCTCTCTAGGCCAAAATGCTTTCAGGTAGCTCAGGCTATGTGACCAATGACATGCAATCCAATGACATCCAATGACCAATAACATGCAAAACCTAAAGTAGTATTAAAAAAAATGGTATAGCCAACAGATTCTTTGGTTGAACAATGTTCACATCTAGGTTGCCGTGTTTACAATACATTTCATTTTGCAATGGGAACGAGACATGCCAATGTAATCAAAAGTTCACAGGTTCACAGACCACTGGTTCAAATCCCAGGAAGCAGATCTTGACTGTGAAATTAGCCATTTCCTGATAAGTAAGGAAGTTGTTTTGAGTGATTTTGCTTGGTCAAAACAACATAATTTGTTTAAAAGTTAAAGCTCAACATTCAGATAGAAATCGTGTTTCTATAGCTCTCCCTTTCTTTCCAACAATTGAAGTAAACAGAAACAATTTCATCAAATCAGCAGAAAGAACCGCTTTGTCTAAATTTGGATGCTTGGTTATGTGTTTGATCCTTTTCCCCCTCTAGATTGGATTGGAAATGGATGAAAGTGTATTTGTAAAGTTAAGGAGCTAGAATGACAGGGAGAACTCTGTTTAAGTGGGGGGAAAGTGACAAATCAGCTGAAAAACATTTTCTGCTGAGAGTTGTCAAAACATATTATCCTTGTTAGAAATCTCCTTGTCCTTTTACTTTAAGAGTTACTTATTCAAAGCTACTGAGTACCCCAACCATGGATGAGTAGCCAATTTCACTGTAGTTGACACAAAAATGATCAGACATTATGTGAATGTCAACAATGGCATTGACATTCACTGACCCTGACTGACTGTATGGAACACTCTAATATGTACTCACTTTCACGCACACAAATGTTACAGGCTTGTTAGGGCATTGGTTCTGAATCATAACAAGAAATCCCAAATTAACATTTATTACCACATGGACACACTTTTGAAAAAGTACACAAAGGATCCCCATAAGAGAAGGCTATATGCTCCCTATTAGACGGCATTTTATCTCTGTGATCCCAATGTATAAAGTAAAATCAATGTTAGTTTAACTCAGAGAGTGTACAAATGGAACCAGATTTGTACAGTCCCATTTGGTTCCTAACTACAATTTAGCTGGGGAACACGTGGAACTCTCTCAAGGACCCCTGGGCCCCCACTTCAGCCCTGAGGACTACTGCCCTGCCAATAGGGACCCTGCATTTGATAGCCATGCGCCAAACACTAAACAGTCACGTCACCATGTTATGTCCCAGAAGTTGTTAGAAACATAACAGTCATCTTTATCTACAGTATCTCACATGGTCAATGAGGCTGTGGATTGGTTGAGCTGTGAAAAGGATATGATAGGCTACCAGGCCAGCTTGTGTACACAAACATTAGTTCTCACGTGCAGCATGTGTGGGAGAGACCATATCATATTTAGCACGAATAGCTTAGTGGGAATGAGTTATTGAAGATTATTGAGTTACTTGAATTCATGTAAAATCTGGTCCCTGTGATAGACTAGTTTATTAATTTAACGGGTTTCCCTCGGATTCAGGAACACACCATGTAGAAGAAATCCTCAGATGATGATGTGTTTGTACATGTGTTGAATGTGTTCATGAATTACACAATCCAATCAGCCAATGAATGCACATCATCCAATGATGTTGTTTTTACTAAATGCAGCCTCCTCACATTCCTGCTGGAGAGTGGGTGTGCCAGTGTACAAGAGACAGAAAGGGGGCTGTATATAAATGGCCTATGGCCCCCCTAGTCTTTGAATGGAGGCAACAAACTCGCTGAACCCCTGCTGATGGCAGCCTGCCAAATCTTACCAAAGTTGACTCCACAGCTGAATAGACTTTGCAACACAGTTTCCCCATATCTCAGGGGAGATTGGGTCTGGTTACAGGAATATTGAGACAACAGTAGTGGACGGGGAAATCTGACAAAAGCAGCCGTAGCGGCAGATAAACACTTACTAGTTGTTTACCGCAGTCACTCATGTTATGCAGGAAAACATGAGGAAGTATGCCCTAGTTTCCAGGTTGCTCACTTCCTCGTGAATGGATTTTCACAGCTGAGACTCTGAATTCAAAAGTAAACATACAAGGGACACACAAAAGGGATAGAAAAATGCTCGGGCCTGGCGCTGGTGTCCTTATTTCACTTACTGTTGATGATACAGCCTGTTCCTGCATAGCCTCGTAGTTCCTGTAGTTCGAACACGTTTTCAGCTCAGCTGCTCTTCCGATTGGACCAACACCACGTGGCTATATGATAGTAGCTCCTTATTTGGACACGAGGGCGCTCTTAGTTGAGCATTCAGGTTTAGTAAGAAATCAGAAATGTACACCATGTTCTACCACACAGGCATGTCCCCCTCCCCCTATTGTCACAGAATAGATGCTGCGATTCTAATGCCTGGGTGGGTCCAGCTCAGATATGTTTATATTATGTTTATGTTGTAGGGCAGGCGCACCATTAATCAATCAGTGTATATAATCATCAATCAATCAATGCATGTGGGCTAGTCATTAATCAATGTATGTGGTTGATGCATTGTGTAGCCTATGATGACTGTGTGTGAGCACAGTGCAGCCAATATTTTGATGGGTGCATAACATTGCCAAATCATTAGGCTTTTTTAAACAGATTGTCCACAACTCATTTGTCTATTTCTCATGATACTGTCGCCACTTACGACACCTCGTGCATTGTCGTGTGCGTTTACCAATACCACTGCAAAAATAATGGTGGGCAGTGGGATCAATAGACATTTTACTACTTTGAACGTGGATGACAAATGCTTTGCTGTGGTATGGAATGCATTACTACTTTGAATGACCACTCTATCGATGGTGAATGATCACTCCATTGGGGGTGTTTGAGTATTTGTGAAATGTGGAATTATTAAAGCAGTTCAATACAATACTGCTATGAAAATACGCAAATGTGTATTCTACCTAGACAGACAGCAGCAGACAGTTATCAGTTATGTAATGTCCAGTTGGGTGGACTATTCCAATGTGCCGTCTGGTTAGGGAAACACTCTGAATGTGGATGTGAACAAAATACCACTTGTAAAATACGAAACATGTATAAATGTTTTGCAAAATGTTCGCTTAAGATGGAATCGATGATGTTTAATTGATGGGTTGTACAGTCCGCGAATAGTGTTACGCGTCTTTTCCAAATACACTCAAATCCCTCCCCCGGCTCACATGGTACAGTCCGTTACGCGTCATCCATTGTTTACAAATCAACGGTAGGAGCTTTGCTTACTGCCGAGCAGCGTGGTGAGAGCAAGGAGCGGCACGACGCTCTCATTCATCGAGGAAAAAAACAAACAAAACCTCAACACGACCAGACAGAACCGAGCAGGGCGAGACATCTTTGGGGAAAATGCCTTGTCGAAAGGAGAACTACATCTTCTTGGAGCAATCTGTTACCGTCGATTCTAAAGAAGTAGACGCTTTGGTGACGAAAATCGGCGAGGCACTGCAGCTTCAAAACAATAGTGCTACACAGAAGACGATGTCGTCGTGTCTACACCACGGGCTCAGCAGTAGCAGCAACGGCAGCGCTGGTGGCAACGTGAACGCCAAACAGAACATCAACAATGGAGCGGCGGCGGCGCTGCTACAGAAACGGAGCGGCTGTTGTATGCGGCTCCGAACGACACGCGGGCGGAACAGCAGAGCCAGTCCGTACGGCATGCCGGTGGGCTCCGGCAGCGACCAGGAGACGTGGGACCATATCAAACCCTGGAACAAGAAAAGGATCAACGTCGAGGAAGACGATCCGCACCAATTACTCCAGGATTTAATTCTGTCCGGAAATCTTATAAAAGAGGCAGTCAGGAGGCTGCAGTTTTCTGCCGCAGACTGTGGGGATTTTTCAAATGCCGCAGACAATGTGCCGTGCTGATGGTCCATGATATAATATGCGACCCCCCGGCCAAGATATGGTTTTGTGGACAAAAGTGGGACTATTTTCTCCCATCGTTATTTTTTTAAACAATGTCTAGTTTAACAATTAAATGTCATTTGTTTGGTAGCTATGTTTTATTCAATGGATCATGTCTTGCCGACAGCAGCCAGCTTTAGGTTAGCATTGGATTTAGCTGGCGAGTAGCCACCCGGCTCGTTGGCCATATTGTTTATGTTTGAACATCTCCTTGGTGGCTCGTTTGTTGTTGTTGTCGTCGTCGTCCTCGTCTGTGTGTGATGGTGGTGGTGGGGGTCGGGTTGGTTACCCATTCTGTCGATGGATTGTTGTCAATTCAAATAGAAGCCAGCCATTTCCTGACCCATCAAAGCTTTCGCTTTGTTTACATTGTCAACTGTGAAAAGAATGGGGAAGAGAAATTGCTTGGAGAAACGTGACGATGCCCAGTTTTTTTTTTTTTTTTTTTTTAATTTGATGTCGAGATGGTTGTTATTTAAACAGCCAATGAACCATGACACTGTCGACGCCGCAAGCTTGGATTCTCTTGGAGAAAACGGAAGACAAGACACAACATCAACGGACCCGTGGGGGGAGGGAGGGCATTTGGGGGGAATCGAATTATTTTTCACCGGAGTTTGGCAATGTGTAATGATTATTGGGAAATGGGGTCGGCCATCACAACACTACTTTGTGGTGCTATATACTTTCTGAATTCCGACGGGGAGTTCTGATCGTTTTCTTTGTTCCTCACTGTAAAGAAAATAACCATGACTACTTCGTAACGGAGTATTTTATAATGTTCCTGAGTTTTCAGGGCCCTTTTTGGTGTCTTAATAAACCCATTTTGTTTTTCCAAACCTGATGGTTGTTTTTCTATATATTGATGGTTATCTAAAATTATGCAGGCAGTTTAATTAGGATGTGCCTGTGTATCCATATCAATATATATTTTTTACTTTGGTCATTTTAGCTACAATTGCTTTTGCAACCCTTGCCCTGTATTTGAATTCAGGAAATGGTACCCCCTCCTCCGGGCTATGATACTTGACAACGTGGTCTTTAAGGACACATGCTCATTATCATTCTATAAATACTCCTGCTGGCTCACAGCATGCAAGCAATATATTACACCGCTAGTGGAAAACATGTTTTGCCAAGTTGTCTTCACCATAAGCTACAGTTTATCTTGCCCCTTCTACTGTTCATGCATTGTTTCATCTGGCCAATGAGTCGTTTTTACAGCTGTATTACACATAGACTACGAGTTGAGGGTTATGATGACATCACCATTTCTCCATCTTGACTGGGTGTTGTTTGGCATGTTGATGCAAGAACACTAAGCAGATTCCATTCTGACCACAGGCAGGAAGTTAGGCCTACTTTTAAGTCAAGAGTCAAGATACACAACGTCAAAATATGAGAATTGTCATTTAACTTAACTAAGGTAATTTAGTTAAGGATCAGGTTTTACTTATTTCAAAATGGGAATGGTTAAAATTACAAGCCCAAGGCTTAGATTGCTCAATTAAAATTGTATTAACAGTCTGGAGAATTGCATTACATTTGAAGCACAACTCGATACAAAGACTTTAACTGAGGTCATCACTGAAACATTTCTAGTTGTTTGGGTCCACCATGTTCATTTTCTCAAAACATTTAGATACAAACATTCACATCCAAGAAATCTGTGAAGGACAGCTGAAAGGGAAAATAAAAACATGATTAGTGGAATAGGGAGGGTGGAATTATTTTATATAGGTCACTTTCTCATAGGGCACCTATAGGTGTCTGCAATTCAACAGTGTTTTGGTGGTGGCAAAGGAATTAAATTAATTTAGTCCCTTGTTTGTGCCTAATCTGGGTTGCACATGGTTTGTTGAACTCCCTCTGGGGGTCCGGGAGTGGATAATTTAAAACACAAAACCCTATGTGGATACAGTATTGACGAGGTATTTGGCATATTATGACCAGAAAAGGAATGTTATGGTTTAGCCTCTGAAACCACAAAAGTTCATTTGGTTAAGAAGCTGCATCACATGCAATATATGAATGTAACAATCTGAAGAATGTTAGCAATGTGTCACAAATTGTTTGTATACTACAACACTAGCTATAATTATTCCTTTTGCTGTCCAAATCTTCAGCAGCATTTGTTCAGATGCAATTTTGAGACTGACATTTGGCCTATGGCATGTCTGACATGCACCCAAACATTGTCCCATAGGGCACTGTATAGATTTAGCAACATGGATTCCAGATGTTAACTATAAGTGCCGAGTGCTCTCCCTCCTGTTGAATGCTATTCCAAACTCTTGCCTGTCCCAGTTTCAGTTTGCTTTAGAGTAGACATCCATACTCTGAGCTTTCTGATTCAGGGCAATCTTGTAATGGAGACATGACTAGCTGAGTAAGGTTTTTTATATATCTTGAATCAAGAATGGAAAAACATACACACAGTATACTGTACAGTATATATATATACAGTTGTGTATATATATATATATATATATATATATATATATATATATATATATATATATATATATATATATATATATATATATATATATATATATATACAGTTGTGTTCAAAATAATAGCAGTAAAGCCCAAAATCCTTATAGTGGTTTTTATTTCCATGCATTGGGAACACTGCACATTATATTCTAAATCAAAACATGAAGAAAAAAGCAGAAATTATTTAATTACTTTACAGTAAATGAAGAAAAATGAACATTGGGCTGTTAAAAAAATAGCAGTGTCTGCATTTCACTTTACAAACTCAAATATTTACTGTATTAACTGAAAACTAGCCAGGATTCAGCATTCCTGTGAATCACTAAACTAATATTTAGTTGTATAGCCACTGTTTTTGAGAACCGCTTCACATCTGTGTTGCATGGAGTCGACCAACTTCTGGCATCTGTGAACAGGTATTCCAGCCCACGATGATTCGACAACATTCCATAATTCCTCTGCATTTCTTGGTTTTGCCTCAGAAACAGCATTTTTAATTTCACCCCACAAGTCTTCTATCGGATTAAGGTCCAGGGATTGGGCTGGCCACTCCATGCCTTTGATTTTGTTGGTCTGGAACCAAGAAGCTGCTCGCTTACTGGTGTTTTGGGTCGTTGTCTTGCTGAAACACCCATTTCAAGGGCATTTCCTCTTCAGCATAAGGCAACATGACCTCTTCAAGTATTTTGATGTATCCAAACTGATCCATGATCCCTGGTATGCGATAAATAGACCCGACACCATAGTAAGTGAAACATCCCCATATCATGATGCTTGCACCACCACGCTTCACTGTCTTCAGAGTGTTCTGTGGCTTGAATTCAGTGTTTGGGGGCCGTCTGACAAACTGTCTGCGGCCCCTCATTCGTCCACAAAATGTTTCTCCATTTCTCTTTTGGCCAGCCAATGTGTTCTTTGGCAAATTGTATCCTCTTCAGCACATGTCTTTTTCTTAACAGTGGAACTTTGCAGGGGCTTCTTGCTGATAGATTAGCTTCACACAGGCGTCTTCTAATTGTCACAGTACTCACAGGTACTTCAGACTGTCTTTGATCATCCTGGGCTGGAATACCTGTTCACAGATGCCAGAAGTTGGTCGACTCCATGCAACACAGATGTGAAGCGGTTCTCAAAAACAGTGGCTTTACAACTAAATATTACTTTAATGATTCACAGGAATGCTGAATCCTGGATAGTTTTCAGTTAATGCAGTATATAAGTTTGTAAAGTAAAATGCAATTTCTGCTCTTTTCTTCATGTTTTGATTTAGAATATAATGTGCAGTGTGCAGTGTTCCCAATGCATGGAAATAAAAACCACTATATTGATTTTGGGCTTTATTCAACTTTTTAAACAGACTGCTATTATTTTGAACACAACTGTATATATATATATATATACATATATATTTGAGTTATGGATTTGCTACTACCTCATGGAGTTGAGATAGAAGCAGTGTAGCATCATATCTAAACTGCATTACCTATCTTTATTTATTTTATTTTTGTAATTCAATCAACACAAAACAGCATCAAAATCTAAACAGTCAGTCTAGAGA
The DNA here is from genome assembly GCA_039105355.1 of Benthosema pterotum. Classification (NCBI taxonomy): domain Eukaryota; kingdom Metazoa; phylum Chordata; class Actinopteri; order Myctophiformes; family Myctophidae; genus Benthosema; species Benthosema pterotum. The sequence continues at coordinate 16,930,319 of CM076967.1, read as the reverse complement.
AAAACAAAACAATTAAAAAAAAGAAATCCATTCAACTACCAATGTCAATGTTCATATAAGGTCCAAGTTTCACCATTTACTCTGCCCAGCATAATATTCATAGGATGTAACTTTGATCATTTCCTCGTTCCAACAAGTCCAACCTTACAAAGCATTTTTTAAATACGAGGAACCACTGTCCTGTGCCCTAATAAACAAAAGCCTTGGGTCTATAGGCAATGTAATTCCCACCCATATCTCTATAGATTCCAATACTCTGTACCATATCAAGAAATTCCAATGCTCTGTACCAAAAGGGTATACTATGCAATAGTGGTGGGACGATTCACTTACTTCACGATACAATATTGATATTTAGGGTTCTGAATCAATTTATATTGCGATTCTTAATTATGCTGTGATTTGACATATCTATATATCACATTTTTTCCCCACAAACGATTGTTGCTTTTATTATACTAGAACATTTTAAAGGAGATTTCCACCCATTTTCAAGATTTTTTTCTTAGAGTGTACAAATGGAGCCACTGTAGGCCTACTGTGTGATCAGAATTGCATGTGCGATCAGAATTGCATGATATAGCCTAACTAGGGAGCATGATATATCCAATGGAGGGAGCAGCAATTAAGGGGGGTGACATGTGAGAATTTTGGCTGGTTAAAGACCAGGCGAGCTGCAGCATTTTGGATCAATTGGAGAGGCTTAAAGGACCACGTCATCACCAATTTCATATAATTGCTCTTCACTAATACATTTTCTTTCTGAGTCTCATGGGAGGGCTGTGGGCAGGTTCATACACCCATCCACCATGCGCACAATGATATCGTTATAAATATATATATATATATATATATATATATATATATATATATATATATATATATATATATATATATATATATATATATATATATATATATATATATATATATATATATATATATACATACACACATATATATATATATTAAGGCTGTTGAAAATAGTTAATTAATGGGATTAAATTAATTTTGTTGATTAATCTGATTAAAATTTTTAACGCAATTAACTCATGTGCAAACTCACTCAACCCACTGAGCATTTTCTCATTGAAAGAAATGGGTAGAGCACAGATTTACGGAGACATATAGCCGTGTGTCTCCCTGTAACCGGAGCCATAGAGTATAGCTGGAGGATCTACAGGCATTGAGGGCCTGTAGATCACCTATTTTGATGAATATCTTAAAGATAAATGGTTATTTTTTTACAGATTCGGTTTCCTTTTTAAATGTTGAAATCCTGTACAGGAAAACATGCATATTTTGGACATAGTTCGAATGGTGATTAATCATGATTAAATTAATTTTGAAGCTGTGATTAATTTGATTAAATTTTTTAATCATTCAACATCCCTAAATATATATATATATATATATATATATATATATATATATATATATATATATATATATATATATATATATATACAGTATATATATATATATATATATATATATATATATATATATATATATATATATATATATATATATATATATATATATATATATATATATAGTTTTTTACGTTGTGTATCTTGACTCTTGAGTTAAAAGTAGGCCTATATAAGAAAAAACATTTATTTTTATGATGAGAACAATGGCTTCCATTATTGTAGCCTATTGTAACCTTTCAGGATTAGAAAGCCTGCGTTTTTTGCAGGTAAAATAAGCACCTCATTCATTTTATACACTAACACACAAAGCGGTTCACCTACTGGCAGAATAGGCCATTATGCAGTGTTTAGTAGGTCCCCAAGATTCTCATGCTGTGATGCTTCATTAGCCCAGTTTCATTCAGTATGAGACAGGAGGGTGGAGCTAACCATCCCAAGCACAGAGCACGGTATTCCCAAAAGCGTTCAAAGGTTAGAGACGTGGGCAGCACATGTGGAGCGAAAAATGGGTCATGTCTCATTTTTCTCTTCCCATATCCCACATTTCTTCAATTCCTCCACCCATTCCTCTGTCCTGGCTGTCACAGGAAATTACCGTACCCATTTCAGACAAGATTCTCTAGAGCACAGTAGGCCTACATAAAGTGGCATGTACAAGAGAAATAACCAGCTTAAAATGTTCACTTGTGAAGCCTGAAAAGCCAAAAATGATACTGTACACATTTAATAACTTTAGTACTTTATATATTTTCTAAGCATTACATTTACACAAATGTAATGTGGCATTGGAGGGGACCATGTTACCCTTACCTTAACCTCCGTAAAACTATGCCTAACACTAAGAGGGAACATAGACATGAGTGCTAAGGGCCCAATTTACAACCTGAAATTTTGAGGACTTTGAAGTACAACGTATAATGTTTTGATTGAGACAGCATTGAGACACTGGCGTTGATTGGTTGATGTTAACTAAAAAGGATACAACCCAAATTAGAAAACTCATATTAGTAGGCTCCCAGACAGATTGATCAAACAGTGCTAGAGATTTGCTGCTCAAGATGGACGGACACAATGGACACCAACAGATGGGTGAACCCGACTGAGCTTGGAGCTTGGTTGTCTGCTCCACTTTCATTTTGGGAAGGGTTTGCGTGTGTAACGTTTGAAGTCTGGGGATTAACAGTTTGCACTCCTGCCCAGTGCCAGTTTGTGGGCCAAATGACTTCAGTTCTACATATGAGAGATAGCAGATCTTACAGCCAGGACAGCCTGCATTCTCTCCAGCTTTTTTGTTTTGATGTCTCCAAGTCAGGCCTCTGTCTCTGTTGATGTTTTGGAACACAATATGTCATCTCTGGGGACAACTGTGCCTGGTAAGCCCAATGGTGGCAATTATTTTCTTATCTTTCAGAGGATTTGGCAAAGAAACACAACAATATTTAGTGAGTTGGTACATTTTTCCCACAATTAACTAATTTGTGTTGCATCCTAAGTGTAGCTTTTTCTGTATCTCTACAATTCTGCATCTTATTTTTGTATTTTTGTTCACATCATGAGGCATTGTGTACGACAAACATGGTTAAACGTTGTCAGAATCTTGTGATGTGCATTGTCCTCTGTGCTGAGTTCTCCAGCAGTTTAATGCAGGACAGGACAGAGGGGAATACAGAGTCAGGACTCATGGACAGGACATTCCCACAGTACATGCCCAAGGCAGACGTGCCTATACTGTAGCAGCACAGTCAGCCAGGGATAGCAAATTGAAAGAAGAGGTAGAAGGAAGAACATTAAGCCTCATTTATGCTTTGATATGTGACACATTATTGTGTCAAGCATACACTTGCTACACTTTTCCTTATAACAAAATACAAAATATCCACGTGAGCTGAAATGAATACTGTGGAATGAATTCAATTAAGTTGTAAAGAATGATAAAACCTTTGTCTTTCTATTCTTCACATGCTCTCGAATTCCTAAATGTGCACTTTAACAATTTTCAAATCAATGTGTGTTCAATTGAAACGCCCATATTTATTTCCCAATACAGCAAGACATAAATAATAAGCAAAGAGGGAGAGAAGACAAGAGCACTTAACTTAGGTGGTTGAGAGATCTCACCAACAGAGCCCACTCCCAGGCATTTCTGGCTGAAGGTATAAGTGAAATAGGAGAGAAGAAATTAGCCAGTTTTCTGATATTCTATTTTGTGATCCCAGATCTTGATTGCAAGATATGGTTTGAATGAGTGCGTCGATTGGTTATAGTCGGCCTTTTCATGACTCATGGTGCCAACAAAACCAGGAAATAATTTAAAAAGCGTTTCCCCCATAGAAAGTATTTATTTATAGATCTATACGCCTCAAATCTAATGCCACTTGTCTTTCACATTTCTAAGTAACAAATTCACATTGAAATTCCTCATATAAACATAGATTAGATAAATGAGGTTGGGATGTGCAATTATAGAGCCAGCAATAAAACATTTTTTGGCAGTTAGTAAAGTTGAATGTTACTTCAGTTAAGTGACAACTGTGTCGTGTTGAGGCAGACCAGATAAAACGTTTAGCAGAACAGTGGAAATTCTGAAGGACCGGTTCTCTGAAGCAGGAATGAATGAGCAGAAACAATACAAGGCTTTAAACAACTACTGTTATGAAGTGGAACTGTGTCTGATCAGTTAAATTAAAGTCTGTGGTCTTGTCTGTGTTCTTTCCCTCTCTGTCTCTCTCCGAAGATGTTTATAGGGAATCTCTACCACAAGATTTCATAATTAGTGACACTGAGAAAATCTCCACAAAGACCTTCCCATCCTGGGAATCTTAGTCCAGGTCACGACACCAACAACCAGGATCCAAATCAGGTTCTGTTTTGGGAAGGGATGCTAAAACGTACTGTACTACCAGGGAGAAAATAGGCGCTTCCCTACAGTAGCCATGGTTCACAATCCAGCAGTCAAAGTGCAATGATGTTTTTTTTGTAATATAGACAGGACGATAATATTGGAGGGTGCATATGTGCCCTGCACACAGCTGTGGTATTTAGGATTCAGCTAGATTAGGTCAACTACAACATTCAGGAGAGTCCACAGATCATTCTCTTAGCTTAATTAAAATAATGTAACATATTGGAGCATCCAGTGTGTTTCATACCATATGGCTTCCTCATGTTTACTCTTAACCTGAGTGGTATCAGGTTTTCAAATGCCTTGTGCCAACAGATAGTAATAATCCCAATTAATTAATCATGTGTCAACAGAACTAATCAAGGTTCACATATCAAGTGTAGCATGAGAAGCCAACTGTCTGCACATTACAGTGATACTTCTACCTTTGTAATTCTTTCCATGTAGGTATAGAGTTCTCAATGGGCCTAAAAACTGAGGCCCGGCCCTAACTGATCAGGCCGACCAATTAACATAGTTTTTAGGTCCGCACCGCCCCCACAATGTCGGGTTGGGCCCGGTCAGGTTGGGGTAGAATTTGAGCACTCTACACAGAGTAAAAGTGGAAAACAACAATCAGCACCATCTACAAAAGAGGTAAATACACAGACATAACTATTATTTTTATCATAATAAAATAATTCAATATATATTGCTTTTTTCGTGGAGCCCTAGGCCCGACAGGGCCCTACTGATCTGCATACATTTTAGGCTCGAGCACGACCCTAAAATGTCGGGTCAGGTTCGGGCAGAGTTTGAGAACATATACGTCTATATCAACTATATTAAAAACATAAAACACTCCCAGGAACCATACTGTAACAAAAACCTGTAATAAATGTTTTGCATTGTGAGGGTAACAAAAAAAAACATAAACAAAGATATCAATTTGAAAGGTAAAACAAATCTAGTGCATTCAAGAAACAGTAAATAACAACGATACATGGCCAGTGTCGGGCATCAGGCATGACAGACCAATCAATCTACGTGAGGACAATTTGAGTCCTCACATTTGTCTTCAATGTTTGTGTTTGGAAGTATTTATCTTTGCTGAATTACAGTACATGTCAAGCACCACCTATACAAATACTGTTAAATTTGGATGACATCATAAAGACACAAATCTATATGTCCAAAAACAGGAAATCATCATAAAGGAGGGGGGAAAAAATGCATGGTCGGGTTGTGGGGGCAACAGTTCCACCAGAGAGCTCCAGACTTCCCTTTCCAGAGCAACATTAGTGACCCCGGGATCCTGAAATGTTCCGGGGTCTCCTCCCAGTGAGACGTGCATGGAGGTCCTGCGGTACAGCAACTGCAATACCAGCTGCTCCGATTGTCCAGCTGATATCCTCCTCTGCCCTCCTCTCACCCGTGTGAACAAGACCCCAAGATACTTAAACTCTTTCACCTGGTTCTAGTTCCATACTTGGACTGCACAATCCACTGGTTTCCTGCTGAGAAACATGCCTTCAGATTTGGGAGACGCTTCAACCTCTATCCATCGATTGAATAGACACTTATCAACAGAAATGTTACGATCCAATCGTGCCGGTATAGCAGATATTCAGATACCCGCCGGGCAAGTAGATATTTTGTATTCATTGCATCGGTGGATCACGGATACTACTAGTAGGGCGGGGCGAAGCATAGTTTTACTGAAGTTATGTTTAGGGTTAGTAACCGCATAAAGCACCGTCTAACCCTAACCCTAGCCTAATCCTAAACCCTAAACATAACCTCAGCAAAACAAGGCTATGCCTACACCTAACCCCAACCCTAAACTTAACCTCAGTAAACTTATGCCTAAACCTAACCTAACCCTAACCATAACTTCAGTAAAACTTCCTTCGCCCCGCCCTACTAGTAGTATCCGTGATCCACCGATGCAATGAATACAAAATATCTACTTGCCCGGCGGGTATCTGAATATCTGCTATACCGGCACGATTGGATCGTAACATTTCTGTTGATAAGTGTCTATTCAATCGATGGATAGAGGTCGAAGCGGGTGGATTTGGAGATGATGATCATCATCCCAGCTGCTGTATTAAACCAGAAAAGCACTGACTTGTTCACTTCATCAGAACCTTTCGTACAGTCGTACAAATACACACTTCTATGAAAAAAGGGAAATCATATACAGTTAAAAAAAAAAAATGAAAAAGGGGAAAACACAACTGAAAAACAAATCAATATGTCAAGACCAAGGCACTGATGCAAGCATCTTCCCTTGATCTCTGTGATTTCTGACATCGCACTTATGTTTCAGTTCAGTTAAACCACCAGAATGGATTGCTAACTGTACTGCTCTACCACCAGAGTTCATCTCCTCCACTGCTTCTGGTGCTGACTCTCCTCCTGCCTTGCAGCCGCAGCATCTCCAGGACAGTGCGAGCATACGTGTCCCTCAGGTTCACACCTCCTCCTCCCTCCCCGACGTCCCCCACCGAGCCACGCGCCAGCCTTTTCAGCACCTCACTCTGACGCAGCGCGGCCTCCTTGATCTTCAGGGTGAAGTAGCATGCAGAGAAGCGGTCGTTGATGATGGCAATGGGCAGTGCCAGAACGAGGATACCAGACAGAATGCAGAGGAATGCAAGCACCTTCCCTGGGACAGTATCAGGCCGGATGTCCCCATAGCCCACCGTGGTCATGGAGGTGGTTGCCCACCACCAGGCTAACGGCACACTACTGAAGGTGGTACCTGGCAGGTCACGTTCCAGTGCGAAGACGGTTGTGGCGAAGAGGGAGATACCCACGCCGAGGAAGAGCAGAAGAAGACCCACCTCCTCGTAGCACTGGGTGATGGTCATCCCGAGGGACTTGAGGCCTGGAGATTACATAAATGTAGGAAGAAGATGAGTCACAGGAAAATAGTCAGCTCTTGATTTGTTGTTTTTTTCTCGTGGAGATGTTTCTTTTTTGCCTTATGTTACAGCCATCCTTAATATTTGCCATGAAAGAACAAGAGCAATACGTTATTGAAATTTCAAATAACTGAATATCCAAGGATTATCAAAATTTAAGATTTAGATTTAGCATTTATCTTAAAAAGACAATGTAGGCTATATAAATGATCACTACTGTCCTGCTCAAAGTGATGTCTCTGGATCGCAAATATATGGTGAATCAGGTGAATCCTTAGGCAACCCTAAGGATAGATAGAGGCAGAAAGTGTCATCATGTACAGAAAAAAAATGAAGTACTTTACCACAGCATGCGTAATTTTCCCAGAATTTTATCCTTCAATTTAGCTAAGTCAAGATGTCTTTATGAATAGCCTGATTATCGGCCTACTCAGAGTGGGCTGGGTCTATGGGTTTGGCTCCATGCTAGATGAGTGTAGGGATTGGGGATATTGGTGTATTCGAACATGGGGGTAGGGGGTCCCATCGCTAGAACAGGGCCAAACCTTTCTCTGCAAGAATACGTTGACTGCCCAAGAATAATGATAACTGAATAGCCTGAACATGGCCCTCTTTCAACCACTATGGATGAAATGGACTACAGTCTGAAAAAGAAAGTTAATTTACTCATGTAGACATTTCGCACTTTCATTATCATTTGATATAGTACATTCATTGCCATCGTGGCAACTGGAGCAAAGTGGAGATTATTATTATTTGCTATATTACTGACAATTATTCAATTCATATTCAACATGTGACAATAACATGAAAATGTTATTGTCACATATAACTAATATGGGTTGTTAATGTTCCTGTAATATAATTGTTCAGGATGACACAGCCAGCATGTGATCATCTCATCATTTTTATCCAATTTTCACCCGTTCTCAGCAAGCTAAATGAGGAGATGTGTGAATCTGATGATTATGGCTGTTTTGTTAAGGGAAAATACCAGCCGCATGACAGAACAGAAATGGCACAAAGAAGAATGGCTTGTCTTCTCCGTCTACATTGTTCTCACACAAAAGAAATACAATAACATAAATTAGCTTAACTGAGTTCAGACTTTTACCTTAAAATATAACTCAAAAATGGATGGTCAGATTTTCAATGATGATTGACCTCATAAGCCATTATAAAACTCTTTGGAATGTGTTATGATTATTGTTATAAGCCATTAGCAGTATTGCTGAATGCTTATAATTACAGTATATTATACAGATTTCAATGCATTATAAGTAGTGTATATAATGCATCATCCTTTCTTTCTTTCTATTTTTCTTTCATTCACAATCCTCCCCAAAATCACTCAGATCAAAGCATAGCATGCATCATCTGTCTCTTTCGCTCTTGTTCCTGCTTGAGGTGCGCGCGCACACGCAATCACGCACGCACGCACGCACGCACAATATGCAATTAGGTGAGCATGTCTCTTTTCAGTGTCCCGCCTTCCAATCCCTGGGGGGAGATGTCAAAATATGAATCTGTGCATTTCCTATTCTGTCTCCGCATCTTGTTCTGACTTTCTCACTCTACATGGCTCTCTTGCTCTCTCTTCATCTGCCCTCACTCAGCTCTCCTCTCTTACTCACTATTTTTCTCTTCATTGCTTACCTCGCCTCCCCTCTTAACTAAACTACGAAACGTTTTGTCCTTGCTGCTTTGCAGTATTCCTCAAAATAACAAGCATGTTTAAGACGAGAGTAGTCTAGAATAAAACATGTTCAGTTTATGTATTCAAAGGGCTTTCACTTTCAGGTTAATAAAAATTGTCTTTGGAAGATTTTGCTTCATTATTGCCTTCCAATTCAAATTTGTGTTTGATTGTTCTCTATTAATCACTTTGCGGACAAAAAAAATATTAATTACAGTTCAGAACAGAAATATTATACCTGTGGAGTGACGTCCCAACTTCAGCATGCGGAGGGATCTCATGAGGCGCAGTACCTGGACCACACGGCCCATGTTCTCCAGCTCTGTGTTGCCGCCAGACAGGCTCTCCACTGCCAGTGTCACATAGAAGGGGAGGATGGCCAGCAGGTCGATCACATTGGGAACCCTGAGGCTGAAGCGGCACTTGTCACGCACAATAATAAACCTGAGTGTGAGTTCACTTGTGAACCACGCCACACAGATATACTCCACAGCAATCGTGCCACTGATAGCACTGGCCGTGACTACGTCTTCGCCCAAGTCTAATGAGATGAGCACCATGTTGATGATGGACACTATCACAAAGAAAACCGAGAGGGTGCCGAAGGTGTGGGCGGCACGAGATGAATCTGGTTTCTCAAGCAGGTCCCAGAGATACTGACGGAGGGCTGGGAAGGCAGCACCTGAGAAGTCTTCATCGCCAATGTCATCAACCTCAGCATCATGATCCACGTCCAGGCTCTGCTTCAGGTCCTTAAGGCGGTAGTAACGTTCACGACAGCAAGGGTTGATGCTGAGCTCATTGAGGCCCCAGTATTCAATCTCCTGCTCGAAGGAGATCACACAAAGCTCCTCCTTCACGTGCAGGTGACCCGTCCTGTAGTAGTTCATTATGTATCTATAATTAAAAGAAAGTTAAATGTTAAGTGAAAACATTAGTGATGAAGGCTTGGCATTGTCTGGGTTAGGGGTTCTAAAGCTAACCATAAGAAAATACATTCATGGTGGTACTGTAAGAGTGTAGGCTAGGTATTCTATGATACTAAAAAAAAGAGGGCTTGCAAAGATCGCTAGTTCATTTTGTGGAGTAGCTGTAAACATCTACAAAAATCAGCATCTAATGTTGAGGTGGCATTGAGTATGGCTTTAACAAAAAAAACAACAAAAAAAACAACCTTGTGCAGCTCCCAGAAATTAATCTGTAATATTCTGTAACTATAGAGTTGAAAAAAAAAAAAAAATCTCCCCCTGAAAAAGAAGGCATGAATTCACACAGACTGTAAATTGTTAGATTAAACATGAACTGAAATCACTGCTCAACGTACTGAAAGGTTTGTGAGCTGCGGTCAAAGAAGAATTCATTCTCCAGGAAGTCAGCATCATCACACAACTCCAGGGCTAAGTCGCGACTGGAACAGGCCAACTTCCCAAGCCGGGTCTCTGGGTAGGACGCCAAAAGCTCGTGGGACAGGACATAGCGACTTCCTCCAACATTGATGATGAAGAAATCCAGTGGACTTCTGCCATCAGACGTCTCACTGTAGAACACACTGGAGTCCAGGGACAGGAATGAAACGCTGTCCTCATAGCGGTCAGCTGTTGCCATGGGGCTGGACCACCTGGACGAGCAGCTCATCATGGTGAGGACAGGGGGGAGACAGGCAGTTGGTAGGACCTGGTAGTTTGAATTTCCCAAGTGTTATTAGAATTAATAAACAATTGGAATGTCTGTGCCTTGCTTCAGCTTAACCTAAATAATTTGTCCAAGTTAAACAGAGGCATAACTACTGACTAAGTTGATCGTAAGTTACAGTACCAATATAAAATAAGTTAATTATTGAAATGAATACTACTCAATCCATGTTCATCAATACCAGTCGCTTCGTTCTCCTCATGTGTAGGATTGGAATTTTATTGGAGTTAAATTTGTAGTCAGTGATAGGCAGTACCTTGTTACAAGCAGCTAAGCTACATATCTTAACTACAATTTTCCGTAGCTTGTAGTGTAGCTTACTACATTTGTTCTGGGTAGCTTGTAGTGAAGCTACACTACTTGTTTCGAGTAACAAGGAATGTAGCTTACTACATTTTCCACCCATTTTTAATGGGTAGAAAACCTCTCATATACATCCCAAAACTTAGACATGCCTAGGTTCAAACCAACCCCTTATGATTTTTATTTAAATTATTTTATTAGTACGATAATATTTAGAAAGTTGTACATTAAGTTGAGATATATATTTATGGATATGTAGTGTTGATGCAGCACGCTTCTTTGGTCATGTAACTTGTAGTGTAGCTTGCTACAATTATTCTGGGGATAGCTTGTAGTGAAGCTACACTACTTGTTTTGAGAGTAACGGGTAGTGTAGCTTACTACATTTTCCCAGTAACTTATCCATCAGTGTTTGTATTGAAAGAGGCAAGACAGGAGAAAGAGAAACAGTTGCTTGGCAAAGTGACAAAGGCACAAAGGATGAAGAAGGGGTGACAATGGGACAAACATTTCACAAAATGGCAGAGGGAGAGACACAGCCAGGGGCTCTGGCTGTGTCCTACTTCTCATATATACATATCTTCCAAGTTTGGAGAGAGATTTGAATATTTTAACTGTTTAATCTAATTACCCCGTTCCTTTGGTCATAAATTCACACCAGTAAGTGGTTGTTTAACATGTGGTGAATATATGCATAATAATATAAAACTAGAGCTGTTAGCCATAGCTATGGCCTACTGTATATGAGTGACAGATGACAGCCCAATGACAAACGTAAAAGCTCAATCTAGTTTTAGACAATCTTTTACTTTGGAAATTAGTTAATCACTCGACCAATCAATCTATCATTCCATCCGTTCCATGCTTTTTAAGACCAAGTGAAACATATCATTAAGCGAAGGAAATTGATGCGCAGATTGATTAAATGTACCAATTAATATGCCTATCAAAAGGTATAGCATGAATACAATGTGGTTTCAGAATATTTAAACTACCCGGCCGGCCTTAATCAAAACTCTTATGATGGAACAATTGAAAATCTCCTAAATTGGCTTACCTCAGCTATATGATGACGAATAGCATTTTAAGTCAGATGGTTAAACATGTTTTAGACAGACACAGCATGACTGGCATGATGGCACGGATGGCATACTGATTTTCAGTGCGCAGTTTTCGTCCAATGCTTGAAAGCCAAGAAGGGGAAAGTTGAAGTAAATTCCTTTCCTTTTCGAGACGGCGGCGGCGGTCAGGACCATCAGGACAGGACCATCAGGACAGGACCATCAGGTCAGGACCATCAGGACAGGACCATCAGGTCAGGAACATCAGGATAGCAACACAGAACAGCAAACACTCGACTCAAGGTGCTCGCGGTGGGTTTAAAATACGGTAGAGCGAGACGGCTGGAGAGAGAGAGCCAATCAGCTCCAGATGGCGCTGCTAGGCAACACCACCACTTCTACTTCCAGCACGTCCCACAGCGCCACCACGTGGTAAGGTACTCTTTACACCAGGGGTTTTCAACCTTTTTGACTCCAGGGACCACCATTTATTCAGTATTTGAGCCACGGACCACCATTTGAGGATATTTTTAGACCCACAGACCCCAAAACTAAAGATTTATTTTGCTTTTGTCCACAATTCCAGGCTGGATTTGGGAAACAAAACAAGCAAAGCATACATTCCAAAATGGCCAATTCAGATGATAAATATTTTAACTCTTGAGTGTAAAAATGAAACCAAATGGACCCGCCAGGGTCCATTTGGTTTCATTTTTACGTTCTCAAGAGTTACATCTGGTTAACCAACTTAGCTGAGGACCACCTGGAACCCTCTCAAGCACCACTGTTGGTCCCCGGACCACTGGTTGAAAACCCCTGCTTTACACAGTAGAATAATATTAAAGGCGAAGTCCACCCATTTTCAACATTCTAATATGTCATTACTAGTATGCTAGAGCAGGTGCTGGGTGGACATGAGGAAAAATTCCCCCCATTCTGTGTTCCCAAGAAATGGAGGTCTGAAGAAAACCACTAACATGGTGAAACATCTTGATGACATCATCAAGATGTATTTTCACCATGTTAATGGACTTCTTTAGATGCTTCTTTTTTTCTGAGAGCTTTCATTTGGTTGCATTTGTTCATTTGGTTGCATTTGTACGCTCTCAGAAAAAATGTTGAAAATGGGTGGAATTCCCCTTTAATATTATTATTAATTAATAAATATAACAGGACTATTCAGTACAAGTGCTTTGTCTTAGGACCAGTTAAATTAGTTTTAGTTAATGTATGTCTTTACTGAATATACAGTAAGTTAAGTCTGTACAGAAAGTGATTTTATTGTAGAGTTTCAGATATAGAGAGGGCAGGCATTTGTTCTTAAAAGGTAGGCCTGGTTCCATGACTAAATTTTGTATTCTGACAGAAGTAAATAGCCTATACATTTTCTTGCAAAATTGGCACAAACAACCAGATTATTTAGTGATGCACCTAAACAAAGTCCTTCCATTTAAATATTAAGCATTAACATAAAATAATGGGATGCAGTGTGTTAACCAAAATAGCTTTAATAAAAAAAATGTACAGATATACATACAGTACTATAAGATATAAAAACTGCAATCGAAATCATGATTGCAATGTAGAACCAGGTAACAGAATTGGAAATCTTACAATTACATAATTTTGACCCGTAAAAATGGATCCGATGGGAATTCCGACATGGCATTAGTCCAACATGCGGTCGGACTAGCGCTTGAACATTTGCTGGTCCTGTGCTTTGCGTTATGGTTATGTTATGGTTTGATAAAAGTAGGTTATCGGTTTAATGACTGTCAGACCAATAATAGTGTCGAAACTAAAGCCTGTGTACATCGCATTCTCATTTTGTCTGGAAATAACATTTCCTTTGCTCTAAAGTTACTCTCAAGCAGGCATGAAAGAGGCATACGCAGATACCGCAGAAGAAAGTGAAGCAGGGTAGCAGAAAACATTTAACAGAGAACAGAACATTGGTTAAACACTGGATCTGAACATATACTGACTAAGTACATTAGTTTATTTTATTTTTTAAAGAAATTATATCATAGAAATCCACTGTGCCTCTTGCTGGCGGTATACACTACAACATACTGTAATAATGTAACTTTTACAACCTCAAACATTTTTAAAACCATTCACATACAATGGAACACACTTCTGCAAAACATGTTGGTAATCACAATACAAGGGAAAAAACAACTGCACTCCTTACCCTTTATCCCTAAACCTATTTGCCATTTTAAGACAGTTCAACTACATACACAAGTTGGGAGCTTGTACAACAGGATTTGAACCATTTTAAAATGATTTAAAATAGTAAAAAAAATACAAATAAGTTTAGGAGTAAGGCATAAGACATAGCTGCCAGTGTATACCCATATTGCATCTTCTGGAGAGGCAGTTTAGCTGCTGTGATCCCACAGTATATTTCAAGTGATTATTTATTTTGTGTTGGTAGAGCTCTCACCTTTGGAACCACAAGGTCATGGGTTCAATCCCGAACACCACCAACTCAGAGTGTGAGTAGTGTGGCTGAGTTGTGGAAAGTTCTTGTTTGCGAAGTATTGAAAGCTATGTGTCACCATCCAAGTCTATCCATATACCGGTGTCAGACTTTTGCGTGTTCAAGTGTGTTCTCCATGCAGATCCTTCCATGCAGATCCATCCATCTCCATCTTCTGTGTTAACAGGGACAGACTCCTGCTTGTCCTCTGGTTCACACTCTTGTGTGTTACTGGCTGATTCCAACAAGGTTTTCCCTATCTATTTGTGAAGAATATAAAAAATAATGAAAACAAATTTCAGTGTTACCCTCAAAACTCCCATATTAATTAAACAATAGAAATTACTTAATCTTTTCTACATTGACTCCTTGGCTTTAATTCAATTATCCAGAAACGTCAAACCTCTGATTCTGAGTAATCAGAATCAAGCATGCGAAGAAGTCATGTAATAAAAAAATAGTCATTTAAATAAAAAAACAACTGTACTCCACAGATATTTTGGGGAAGAGCACTCACCATTTTGACTATTTTTTTGATATAGGCCTTTTGAGGGGTTAGGTCAAGATCTGGGTAAGTGTCATATACCTGAAACAGACATCATGCAAATTCAACAACAAAAATGCTTCATTTTGAATGACAGTTTAGCATTACTCTCACTTGTGTAGCTGGCAAACAAGCAAGAGCAGGGGTGGATATATAGATATGAATGTGAAGATGTCAATTGCAGTAAATTAGCAAAGTTTCTTGGACAAATTAGAAGAAAGTTTACCTTCTGGCAGATCTGTTTCATGGTCATCTCTTCCAGATTGGCTTCCTTCAATACTTTCTGGACCGTCTCTTTCAGTTGCTCATTAAACTCTTGTGTGTTCACAGGGACACACTCCTGCGTGTGGACAGGGTCAGACTCCTGCGTGTCCACGGGGACAGACTCCTGCGTGTCGACGGGGTCAGACTCCTGCGTGTCCACAGGGTCAGACTCCTGCGTGTCCACGGGGACAGACTCCTGCGTGTCGACGGGGTCAGACTCCTGCGTGTCCACGGGGACAGACTCCTGTGTGTTACCGGCTGATTCCAACAATAAGGATTTCCCTATCTATTTGTAGGAAAAACAAGTAATGAAAACAAAAGTCAGTGTTACACTCAATACAACCCAATATTAATTAAAGGTTTTGCATTCATTCATTGCATAATAGAAATGACTGAGTAAATACTTTCTACATTTACTCCTTGGCTTTGATTCAATAAGTAAGGGATAATGTATGGCTGAATGGTTGATAGATAAATCACTGACAATTTATGATAGGTAAACATGTAATAAGTTGCATGAAGTATGGCTGAGTGGTCATTGAAGGTTGTTTTGTTTACATGACTGTCATGTTGGAAACAGCAGTAAATCAAGAAGGGCGCAGCCGTGCAGCTGATGCTCCGAGGGTTCGATTAAGCAAAAGTCTGTTATAGAGCGGAGTGGTCATTATCCAGAAATATCAGACTAATCAGAATCAAGCATTCAAACAACAATTCCTATAAACTAGATGAGTACTCGGTAGAGTTGCGTGATGCGCATAAGTCCTTGTGTGTGAGCGGAGTGAGCAAATACTCATGACATTAGCTATAAAACTCTCTCACTTACACCACCATTATGTCATCACCTAAACCGGCCAATAGGAGTACCCCGAGGGACGGCTGACCACTGAACACCGAACAATGCACACCGACCGCCTGTTTACTTGCACCCGCTCTGCTTACGCAAGTAAAAAGCTTAACAACTATACTCCACAGATATTTTGGGGAGAAGCACTCACCGCTTTGACTGTCCTTTTAATATAGTCCTTTTGAGGGGTTAGGTCAAGGTCTGGGTAAGCGTCATATATCTAAAACAGACATCATACATCAATAACATAAATGCATCATTTTGAATGACAGTTTAGCTTTACTCTCACATGTCTAGCTGGCAAACAAGCAAGAGCAGGATGGATGTACAGTAAATATGAAACGGGAAGATGTGAATTGCAGCAATTTAGCAAATAGTTACCTTCTGGCAGATCTGTTTCATGGTTATCTCCTCCAGATTGGCTTCCTTCAACACTTTCTGTATCGTCTCTAACAATTGCTCATTAAACTCTTGTGTGTTGTCGGAGTCATACTCTTGCGTGTCGACAGGGTCATATTCTTGCATGTTGTTGGGGTCATACTCTTCTGTGTTGCCGGGGTCATACTCTTCTGTGTCGCCAGGGTCATACTCTTCTGTGTTGTCAGGGTCATATTCTTGCGTATTGTCGGGGTCATACTCTTGCGTGCTGATTAAGGTTTTCCCTATCTATTTGTAGGAAGAAGAGGAAAAAAACAAGTTATATAATCGAATTCCACTCAAAACCTGCAATATAAAAAACAGAAACAGAATTCAACATATAATTACTATAAAGGATCGACTGAATCTTCTCTACATTTACTCCTTTGCATATTGTGGGGTGGGCACTCACCATTTTGACTGTCTCTTTGATATAGGCCTTTCGAGGGGTTAGGTCATGGTCTGGGTAATTGTCATATACCTTAAACAGACATCATACAAATTCAAAAACATAAATGCTTCATTTTGAAGGTCAGTTTAGCTTTACCCTCACTTCTCTAGCTGGCAAGCAAGGATCACTTGTCTTGTGGATATATAATTATGAACGTGAAGGTGTGAATTGCAGCAAGTGAGCATGTATACTTAGCAAAGTTCCCTATACAAATTAGAAATAGTTACCTTCTGACAGATCTGTTTCATGGTTATCTCCTCCAGACTGACTGACTTCAACACTTGCTTGATTGTCTCTATCAGTTCCTCATTAGACACGCTCTTCTTCTTTCTTTTAATCTTCCATGGTGCTTCACCGTCTGAACTGTACCCTGTCACGGTTACATAAGTAATAAATAAGAATAGAACAGATAAATACGTAAAACAACAGAGATCAGAAAACGGAAAGAAAGTAATATTGGCTTTGAGCATATGCTGAATTTATACAGTTGTTTTTATTTGTTTGTTTGTGTATGCATGTGTTTATTAATTTGTTTATTTATTAATACTGTACTCTACATACAGTATATTGTGGGGAGGGCACTCACCATCGTCTCTTTGATACAGGCCTTTCGAGAAGTTATCATGTGAATGGTCGCCTGTCAGAGTACAAAGATTATTTGCCAACATTATAATTAACTACTTGATTGTCAGTTCTTTTTCATTTTTCACCTTTATTGATTAACAGTCAGGGAAGTCAATAGCTCCTCCACAAACTGCTCATCGGGGGGGGATGATGGCCAACTTTAGGATGTAATAGTCTGCTAAGATACAGTAGGAAATTTCTTCAGATAAAATAGATTAAAACTGTGCAATGCTGTACTGGTCTCATAGCCAATGATGGTTCTCATAAAGCTTCTCAGACTACAGTGTTGAGTCAGAAACCCATGTCTCCTTAAAATTTATAATTCTTCTCATTTCCTGTCTATCTCCACTTACTGTATTAATAAAAGGCAAAAAGCATTAAACACTCTTATCTAGATCAACTTACAAGTGTGAGATCCATTTGGATTTGCATAGCGAAGGAAGAACCCTATTCAACAAACGACAGAAAATACACAAGTGGTGTCAGCAGTAAGATCAAAGTCTTCACCATCAACAATGTCTTCCAGGGTCTCTAAGAATATGATTATATACTGGTTGTTATTGTTATTTCATTTCAAATAGAATGTAAAATACAAGTGACCGGCTTTGGCCTTGAGGAATTGGCTACGCATTTTCCTTACCTGTACTTTTCTGTACTCTTCTGAAAGGTTTGGTGGGGGGTACTTTCTTAACCCCATTCTTGGCCTGTTTGGTGGGTGGTGTGTTCTTAACTGCATTCTTGGCCTGTAACAATCACATTTGTAATTTACAAAAAAATGCATACATAGTGATGAAACTTACTAAAAATGACTCCTGCCAGTGAGAATGGACAATCACGTTATGAGGAGTGTTGCACAATATCTGTGGATATCATCTGTAAAAGTTGCAGTGAAACGGAAACGATGGGAATTTTATCTTTGAGTTTCAGCTTGAAACGCTGGCTCTGAAATTTCTGAACCAATCGGAGTGTTGCATCTCTTCAAGGCAATGGGATGGTCGCTATGCTACAAGCACCCTGCTCTAGGCATGCAGAGAGTTTACTGCTATGGCTTAACCCCCAGTGAATTGAGAAATATGTTTTAGCCCACTTCCGTGGTTATACTACTCCATTTATATATGTAAATGGAGTAGTTTGTAATAAAACCACCTGTGTGGGGTGAGCGTATTTTTTCTTGTGTTTTATTTATGTGGGCCTCAACACAGTTTTTCAATGTTTCACAGAGTAATTAAAATTGAATTTTAGCAGACTTTTATATAACATTCCCATATAAAGTGTGAAAATATTGTTCATTTCACTGCCTGGACCTTTAAATTAGTAGTGACAAATATTTTGCACGGGGTGGTGAATGTGTTTGTTAATATAACCTTCTTATACCATCTTACCTTATTCTTAGTGTTATTTAACAATTGCCACTTTGTCGACTTTTCTGGTTTCTTCAACTCTTGTGGTTTCTTCATCCCGCGTACCTACAGTACACATACAACACAAGTCCCAGACTTCTCCATATAACATTTTACAGATACTGTATGTGATATCTGAATAAATATATTTATCATGTAAATCAGTAGTAACAAAACTATGGTCCGGGGGCCCGACATGGCCAACAACACTGGAAATGTTTCCTCAGATCAATAAAGCTCATTTGAATTGAATTGTGAGCCACACAAAAAATGTTGCTACTATGACCTCACTTTGCCCCATAATCAACGTGAATGTGACCGCCCAGAACGGAATAATGGCAAAAAGTTTAGGTAAGAGAAACATTGATTCAGCATGTGGGGTATTTAATCTGCAGCATTTTATTTTTTTGCCGTTTGTCACATCTGTCAAGAGACGGTGTCGGTATTTAAAGAATACAATCTGTGCCGACATTATGAAGCCTGTCGCAAAGACGGGAGGTTATTTTCTGTTACAAAACTGACACCGGCCTGGCCCCCCATCAGAGCAGGGAAATGTTAAGTAGCACTCACTGGACATAGTTTGGGGACCTCTCATATGTAATTAGATGAAATTATAATTGTATTGTAATTTTGTTATATTATAGACATGTAAGCTATCAGACGCATGTATTGAGATCAATATCACATAATATGAATTACATTCATAACCATTTGTATTATTTATAACAAAATATATGTACATGGCAAACTATTATCACAGACTGCTGAACCCTAGTTTCCCCAAGATGATTGAGTCTTTCCCTGCTAAACCAGACTTTCCAGGCTCAGGGGTAGAGTCACTGGATGGTACTGCCGGTTCGAACCCGGGCTTCCCCAGAGTTAGTGTTGATAGGTGCCTGAGCAAGTGCTGGTTGTGCCTTGCACGATTTCCGCTGCCAATCAGTATGTGTATGGTTGAATGTGACACACAAAATAATAAATTTACCATTTCCAGAGTTTTGTTTTGTTGAAACTGCAGGGAGCTTTTTATAACTTATGAGACATATTGTATGTTTTCTTCTGATTCTTTGTAACACAAGGATGTTTGAATTACGTTACTGGAAGAAAAACACCCTGTGCATGTAGGGGCCAGTGGATCACATACAATGGATTCCTATGGGATGATGCAGTGCAATATTTCTTTCCAATCTTTTTTCACGGATAGTTCAAGGATTACTTCCCAACACTAGGACAATCGTACCTGCCATTTTATTGAATGATTCTGGTTAGTGAAGGTTAGTGACGCCAGCAGTCATGTAACTGGAAATAGAAGTACTGGTAATACAATGATGGCAACCTTTTGTGTGAAGCACTTTTTGTCTGACCTTGAAAGACTGGTTAACTCCATGAAATATAAGTACAGAAAATGTGTCCAATAGCGCCATGCGACTTAACATGCAGGTACAATTATTGCACTCTCCAAAACATATGTACAGTGAGCGTTGGAGACAAAAATGAATTTACAAGAAGATTATTTTCCACCAGCCTCAGTTGTTCAGGCAAGCATCGCCATTCAAAATATTATTAAAAAAATAATAATAATCAAAAATGTTCTGGAGGGAACAACTTACCCTTTTATTTGTGGGACAAGTTAGGAATGACAATATCCTGTCACACATTTCAGACTTCAGTGGGGGCTTCTTTAGTCTCAGCGCAGTACACATGTTGTTCAGGTCTATCAAATTAAAGGTTCTACAGTACACCAAAAAAGAAACAAGATTTAATATTTCTGTCCCAAAGTTGCTCTCAAAGAACTAGGCATGAATTAATTATAAATGTTTTCAGTCTTTATTTGTTCTCACTGATGATTGCTATAGGCGAACAAATACTTTCTGTCTCAGTAATGGGCTATGGTGCACACTGGTCAGTGGTTATACAGGAGTTTCAATGGATCAAATATGATTTGTAAGCTCTAGCGTAGGAGCATAGAAAGGGTCCTGTTTCCCATGATAAACGTTATGGAGGGCCCCAAATGTCTCTTTTGAGACATTTGGAGCACGATTTTCGTAACATGCTCTGTCTGTGACGTGGCCCGCAGCCAGTAATGAATTCCCTTAGTGTTATTTTACTATTCTTGCCAGTATTCCTTATGTCGACACCTTTATGTAGTCATAGGCATCTTTGTCACGCATTCCCCCAAGTTGTTAATTTCATCAAATATCAGTCAAATCAAATGCAGAGGATATCTTCTGCAAA
Source organism: Benthosema pterotum (assembly GCA_039105355.1). NCBI lineage: Eukaryota > Metazoa > Chordata > Actinopteri > Myctophiformes > Myctophidae > Benthosema > Benthosema pterotum. The sequence continues at coordinate 16,909,056 of CM076967.1, read as the reverse complement.
TGTTACTCACAGTATGGGGATGCTAAGATTTAAGTGGTCAGTGTAGTGCCACAAAGATGTGGCAGCAGATGTACAGTACAGTAGGTATTTAGTCCACTCGACTGCATCTCCAAAAACATCTACGTAGAATTGTTTCTCAATGCGCATTATAACCTGACTACGCATGATGGGGCAGTACTCCCTACTTTAATTTAAGATTTCTGATTGTAATCTGAACCTACCTGAGCATTTTGTCTCGCTTGTTGATGTAGGGTTGACTGTCCACCTCAAAAGTGAAACCATTAAACTGACGTATGTTGCTCTTGAATTTGTTCCAGTTCCACTAATAAAATAAATAACAAGAACCATGATTACCATGAAGTGTGTCATGACCCCCATTTTATTTTGCAAGTCTCTGTTCATCTGTTTCTACTGTATATGGAACCTCTCCCTCTGCTACTGTATGTAGCTCAGAAACCAGGGTACTGGCAAATATCTGTCACAAGAGCAGGTCCCCTGAAAAGGTTCTCAGAAGAAAATGTCATTATATCTGAGCCCATTGGAGCACCCCAGAAGCATTTACCTGTCCAGTTTTGCCAAAAAGAAGGATGTGGAGGGATCTCAGTTGACCTGTGGTCATCTCTGAAATTTGGTCGTTAATCTGTGGAATGTCCTCCAGTTTAACTCCTCTGCCTAACAGAACAGATATCAGAGAGCATTTATCAACCCAACCCAGATTAAATATGCTTTTCAATCTTGTGAAATAGTGCATCACATCAAGCAAGTTCAATCAATAAAATACAGTTGATATTGTTTAGAATAAGTATTCACCAAGGGGCTCACCTTTTTCAACATTTACGGTGTGCCATTTTGGTTGGCTCTGTTGGTAATTAATTCTGTCGACAGTCTTCCTTATTCGCTTACTCTCACGAACTGCACCAATAGCTGCAGGGGGAGGAGGGGATAAAGATTGTATGAAACATTCACATGCTCCATACAACACATGTTTTTGCATTTGTATGTGCATAAATTCATGTTATGTGTTGCCAGTTTTGCAGTGAGAAAAGTAGCCTATGGAAAGAAGTGAAAATTGCGGATCTACAAGCTCACAGAGACACGTGAGAGGTGAGGTTGTACATCTGTAATTTAAAAACACATCAAGAATAAATTGAAATACTTTGAATATTTAAACATTTGAATAAAGAAGTCACACAATATTTTTAGACGGATGTCTGTGGACAATTATACAGTTATTCTGGGGTTCCTTGACATGGTGAAAACTGGAAAACACTGTTTTAAACAACATTAGGAAACAAATAAGTTCACTCTACACTTGTACACATTTACACTTAAGAAACAAGCTAAACAATCGACAACCAATTGCAAGTGACTTTACAGGAGAAATACTGTAAGAACGAGTCAAAGGCTGCTTATTAGCAGACATGGCAATACTGCCTGAACTGAAGGAAAGCACACACACAAGGAGCCCCAGTACCTTGGCGGGGAACACTCTCGTCCTGGAGACTGGATACTCTAGGAGGAGAGATCCTCCTAACGGTATGGAGGTACCGGGGCAGATGCTGAAAATGGCAGATATTGTTTTTATTAATTTATTTAATTCATTTAATTCAGTTCACAGAATGCAGTTATTCAGGCTGGAATCCAAGCTAGTGTAGTTGTGTAAAGCATTTTATCATTATTTTAAATTATTTGGAAGTATTATTTCCTAAAAAAAAAAAAAAAAAAAAAGAACTGCAGGTTGAAAAGGCCCTCAGCTCTAAACTCGGTAGAATCTACACCTGGCTCGTCATTTATAACTGGGGAACACAGCATTCATTCTCTTTGGATCAAATAGTAATCTCAGCAAGGGCAAGGTAGAAAGTTTCTTGGTTGGAATGGGTGACAATTATCACATGAAAACATGAAATGATATACTGTACCTATAGGTACCATCTTGGAAACTAATCTTTCTGGTGATAAAATGGCCACCAACATAATCAGTAAATGTCAACCAAAGAACATGATTCATATACAGAAACTCCTCACACTTGTCAACAAAAACCCCTTGAGGACCCTAATAGGAGTCAGCCTATTGTCAACCTATTGTTCAATGCAAAAAAAAACAACACTCTGCACCTTATCCAACATGTCACGGAGATGGATGCGGCTCTTCTCGGTAGTGGACACTGGGTTGGAGGAGCCAAGAGAGTCCACTTCCATGACCTCCAAATTCTTTCCCAGAGAGTCCTCATCCTGGCGAGAAAGGAGGGTCAAAGGTGAACTTATCAAAGTCATTTTAGCGTCTAATGTCCTAACAGTCAGTGAATGCCTAACATACTGTACAGCAGTGTAAATTTAGGCAGTGGCACCCAAACACAATGAAAAGTCCTGGAAAAGACGTGCTATGATTGGCCAGTAGTCACTTGAGCGTCAGAGAGACAAGGAAGAGTTGCATGAGTGGCGTCACTTGGGAAGCAACACATCGCTATGATGACCCAGTATGACTTCCCCAAACGATTTTTAACCCCTGCTGGAGACAAGCAGGAACCAATTATATGTTCAGCACACACTACAATAGGGAAGGTTAAAAAAATAAAATAAAAATAAAAAACTAAGTGGAATCACTGAATATACATTTAGCAGTACATTACTTCCAAGAGGAAGATTTTAATAATCATTAACTGCAATTACTTGTGAGACAATTAATCATCTTAAACGTGTAATCATGACAGCCCTAAACTGGAGTAAGAATGAGAGGAGTGCAGCACACCTTATCCAATACCACTGGGCTCTGCACGGGAATGGACACTGGATGGGAGGAGTTCACTTCCTTGTCCTCCAAATGCTTTCCCAGGATGTCATCGTCCTAGCAAAAGATGAGAAAGGAAGGTCAAATAGTTTTGGATTGATTGATTATTTTATTAGACAATGAAAAATGCACATGGTACAGTCAAAGTACTGTACATCTAAAAGGATAGCACCAAAAATATCATGCCGTCTATTCCTATACAGAATCTCCACACTGGTCAACAAAAACCCCTTGAGGACCCTTATAGGAGCCCCTGTCCAAGGTTTGTATGACTAGCTGGATATAGTTGACTTTGTTGTAAATAAGTACCCTATTGGCCTGAATATAAGACTATGTTTTTTTCCCAATGGAAATATCCCAAAAATGCACTCGTCTTATATTCAGGGACTATATTATTTGACATTCAATGTTCTTTTTTCTGTAAATGGGTCTTGAAAAATGAGGGTCGTCTTACAAACGAGTCGTCTTATATTCGGGACAATACGGTATATTGCTTTAACAGTGTGTTGATCATGGTAACAGCTATTGTATTGAGTTTGAAGTGTAACAATTCTGCATACTGCAAAATAAATTATTTAGTCATATCTGCTCTGTGAAAATGGGATTATGAAGGCTAAAAGAAAATATTCAACAGTCTATTGTTCAATGCAGAAAAACAAACAAACAAACAAAACAAAAAAACAACACTCTGCACCTTATCCAACATGTCACGGAGATGGATGCAGCTCTCCTCGGTAGTGGACAGTGGGTTGGAGAAGCTAAGAGAGTCCACTTCCATGACCTCCAAATGCTTTACCAGGGAGTCCTCATCCTGGCGAGAGGCGAAACAGCGGGGGTTAAAGGTGAACTTATCAAAGTTATTTTAGTGTCTAATGTCCGTCTGCAACAGACAACAGCCAGTGAATGCCTAACATACTGTAGAGCAGTGGCACCCAAACACAATGAAAGGTCCTGGAAAAGACCTAGGATTGGTCAGTAGTCACTTGAGCGTCAGCGAGAGACATGGAACACAGCGCTATGATGACCCAGTATGACTTCAGCAAATGATTTTTGAACCCCTGCTGGAGACAGGCAGGAACCAATTACTGCATATGTTCATCACACAATATAGTTGGTAGGATAAAAAAAAATAAACAACTAAGTGGAATCACTGAAAATACATTTTAACAGTGCATTCCTTCCAAGAGGAAGATTTTAATAATCATTAATTGCAATTACAATTAATTGTCGTAAATTTGTACTCATGACAGCCCTAGACTGGAGTAAGAATGAGAGGAGTGCAGCACACCTTATCCAACACCACTGGGCTCTGCACGGGAATGGACACTGGATGGGGGGAGTTCACTTCCTTGACCTCCAAATGTTTTCCCAGGATGTCATCGTCCTAGCAAGAGATGAGAAAGGAAGGTCAGAAAGTTTTTTATTGATTATTTTATTAGACTATGAAATTAGAACTATTAGAACTACTAGAAAATTATTAGACTATTAGATTATGAAAAATGCAAACACATGGTACAGTCAAAGTACATCTAAAAGGATATCACCAAAATATCATGCAGTCTATTCCTATACAGTCTCGCACTGGTCAACAAAAACCCCTTGAGGACCCTAATAGGAGCCCCTGTCCAAGGTTTGTTGTATATAGTTGACATTGTAAATAAGTTGCTTTACCAGTGTGTTGACCATGGTAACAACTTTTGTATTGAGTTTGAGGTGTACCAATTCTGCATACTGCAAAACAATCATTTTGTCATATCTGTTCTGTAAAAATGTGATTATGAAAATATTCAAGTCCATTGTTCAAAAAAAATTATAAAAAAATAAAAACAACACTATGCACCTTATCCAACATGTCACGGAGATGGATGCGGCTCTCCTCGGTAGTGGACACTGGCTTGGAAGAGCTAAGAGAGTCTACTTCCATGACTTCCAAATGCTTTACCAGGGAGTCCTCATCCTGGCGAGAAAGGAGGGTCAAGGGTGAACTTATCAAAGTCATTTAAGTGTCTAATGTCAGTCTGCAACAGACAACAGCCAGTGAATGGCTAACATACTGTACAGCGATGTAAAGGTAGGCAGCGGCACCCAAACACAAGGACAAGTCCTGGAAAAGACGTGCTATGATTGGCCAGTTGTCACTTGAGCGTCAGAGAAACAAGGAAGAGTTGCATGAGTGGCGTCACTTGGGAAGCAACACATCGCTATGATGACCCAGTATGACTTCAGCAAACTATTTTTTAACCCCTGCTGGAGTCAGGTAGGAACTAATTATATGTTCAGCACACACTATAGTAGGGAGGATAAAAAATTACAAAAAAGAATAAAAAAAAAACAATTAAGTGAAATTGAATATACATTTAACAGTACATTCCTTCCAAGAGGAAGATTTTAATAATCATTAATTGCAATTACTTGCGAGACAATTAATCATCTTAAATTTGTACTCATGACAGCCCTAGACTGGAGTAAGAACGAGAGAAGTGCGGCACACCTTATCCAACACCACTGGGCTCTGCACAGTAGTGGACACTGGATGGGGGGAGTTCACTTCCTTGACCTCCAAATGCTTTCCTAGGATGTCATCATCCTAGAAAGAGATGAGACAAGAAGGTCAAAAGGTCTTTGATTGATTATTTTCATAGAAATACAATACATAGAAATACAAATAAACTGAAAAATAATTACTCAGAGTAAGGGGGTATATGGTAAAAAGGTCACCTTTTCTGATTTTGACTCGCTGACAGGTGAATTTTCAGAGCAGGCACGGTGCACCTTACCCACCATGTCACAGACAGGGCTCTCCACGGGAGTGGACACAGAGTGAGAGGAGTTAAAACAGTCCATTTCCATGAACTCCAAATGGAAGTCCTCATCCTGGTGAGAGGAGACACAAAGTTCAGACTAAAAGACATTTTGTCTAATGTAGGTCTGCAAGAGACAACAGCCAGTGAATGGCTAACATACTGTATAGCAATGTAAATTTAGGCACCCAAAATAAATATATTTTGATCACAAAAGGGTTAGAGTGACTACTGTCTGGAGAAGAGATCCAGTAAAATTAAAATACTATGCTTGGTCTCATTCAGGCTAAAAATATTACTAGTATTACTAGTATTACTAGTGGTAGTATTATCTCAAAAGAATATGCCTACACAGCAGACACTGTGCCAAGATTTGTGGGTTGTCACAATGATTACATAGGCTAATTGTGTAATGGCAAGATAAGTAATAATAATACAAGATAATGGCAATTATTTTGGTCATAATCATTTGCATGAGAAAAAAGAAAAAGCAATATGTGATCTCAGGTATTTCCACTATTTTTCTTTTTTTTTTTTTTAATATACATTAAAAATGGCTATAATTTCTTGGTATATTCCAGTTATTTGCCATATCTGCGGTGTGCACGGCACACTGCTGGCCTATAGTGGCCCAGGTCCATACAACATACAGTATAGACAGCGTAGCACATTTGTGATTCATTTGTTCATATAGTTATTTGTGTGACAATTAATCCTCATAATAAATTTGTAATTGTGACAGCTCTAGACAGGAGTAAGAATGAGGCAGGTGTGGCACACCTTATCCAACATGTCACAGGGACGGACAGGGCTCTCCACAGGAGTGGACACCGGGTGGGAGGAGCTAAGGGAGTCCACTTCCATGTCCCCCAAATGCTTTCCCAGGAAGTCCTAGTCTAATGTAGTTCTGCAAGAGACAGTAACCATTGAATAGATAATAAACTATAAAGCAGCATAAGTATAGGCACCCAAACTAAATATATTTTCAAATAAACACAAAAATAAATCATGGTAGGGATTGACTACTAGATAAGAAATCCAGTAAATATAAAAGACAAGTCATTTTATGCTTGGTTTGGTTCAGGTGTCAGCCTCTGAAAATCGCCGATCTACAAGCTCACAATATGGGAAAGCTGTGACATATGAGCTTATAGTCTTTAAGTATTCCTCGTCCTGCAAACATAATCACACACTGCTCCAAACATAAGCCTAAACACTTGGTTCATTTCATTTAAATATTTGCTTACAATTTAGGAATTCAGCATTTGCTCTTAAGCCAGATAGTCTAAACCTTGGATGTAGGTCAAATATGAATCAACTAAGTATTTGATATATTTGGAGCTACTATAACACCTGCTTTAAAATGAAGACAACTTGCACCAATGCAAGGTGTGGGAGCGGAGGTGAACCTCAGGGGTAAATGTAGAACAGGGGGCATCTGACAAAAATCAAGGGCAATATCATATCACAAAGGGAGCAAGGATCCCAGACTGAGCGAACGTATCAGGGTTATGGAGATATGTTGAAAAGTGGTTAAGTGGTGGTTCTTTAAAAGGATCCCTGTCTAATAAGATAAACATTGCTTAAAACATTATACTTCCCCTATATAACTAAAATAAACAAATAAAAACACCAATGGCATCTTATTTCTTTCATAAATAGAGAATATTTCACTCAACAGGAACTGCTCCTGTCGCAGGATGATGATGTCACGTGTGATCTAGCTCTATGGAATATATGGATGAACATGCTCTGTGACATCATCATCCTGCGACCAGAGCACCTCCTATTGAGTGAAAGATTCTCTATTTATGAAAGAAATAAAGTATTGAAGGTGTTTTATCTGCATGTTTTAGTTATAGAAGGCAAGTATAGTGTTTTAAGGCATATTTGTCTTATTAGGCAGGGATCCTTTTAAAGTTTAAAGCGACCTTAAAGGGGAAGTCCACCCATTTTCAACATTCTAATATGTCATTAGTATACCCTAGAGGTGCTGATAAAAAAAGTTCCCCCGTTCTGTGTTCCCAAGAAATGGAGGTCTGAAGAAAACCACAAACATGGTGAAGCATCTTGATGACATCAAGATGTATTTTCACCATGTTAAAGGTAGGGGAAGTGATTTGAAATTCATGGTGTAGTACCAGCCTGGTGCACTAGGGGCCCCCAAAAGTAGCTACACTATGTGAACCTGCTGCTCTCTCCTGATTGGAGGAGAATTGTGGTGACTTGGGGAACTTTTATTAGCTCCTCTGCTAACGTGGGGGAGGGGGAAACTCCATATGTGGTTTCCACACCTTATAATAGAGCATTTTAACAGAAAAAAAATATTTTTTGGGTGATATCTGAGAAAAGTGAAATCACTTCCCCTACCTTTAATGGATTTCTTTAGACCCTTCTTTTTTCTGAGAGCGTACAAATGCAACCAAATTACACTGCCATGTTGAAAATGGGTGTAATTCCCCAAGGATGTGTGGACCAGAGGTAGAGTTCGCCATGGCTTCGGCCTGGTTTAGGCAATAACATTAGGTTGTGTTGTGAGATGATCGTACAGTATGCTACAGTGTTACGCACCATGAGGGCTATATTGGTTTAAGTATTGTACCATTACAATATTAGCTGGAAGTCGTCAACGGAAAAATAATATCACATAACAATTAGCTGCGTTAATTTGCAGGAGGCAGAGCCGAGGAGTCCAGGAGAAAAGTTACGCAAACTCCGTTCACTTCGTGGGGCCAGCACAATGTCGGCTCTTTTAGACTTCAAATCATAGTGGAGGTGAAAATAAATATACACAGTAGAAAGCTTTTCCTAGATCGTTGTGCTAATAATACCACAAACATCACGGAGACTTTCGTTGTTACTGTACGTTTGGCGTGTTGCACACACATGCTTAAAATAGTTCTATTTGCGCCCCCACTGAAAACGATGCATTTCAACTCCGATTTATCCCCATTCCAGCTGAATGGATAGTGCTCGAGCGCTCTTTTCCTGCCCCCTCAATGTCGAAACTGTTTTATTAGATGGCTCGGATTTGCAGGAGGCAGCTGTCATTGTACTGCCAGTGCACTGGGCGTGGCAGCTAGGCAAGCGAACGCATTAACTAACATGCATTACCAGTGTAAAACAAACCCAGTGCATGCGATCGAATGCGGCGTGTATTGCTAGTCAGAACAAACGTTTACCTTTTACAAGTAGCCAGCGTGTACTGTAGTTGTTCTTCTTCTGTTGACTTTCAGTCGGTCTGGACGTACTGCTGCCTCCCACTGTTGTGTTAGGTATTGCACATCCTCCGATTTGAGCTAGTTTCTTCTGTATAGTATACCTTGCACCTTATCACATCTTTTGGGTCTCCCATAATATTCTCACATATCTCCACCTCCATTTCAGATAGAAGGCCAGACAGATGATCAGCACAGTAGCCTATGTCTTTGGAAATGTCATAGATTGTATTTAGACAGACAAAAGACACATGGCATAAAATCAAGGTGTAACTGTTTGAAGACATCTACAGAAATGCGAAGAGTCTTGAATCCATTTAAACTCTAAGAATAAAGCAAGGTTTCAACTTGAGCGTAACCAAAGTGTACAGAGTTAATACGGCCATGGACAGAATTACAAACACTGCAAGTGCAGGAAGTAAACTTGAACGCATGAATGTTTTGTGTGGAAAATCTGTTGCATGTTAAAAGGAATAACAGGAAAACTGGTAGTGACACTTAATTTAGAAATAAATTAACATAACTTACATGGCCATGGTCTCTGTCTGATGCTTATTTGCACATAATGCACCCATCCATCAGATGACCATGTCATCATGCGACTTGGTGTATCCCATGTCAGTTCTGAGAGCTCATTTTGGTAGGGTAGGGGAAATGGCCAATAAGGGTTTTGTAAAACAAACAAACACTGCTTTGGTGGGGGCCCCAACAACTGCAACTAAAGGTAAAATAAGCCTTAGGCACTTCTGGTGCATAAATGAATAAAAAGGGAACCACAGAAAAAAAAAAAAAAAAGCTAATAACTGCAGTTGCAAATTGTACTGAAGATAGGGAAACTAATGGCTATAAAGTATGGCCATTAGTTGTGAGAGTTAAGTCTTTGTACAGAAGGTGACTTTATTTTAGACTTACCGGGTATATACAGGCATTTGTTTGGGTAGACAAAAAAGAGGGATGCAGTTAAAGACAATGTATCCAAACAAAACTTTTCCAAATTTAAGCAATAATAAAATGGGATGCAATGTGTTCAAAAATAGCTTTAACAAATCATGTACAGATTTACATACAATACATAATAATTGCAATTTAGAACCAGGGAACAGATTTGGCAAACAATGCACTGAACAGTGACATGAATAGCTAACAAAAACAAAAATACACAATTTTGACCTGCAAAACAACACATTCTAATCGTGTCTGGAAATTACATTTTGAAATTACTCTCAAGTATGCATGAAAAAGCGAAATGGAGCATTTTCCCCAATAGCTTAACAGAAATCAATTAATTGCAGTCTCGCAACATTTCTGTGACAAACTCAACCACCGCTAATTTTAAATTTATACAATTGTTAAAACCTAGCCTTAGATTTCACCATAAGCTGGATTTGTACTTTTTTTGACATCCTATAAATCCACAGATGCTCTAGCTGGCCGTCTAAAACTGCACTACTGGATGCTGCAACTTACACATGTTTACAATGCTAAACAACCTTCTGGAAAGAAGTGCCATAATGAAACAGATTTCTGCAAAACATGTTAAAACACTGAGGCAAACATAATGTTATATCAAAATATATATATCACAAGCAATCATTAGCTTCAATCATTTTCTGGTTAACCCTTTACCTGCATTCTAGGCTTTCCCATTACATCTGGCATCATATAGATCCTAGATTATGTTGATTGTAATTACATGGTCAAATTGCAAGGGTAAATGCACCAAGACAGATTGAATATTTCATCATTCTCTTCATAAGGAAATGGTCAGAGATGCATTAATAAAGTGTAATAAAGTGTAAATGCAATGAGTGCATTTACGACTGTGTACAAATGTTTCTGACTGTGTCAGAAACATTTGCAATTGATTGAACCAGAAATACTGGCAAAGCAATGGGGTGACACAGGCAGGGCTTTTTAAAAGGGAACCAGATTGGGGTAACAACTTCCAACCAGGTAATTTCCAGACTACCCAGTTGATGTAAATATTAAAAAGGAAGTGGTGAACACAATACTTTCTGCATTAGAAAAACAATGGCAGTCTAATGCATTTTCTGGATAAATATTGTTTCAGTGACAGTTGAAAAGCAGGGTCAACATTCCCCCACACTGTTGTGATCCTTCAGTTTATTTTAACTGATTAACTGTAGGAGAAAAACAAAAACATAATTAATTTCAATGTTACACCCAAACTCCAATATTAATTAAAACAGGATTAACTCAACTGATGACCTTAGCCCCACCCCCCTAAAATTTCTACATGTAACCCCTGGCCGTTCTCAGTAAAAGCAGAACTACTGTACTTACCGATTTGACTGTCTGTTTAATATAGTCCTTTCGAGAGGTTAGGTCAATGTCCGGGTACGTGTCGTATACCTGAAATGGACAAAATTCAAATTAAACACAAATGTTTCATTTTGACTGACAGTTTAGAAATCCTTAAATGCCGGTGAAGACCATCTGTCGTGTCCAGCACATAACAGTTTTTCCATTGTGCAATGTCAAATTAAGGCCTAATCAAGAATACAGCCATTCTGTTAATAAAGCCGGCATGAAAGGATGGTGGACGATTACATATTTTAACTGTTTCCTCCATGAAGGCTATCGGGGGGGTTAACATCAATGCTAAAAATTAGCTGAAAATATGCATTTTTTAAATCCGGTAAAGGCAAAGTAATCAAATCTTGGGATCTCGTCCAGGTGCAAAGGTAAGTTGATCTTGCTCTCTGGTTTCAAAGAGTTAACTCTGTGGGGTAGCTACTAGCTGGCAAAAGGCAGCAAAGATTATGAATGTCAAGTTGTGAACATATACTTAGCAAAGTCCTAGACCTAATTTAATTAAAACAAATTAGAAATGATTACCTTCTGGCAGATCTGTTTCATGGTCATCTCCTCCAGGTCGGCTTCCTTCAGCAGTTTCTGGACTGTCTCCGTCAGCTGCTCATCAGACGGTGGCTTCTTTACCATTTTAATCAAAGGCTTGTCATCATCTGAACTGTCCTCCGACACTGTTATAGAACAGAATTAAATCAAGTGACGAGTTTTAAAATGCTATTTTTGAGGAGCAACGCATAACAAGAGTATAACTATAAATGATAGGAATGATAAGGTCTTATGGCTACAATTAAGCAGGCAGGCATTAAGCAGACCCCTGACTTGCAAGTGTGTGACAGAAGTAAGGAAGCACCCTCGTCAAACCGTGTGTATAAATATACGGTAGTTAGATCAGCAAGAACAATATAGGCCAGTGCCTTTAAGAACTACGATTATAGACAATTTACACAATTAACCTAGAATATGTATGATCAGATTTTCCATTTCATAAAAAATATCAACTTTTGATGAGTTTTACCTCCCCTTACATTGAACTTAACTGTGTCTTCAGCACTGTCGTACTCTATGTAGTAAAATATTTTGTAAAATACCATTACACCCCGGACCATAATCCTATATGCAGGATGCGATTACCAGTTTTTAGTACCTTTACTTTTTGTCTTCTTGCTGTTACTGCTACTGTCTGGCGTCGCTTTCTTATCCGCTTTCTTCTTTTTGGGCTGCAATAGGAAAAAAAAAGAAAGAAAAAAAACTTTACTTAGGACAAAAAGTGATGGCATCTTTCATGACATCTTTGCGCTGCTAAAATGCTCTCTCCCTCTCCAACTGTTTTTACTCAATATATTTCTCAAGATTGACACCAAGGTCTGAGAGGCACTTGCCCGCTGGGCAGGCAAAGGTCATGTTGCGTTTGCCCCCCTTGTCTGCTTGCATGCTTGAAACGCTTCCTTTCCCAGTTGAAAAGTAGGTTTTTATGACGTCTAAACCCTGACCCATTTTTTTTTAAATACAGTACATTATACAGAACCACATCTGCACCTGGTTCAACTAGACAACTTGCTTCATAGCCAAGTATGGACAGTGTACTGGTGCTACAGTTTTATAACAAGAGTGCAGTATCAAGACAGCCTAGTACCATCTTACCTTTTCCTCAGGTTCACTTTCACTGTCAGCCTCTGACTCGTCCGACAGCTCCCTCTTGGCCTTCTTTTTTGGAGGACCCATCTTCTTGGCCGGTGCCCTCTGCCTTTTGGCTGTTGTTGATTTCTTGGACACAGGGGACTAATAATAATAATAAATAATACATACTAGGATTAATGTTAGGATGATACAGATATATATCTTCTATATCTTATGTAAAATCTAATTTACTACTGTACTACAGACTATTTGTCCATGCTACAGAAAAGGGTGTGCAATAATGACAATAACAGCATTTCAGGTTCAGCTAACGTAGTCTTTGATTAACACTAGAATGATTGTTTTGTGTTGGAGTATTATACTACCGACTCAGTCTGACCTTGAAAGACTGGTGGCCCTGTTAACTCCACTTAATTTAGCATGGTTGCATTTGTCCACACTACAGAAAAGGTGTGTCCAATAATGGCCACTGGCCATTACACAACATGCACATAAAGCATTCCACCTACTTAAAACAGAGAAAATGGTAGGCTAATCGATTGGATGATGGACATACCACTTTCTGCTGTCCACAAATGTGAACCCTTTACTAAACTCAGACTGACCTCAGCTTCATCTTCATCAGAATCTGTTGGTTTCTTCTCTGAATCAGACTCTGACTCTTTCTCTTCCATTGGTTCCTTCTCTGAATCAGAATCTGTGCCATCTACCGCAGCCTTTTCATCTGCCTCATCCTTATCATCATCAGAAGACGACTCATCACTGCTTAGTGAGTCCATGACAATAGCTTTGGACTTGTTTGCAGATTTGGCCTTTTTAGGACTGGCTGACGTGCTCTTTGACTTGGATTTTCCCTTTTTCTTAGCCTTGGCTTTGGAGTCACTTCCCGAAAGCTTCTTAGACTTCCTCTTTTTTGGTAGCTGTGGAAGAAATGCAATTATGGCAACCTTTACTTATAAAGCACATTTTAAGCCCAAATGTTGGAGTATTATACTACAGATTCAGCCTGACCTCGAAAGACTGGTGGCCCTGTTAACTCCATTAAGTTTAATTTGGCATGTTTACATTTGTCAACACACTACAGAAAAGGTGTGAACAATAACGCCATGGGCCTTAACTTTCTAAAACATATGTACAAAATAAAAGGAGCAATTTACAGATCATAATTTCCCCCACAAGCAAGCAAGCAAATTCAAATACTGTATATATTTATGGAAATAAATAGTCAAGAAATGTTACGGGGAGACTAATGTACCTTTTTTCCACGGTTTTTGGGAGAGATTAGGAATGTCAATATGCTGTCAATCAATTCAGCCTTTGTACTAGCCTGCTTCAGGTCCAGGACTTTACAGATGACTCTCAGTTGTGTGCCGTTTAAAGACCTACAACAATAAAGAGAATATCAACACCAACAAGATATTATTTTTTTGCCCGAAGTCGCTTGCAAAGTACAGGGATTAAAGCGGGGGGAAAAAAATTCAAAGACGGAAAATATTTCAGTGGGGGGGGGGGGGGGGGGGGGGGGGGGGGGGGGTAGGCTGCATGACGTAGCCTACCTTGTCACACTATGTGATTAATATTGTATAAATAAATCCTTACCAAGTATTTCCGCAAGTCACATTAGGCCACACATCTCACATTCTATAACGTAGGCCTACTATGCCCGACATATTTTTGACATGGGAGAAATATATACTGTAGCCTATTCTGCAAATCAATCAATGCCCCCGGCAGCTGTTCCGTTGAGCGCAATTGCGCACACAGACGCACGTTACTTTGCTCACATGATCTGTATAGCGAGACAATACATAAATCATTCAATTAAATATCATTCAATATGAAATTAATTAACCGGCCTGCTAATAACATGTAGGCCTAATACATTTATTTTGCTGTATTTTCAGCAATGTCTTGTTTTTCTTGCAGCAGCAGCTCTACCCAGGGCCGGATTTAGCCAGCCCTACTAGGGTGGGCTGGAAAAATGGCAAGGTGGGCTACTCCAAAGTTCTTGATATATGAAGCAGTGGTTTTCAATCTTCGACACCAGGGCCGACTATTTATTCGGCATTTGAGCCACAGACCACCATTTGAGGACATTTTAGCCCCACAGACCCCAAAACTATAAAGATTTCTTTTGCTTTTGTCCACAATTCAAAGTGTCATCCCGGCGTTAAACTTCATATTGCCACAAAAAGAAAGCGGGTGTAATCACGTAAAACGACATTAACCCATTTAGGCCTGACCTAAGGTTTTTGAAAAACTTTAAATATTCATATATCAGCATAAAAACAAATTGAATATTTGAATACTGTACATACTGTACAGGATCCAAATATGGATTCCCGTCCTTAACATAAAATAACAGACGATACAGACAGATGAGCTGGGTCAGCAGCGGAGCCAGACCCGGAAAGTTATGACATCTCCGTTCACTTCCTGGAAACGTTAATGGCGTCTGCTCTACATAGACTTCTATTGAGCAATGGGGACGGCCAGATGTTTGTCACAGACCAGATCGAGCAGCTCGACCGCTCAGTTTCTGACCCTTCAATGTCGCAACTCGACATACACTTGATTAGCCTATCAGCGGCACCGGTGCAGCTTGATTTGCACGGAGCGGAGCGCACAATCTTTCATCACATCAATTAATACATCAACGTAAATTATTTTCCTAGGGATGAATGCATTGTAGTTTGGAGATCACTTGACTCACGTCATTAACATCGCGGCCGTGGGAAACCCCTCCCCTTTTAGATTTTTTTTTTTTTGGCCAAATGGCGTGGATCTTACGAAGCCCCTGGGGAATCCTCCCAGTACGGAAATCCGAGAACTTTAATCCCTGAAAGCACTAGGCATGAATTTAGACATTTGTCTAGTTTTAGTTTAGTTTTCAGACTATATTTGTACTAATGCTTGCTATTAGAGAATACTTTCTGTGTCAATCCCTTTTGGTGATCAGCAAGGTCACATTTCTACTAATGTTAACTTTCCCAAAGAATGGGGTTGTTGGGGTTCAAGAGGTTAGTGTAAACAGTTCCTATCACACAATTAATATGAACATGTTCATTTTTGGCTTAATTGTAACAGCCACATATACAGTGAAGATAAGAAATCTGATTAGAGTTGCAACCAGGGCTTAATTTATGCCGGAACGCCATTCCGGCTTGGGCCAAATGCGTTCCGGCTGCGTCCGTGAGCTGTCACTGCGCTCCCCCACCTGCAGAGACCGATCCAGCCTCGTTCATTACTGTCGTTGCTAGGATACCCGTACAGACACAGTACTAGGCATAGATCTGGTTGTAGTCCTCCCCAGCTATGGGGCTTATTCCCAGCTATGATATTTATATCGAGGGGGGGGGGGGGGGGGGGGGTTGCTACGGCTCACACAGTTCACACTTCACAGTTCTCCCACGTTGTTAGCTGGGCTGCTGCTGGCTAGTCTCCCCCTCGCTACGGATTATGATCGCTATAAAGGTACCTAGGAAGCGGACGGACCCCTTATGGGTCCTTACATTTTGTGGTCCCGATTCTCTGAAAACACAAACACATTTCGCTACGGATTGAGCTTTTGGATCGGCTGTGTGTGGCATAGTAGTGCAACGTGTGCGTGAGGTGCGTTCCGGCACCGCCCGAGTTACAAATTAAGCACTGATTCCAACCTACCTGATCATTTTCTCTTTCCTTCTGATGTAGGGTTGACTGTCCACCTCGAAAGTGAAACCATTAAATAGTCGTATGTTCCTCTTCACTATGGTAACCTAATGAAAAAAGTAAATACAAATCTAAATTAAACATATTTCATGGAATCACTGTTTTTTTTTTCTTCTTGAAAGCAGATAGCAAAGAGCCCTGTTCCACCGATTCAGCACACACCCTTCCCCAGATGTATTTACCTTTCCTGGTCGTTCAAAAAGGATGATGTGGAGAGGTTTCAGTTCAGCTGGTTTCATCTTTAAAAGCTGGTTGTTTGTCCACGGAATGTCCCCCAACTTATCCCCTCCACCTAACAGCAGATATCAGAGTTTTATTCATATACAAGCAATACTGAATTTGTTTCAATATCGCTTTTGAAAAATCACATCACATCAAGCAAGCGCAAACAAAAATAAAGACAATTGGATAGTGTTTAGAATTAGTATTCAGAATCACCAAGGGGCTTACCATCTTCAATCTTTAATACCTTCTCCTGTGGTCTGCTGGTTTGGAATTCAAGTCTTTCTACCACCTTCTTTATTCGCTTGCCCCCAAGAACTTCACCAATGGCTGCAGAGGAGGGTTAAAGAAGACACTTTATGTGACACATACCCCTTTTTTCTAGGAGTGTCCTTATTCATAATTTGGAAAAACATTTAGTAAGGAGGGAAAAAAACCAAAACAAAAGAAAGCTCCATTGCTCATATAGTATGCATGCTACAGTATGGGATTTTACAGTGTGGTGATGTATTTATAACCGTATCTTGATCCCTCCCCATGATTGTCATGATTAGTAATTGAATGGAAACAAAAGTGAAAGGATTCAGTGATCCCCTTGAAAGTGAGTTTGACCATACCCTGCACTGATTACATTTCTGCCAATAAACTGTTCAATGCAGTCTTTACGCAAGAATGGTGTTCTCAGTAAACAGCAAAATGAAGTATCATTGCTGGGGATGGAAACGCAACAAAGTGAAAACACCTCCTAGAGAGGAAATCCCTGAAAACACCAATTCCTCTCATCTCCATGTAAACAGGCAAAGCGATGAATCTGCAAAACTTACCATAGGTCATACCATAGGTCACGTGAGCTCACAATACATGTTTTTACTGATGCTATATGGAGTTCCTAGAATGATCGAGTACTCCCTCAACACACTCATCCTACAATTACAAATGTAGCTACAAGCAATGATTAATGTTAACCATAAAACATCTTCCATAGGAAGTTGAATAGAAAGGTTGTTCTGTTTGTACATGGGTGACTGATCTGGCAGTTGGTCACCGCCACCTAGTGACGTGGCATGCACACTACAGCGGGTTCACTAACCGCCAACAAGTTTTCATGTAAATGGTAAATTAAAAAATGAAATCGCAACAGGGCTTTGCATTTCATCTGACAGGCTGCCAGTGGCGATGCACTGCGTATGTGCTGTAGCATGTGGCCACCGCCAACGTACCATAAGGTGGAAAATCTCAAAATATAAACACCATGGGTGTCCCTATGACAGTATGGTTATGCTGTTTGGGGACCATTTTTGGTGGTTGCTGATCTGCCACAAGATCGATAAAACCGTGATGGAATCTACCCTTACGATACTGCCATCCAACAACTGTACCTTGTGTTCTGGGTCTCCCCTTCTTTGTCGTCAGCTGATCTGCCTCGGCTTCGGCCTGGTCTGCCTCAGCTTCAACCATCGGATCACCAGCGTCTCCTTCTGACTTCAGAGGAGCAGTCTCTGTGTCCTCACTCATCTCAGCGCTCTTTAGTTCTTCCTGTAGAATGAGCTATGATTAGAGGACGATGAATTGCATATGAAGGACCTCGATGGAAACAAGCCAATAGCATCTCGAGTTTAAATCCCCTTAGCAGACCTGGACCTTGTATAGACCTGCGCAGTGACGTCACCGCCCCGGTTCCAGAAGTGTTTTATTTATTTATTTAAAGACATTTCAACGTGGACAAAGCCAACTCGGGTCGTGACAAATCATGACACACACAATCTTTTGGGACGATCAAATAATTTCTAAGATGAAAAACGAAACAAATAGTGTTGTATCCTGCCGTTTTCTACTTCTTGCTAATTAGATATTATGATGATATTGTGTGTGTCATGATTTGTCACGACTCACGACTCGAGTTAGCTTTGTCTGCAGCGAAATCGTCTTTTACTTCCGGAATCGGGGCGGTGACGTCACTGCGCAGGTCTATTGAACCGTACTCAAAATGACTCAATGAAAACCAATGCATTCCCGACTCACTCAACTAACAACTGCAAATTCAATGCCTTATTTTGATTTGTATAAGATATTAAGAAATCAAGGTTGTATTTTGTTACATCTTGTGTACAGGTACATAAGAGTAAGCTCAGCAAACAGTGATAGATTGATTAAGATTAACACTACCACCGTTTGCACATTGAAAGCGCGTTTGATTTTGCCGCGTAGCTTTCGGTCGTCTCTGTTCCGCGACGATAAACTGGCGCGCGCCAAACGCGGTTCAAACCACAATCACGTTAGCTTGCGTTGAAGTTAGCACGCCATTGGCCGTGAAACGCAGAATACGACGCGGGCTACATTGTGTTGCGCACACGAACTGCACGGTTAAACTATTAAGTGACTCTAGCTGGAAGAGGCCGCGACGAATTCGGAAGGTAATAACAGTTAGCTACGTTACTTTGCACTCGCAGGAGTCAGCTGCTCATTGTACTGCTGCTAAATTAGCGTGCTAACGTTGGTGGTGGTAGTGCCGTGGAAAAACAAACCTAAAACAATCTACCTCGGTGTAGGCCTAAAGGGCGGCGTGCTGGTGAAATCGTTAGTTTCGCGTTAACAAGAAAAACACGCATTAGAAGCTTACCTTTAGCCAGTTAGAGGGATAAGTGCGCGCACGTGTGTATGTACGTACCAACTGCTATATTGTTTAGTTGTTCTCCTGTGTTGTGTTTAAGCTTTCTATTCCAAATGGCGGTTCAACCGGTGGGCGGAGACTGCGGGTGAGAGGCACTCCGCCGATTGGACTGTGAGCTGATGACGTCAGCACAACAACAAAACGCCCACTTTCCCGGGGTGAATTTGCTTTTATTATTATTTTCTATTTATTTCACCATATACAGCAGGGGGTTTCAACCCTTTTGACTCCAGGGACCACCATTTATTCAGCATTTGAGCCACGGACCGCCATTTAATTACATTTTCACACCAAAGACCTAAAATTAAAGAATTCATTTGATTTTGTCGACAATTTCAGGCTGGATTTTGCCAACAAAACAGTGTAGACTTCTTAATTAAGTGGTGCTAATTCAGATGGTGAATACTTTAACTCTTGAGAGTGTGAAAATGAAACCAAATGGACCCGCAAGGGTCCATTTGGTTTCATTTTTACATTCTCAAGACTTACATCTGGTTAACCAACTTTCCATCATTTAGCCTGGGGACCACCTGGAACCTTCTCAGGGACCACCTGTTGAAAACCCCTGATATACAGAATAGACAGGCCTACATTTCAAACGAAAGCACAAGGGGGAAAAAACATGACTTTGTGGACGAACCATTGTGTTGTGTTGTATTTATTCATGGTTGTTTGTCTTGTTTTGTTGTTGATTTTCTCATTGCATTTCTGCATTTCTCATTCAACGATTGGTCTAGAGTTGGGTAGGTGGTCCCAAGAGCTTTGCCATCAGGTATTTGTTGTTTCTTTGCCAGAAGCTTTTACATTACATGCAAGAAAGCGAGAGGAATCAAGTAGTAAGGAGTCAAGGACTGAATAGACAGAAAAGAGGAAAATGAACCAATTCGAAAAGCTGTTGGCAATGGAGGTTATGCCTATGAGCATCTCTATAGTCCCACCATAAAGGCCGCCCATAAAGACCAACACATGGTCTACAAATCATGGCAATCGTGGCAAGAGATAGCTCGAATATTGAAGACACCAGCAGAATTGTGTAAATCAACGTGGACAAAGTTGAGAGACAAATTCACCAAGACTCTAGGCAGAATGAAAATAGCGAAAAGCGGCGACCATGCAGGTGGGGGAAAAGTCCTCAAGAGAGATTCCACCGCTGTTCCTCCAGCTCCAGTGGCTTGAACCCCACATCAAGCCCAGGAAAAAATCAATAAACGCCCACAAGGCCCACATGAAGCCCGAAAACAGAAAACACAACACACCAAACATGCCATTAACGCAGTCGATGGTAAGCACACTGCAGTGTTTGTTAGCTACAAAACCTTATTTATATCGGTGGAATTTAGGAGTTTACAATCATAGCCATAATATATGACTTCCACTGGAGGGCGTTTACTTGGATTACTTGTCGCAAGTAATCCAAGTAAACGCCCTCCAGTGGAAGTCATATATTATGGCTAGGAGTTTACAATCATACCCAGCAGCATTCATCTGTAGACTGTTCGTATTATCCAAAGTTGTCAAATGCCACCTTGTGACCATGAGGTGACATGGCAGACATGGTACGCATGATGCTGGTTTTACAAATGCCATTATTACATTGGAATTGAGACATAAACGAAAATTAAAGTATACTATATGCTTTATGTATGCCATATTCCATATATTATACTTTATTTATGTCTGAAGTAGCCGTTTGATCGAGATTTTGTTCATGACATGTAATTATTCTTATTTATTTTTTTACTTGTTTAAGTGAGTTAACTTTATTACAGGCTCATGGCCCACAGTTTAAAAACAGTACAACACATAATAAAAGAAAAAAAAATAAAAGAAAAAAAAGTTGAGAGTTAGGAGAGGCACTTATGCCAGTGTCCTCGAATGGTGGATGTAAACCTAACGGTACTACGTCCAGGATCTGTCATTTGAACAATTATTCCATTTTGTGAAGTGGGTGACTGTGAGTTATGCGATGATGAATCGACAGTGACAGAGATATTATTCAGCATGACTGAATATACAGTATGTCCGCTTCTACTAGCACTCTAGTGTAGCAGAATTGGCTTTATTATGTTTGTGCAAGATCAGGTCACGTGTTTGATGTGAGTGACCTCCTTCGAGACTGCAGCCTGACAGCAGTGTTGCCAACATGGCGCATTTCTCGCTACATTTAGCTCTTTTCCAACCCCCCCTAGCGCCAAAATTAGTGGAAAAGCTCCTGGTGGAAAATCTAGCGCTTTTTTGCTGGAGAGTTGGGGCGAAATTGTTTGACAGGCGCCAGAGATAAAACCCTCATTTTTCACCATTTTTCCTCCCATGATAGTGGTTTTCGACCAGTGGTCCCGGACTAAATGATGGACAGTTTTGTTAACCAGATGTAACTCTTTGAGAGCGTAAAAATGGAACCAAATGGACCCATTTGGTTTCATTTTTACACTCTCAAGAGTTAAAATATTCATCATGTGAATTATCCCAAGTCTACACAACTAGAGAATGTAGAAGATTAATGGTCATATTCCCTTCCAGGCAAGCATCTAGCGCATTCTAGTGCATTTTGGAAGTGCCACTAGTGCATTTTGGATTTTGGCAGTTGGCAACACTGCCTGACAGAAACCTCGGTCCCAGACCCAGGCTTTGTAAACAGTGCCACGGTCTGGTCTGGTCCTCGTCCTTGCATTGCGTAGTCCGAGCACTTACGGGCTCTCATTGAAATTCTGCATGCAAAGCGTACACAGGCAGTCTCCAGCGGCCGCATTATACATTGTTATTGTTAGCAATAGCATGCTACTTTAACACATTGACACAATGGCGAGTTTCTGTGTGATAAGAACACGGTATCTTCTGCGTCAGTTATTTCCATCCCAGTCCACCGTCACCATGCAGCGCAAGTACAGTCTCGACGTCTGTGCTCAACTCCTCCGAACTCAGGGCTTCGTTGGTGGTCAGTGGATCTCCGCAGGCTCGACGTTCCCTGTAGTAGACCCAGCAACCGGGGAAGAGATTGCTCAAGTCGCAGACTGTGGACCAGCAGAGGCTAAGCAAGCAGTCGACGCTGCCCACGCGGCCTTTTACACATGGAAACAGTACACTGCCAAGGTAGCCTGGCTATATCTCATGTTTCAATTACCAATTATGCCAAAATTTGGGGAATCATGCATGGGTCGCTTTGGCTTGATTTGGGGCTATTTGAGCAATTCAGAAAATGTTTCATTCACTTGCTTTAATCAAATTTTAAACACAGCACTTAGTGCAAAGGTTGCATATTATGAATAATAACCTTGTTATTAATGGCTTGCACAGAAGCTATTCTGTAAACTTAAATTGGGGCCAGGCCGCCATTAGTTCTCCCATGTCTACGAAAACATTTCTAGAAGTCCTCATTAATACGTATTTTTAATTTGGTTTACATTCTCCCCTACTGCACTTCAAACAAATGGTGCCAAACAGCACTAACAGTGGTTGTTTGGAGGAACCTCTTGATGTTATATACATTTCGCACTATCTAAGCTACTATTGGTGCCAAAAAAGAGAACCAATAGAACCTCTAACCATACAGAGACAGGTTATTTGCATGCCAACATCATTGCTATAGTAGAGCTCATCAACTATTCTCTTATTGTCTGTTCTGTCCTTCTGTAGGAACGAAGCATCTTCTTGAGGAATTGGTTTGAGCTGTTGACACTACACAAGGAGGACCTGGCTAAGCTGATCACATTTGAGTGTGTAAGTGTTGCTGCTACACAATACGTGTTTCATACACAGACATTGAAACAGATTTGGAAGGGTTATATAATTTCCTTGAGCGATACTACTGCCAAAATCCCCCTACTTCTGTCAAATTCCAACAAGGTGCTCTACACTATCGCATGGGTATTGTTCAGGATGCTGTTTTACAGACTCTGTAAGTGCAATGTGGTTCATTTTTGTCTCAGGGCAAGCCAATGAAGGAGTCTCTAGGAGAGGTAGCCTACTCTGCCTCCTTCCTGGAGTGGTTTTCAGAGGAAGCTCGTCGTGTATATGGAGACATCGTTTCTCCGGCTGCCAAGGACCGCAAAATTTTGTTGCTGAAACAGCCAGTGGGTGTCGCCTCTATCATCACACCGGTAGGAAGCCTACTTAATCACTGATTTGTTAACAATCTCTCCACGCTAAAGGTAGATAAGACGCCCTATCACTTTCAGGATCTAACTTAAAGCCAGGGGAAAGTTTCACAACAGTCAATACACACACAGTGATACTTTGCTGATAACAAGTAATACTAATATTGCACTTCCATTTTTAATCAGCCCAAGTATTTTAACGTCTGAGGCACCCTGAGTTCTAGTTGAACCCCAGCGATCTCCTTCTCGGTAGAGCAGCCGTTAGCCCATCGCTAAGAGAGCTACCTCCCTTGGAGGAGCAAGTTACAGATGGGTCTTTCACAAGGTCATTACAATAACCCCTCTTTTCTGAAGCGCACCGATGCGCTTTTTGCTTCACTCCTCGAGTCCCTCATTTCCTTCCTACAGTATGTATTGTAGAAGAGAGGAAGAGAGAGTGGCTTTTTGGAAGACAAGTCAAATTCAACAAGGTGCTGTTTGGTACAAGAGTGATAAGATGTACGGTAGTGATTTTGTGTGTGAGTCTTGCAACATTACCTTGAATTATCTATTCACACTAATGATCTTTTCCACCCGCTGTATGTATCCAGTGGAACTTCCCCAGTGCCATGATAACTAGAAAGGCTGGTGCAGCCCTGGCTGCTGGCTGCACTGTGGTTGTCAAACCGGCTGAAGACACACCACTGTCTGCCCTGGCACTGGCTGAGGTCAGTATTGTCCATCCATGGTTAAGGTTTTCACACTGACACTGAGTGACGATTGGTACATAATAAAATAATGCTTGCACACTGTATTTCAAATATGCTTTTTGCACGTGCATGCTGCTGTGATGTTTCAAGAGTGTCTTGCATCTCATTTGGTTGATAGCTTCACCAACTCTTGCTGAAATTGAAGTTTGGTGAATATTAAACAACCGAACAAAATTAGGATTGCGTTTCTTTGCCATGTTTAAAGGAACACACACACACACACACACACACACACACTAGGGACCTCTATAAACATCTAGAACAACATGGGAGTGCATTATGAGCCAAAATAAAATTCACCATTATTTGATTGAAGAGACTCATAATTTCTGACCATTGTAATATGGCTAATACTAGTTCTCATATCTAGCATTCAACTCAATATAAGAAGTCAAAACTTTCAAATGTTATAGTTCAATCTGACCAAGTTAAGTCTGCTTTGTGTGTAGTTGGCCGTCCAGGCAGGAATCCCTGCAGGGGTGTTTAATGTGGTGCCCTGCTCCCGAGAGAAAACTCCATCTGTTGGGGAGGTCCTCTGCACTGACCCCCTAGTAGGCAAGATCTCCTTCACTGGTTCTACAGCCACTGGAAAGGTAGAAATTAATTGCATTGTTGAAAAACGAGAAAAGAAATTTCCATGCAACACTGTTAATCAATTAATGCCCCAGAGCAACATTTTGCTAAACTTAGACGAGGTAATAGCATATCTATAATACATTATTTTTCCCCCTTACTGAATGCCAAGATTTTCTTCCCAGATATTACTGAAGCAAGCTGCTGACACAGTGAAGAAGGTCTCCATGGAGTTGGGTGGCAATGCCCCTTTCATTGTGTTTGACAGTGCTGATGTGGACAAGGCTGTGGCGGGAGCCATAGCTTCGAAGTTTAGGAATTCCGGGCAGGTACTAAGCAATGTTTTTATGTTATGCTATTCTAATGGTTCCTAGTGTTTTCAGTCCCATCGTAGTAAAGATGTGTGCCATACAAATGCAATTAATTTCATTGACAATACAAATCACATAATGCCACGACAGTTTGAATGGATTGCAGTGTAATTAACTCATGAGCCTCTTTCTATGCCTGTAATTAACTCATGAGCCTCTTTCTATGCCTGTAGACGTGTGTGTGTTCTAATCGGTTCTTGGTCCAGAGTGGCATCCATGACCGCTTTGTTGAGAAGCTGGGTCAGGCCATGGACACAGAACTCCGGCTTGGTCACGGCTCAGATCCCAACACCACTCAAGGACCACTCATCAACACACGGGCTGCTGATAAGGTAACAGTCTCCAAAACATGGTTGGATACTTTTTTCTTTTCCTCTACCAATTACTACCAGCCTTATGCTAGCTAGAGGAATTTAACTATGGCTGCTCTGCCAGATTTCAAAGTTAAAATCGTGAAAAGATCACCGGTCACTGCAGCTGTTGGATGTATTTGTGTGGGAGATAGCTTTCATTCACCTAGTTTAATACATTAAACATGGCTTATTGCACTAATACTCAGTTTATAATACTTGTTTTATCTTAAATTTACCCTTGTCTTCACAGGTGGTACACCAGATAACCGATGCTGTGTCTCGAGGAGCCACATTACTGAGGGGGGGCAAGCGCCATGAAGGTTCATTTGTTCAGCCTACGTTGTTGGCAGACGTCACCACAGACATGCTGTGTACCCAAGAGGAGACATTTGGTCCCCTGCTGCCGGTCATCAGGTTGGTGCTACTTGGTAGACTTAAACTAAAAAACTAAAAAAGGTTAAACTAAAAAACATAACAGATCATTATTCTTGGGTTTGTTGGGCTACAGTACATAGACACCTCATATCGGCGTGTATTGTGTTTTGAATTTAAATAGAACATAAATATTTTGGTCACATTTTGATTACTTTTTGCGATTGTCTCTTTACAGGTTTTCTACTGAAGAAGAAGCACTTGCCATTGCTAATGCAACTGAAGTGGGTCTAGCTGGTGAGTATACGTCATACTATTTGATTTTGTTCACATTCTTGTTCAAACTAATATAGTTGTTGAGTTCTAATGAAATCAGTTGCAAATTATAGTTGTAGAATAAGATAAGAGCATATTGAGAATCTAAATACTATTCTTAGCATTTGTGGTTAAGCAAACATATAGTATCTAAATAACAAAATAATATTGAACAAGTGACCAACTGGGAAATACAACGACTTGTAGTAGAACTAATTTTGACTAAGATGGAGAGTTTACTCCACAACTTGGGAGCTAGGAGGGGGAAGAAGAATTCTAGAATTTTTGCTGTATAGGGAAGGGAATGAACAGATAACCTGTTAACTATATACAGTAAGTGTGCAGGGAAAATTGTAGGGGTGGATTGTGTCCACCCTTTTGCACCTGTAGCCCCTGACATCAGTTTTGTTTTCCTCTTAGGCTACTTCTATTCCCAGGACATCAGTCAGATCTGGCGGGTGACGGAGGCACTGGAAGTGGGAATGGTGGGAGTCAATGAAGGCATCATCTCCACTTCAGAGGCTCCTTTTGGTGGTGTTAAACAGTCGGGTTTGGGACGCGAGGGCTCCAAGTACGGTATAGACGAGTACTTGGATATTAAGTATATGTGCTTAGGAGGACTGACACTTTGAATATAGCAGTACAGTATCATTAACTACCGCTAGCTCAAAGCTATGGTGAACATGTTCTCCATACTGTCATGTCTAAGTATGAAACGTTTACGTAAATTGAATGAATCCTGTCTTGGGGGAAACAAAAGAAAATGTATCCTTAAATGATCTTACTCCTAATGGTAGACATTGTGTGTGTATCTGTAACCCATGTTTCTGTCTATTGAATGCTGGGACATTTCAGAGCTCCAGCTAGGCAATGTGGCTAACAATATGGGAATAGGGTTGAGTTATGCCAATAATGGAGAATAAGGATGATGGTCTTGGTCCAAGACCACACAATCTATACAGTATTTGAAGATTGGCCACTGTCCACTATTCTCTAATTTGGGAGTAGTCAACCATCATTAAAATTACCTGTTACGATCTGGTTGTTGACTCAAATCGTAGCACTTGATGTGGTTCTATCAAGGTCTGTCAGGGGAAGCGAGTCTGCTACAGTATGTATGAATAATCTTGTAAAATGCAGGCTAATGCAAGCAGGCTAATTAATATTGTATTAATGATGGAAATACACTATTTTATGAGGTAGCCTATTGGTTCATAAGATAATAACAATCTAATAATTCTATTTTTGGAAAAGTTAAATCAGAGTAAGATAAACTGCTGCTATGCTACGGTAGATTTTGGAAATACACTGCTGCTATGCTACACAGGTACACAGGTTTTGGAAATTATTAAAGGGTAAATAAAAGGTTTAGTAGCCAAATAGCCTAAATACAGACGTTAGGGCAGATTTCTTTTGATAATAACTATATGCACAAAGTGAAAAATGGTTGAATTTCATTGTATTTTTTTTTACAGTGATTGTTTATTAATTTTATGGGGTCTCGGAATATTTGAACCGTCAATAGAACAAGTACAAGTTATGTCTGTCTGTAACATCACATGCAGATGTACAGTATATTGATATAGATATTTTATTTTTTGTGAAACATAAAAGTTTAACATAAAATTGTAGTTTTAATTGTGCTGGGTATAGTCACTCAGATTATGATATACAAACTGATCTTTTCTAAACCTTTACAATATTCACTAGGTGGATGAAGCATTTCCTGAGCCTATAATGTAAAAATGGTAGAATATAAAGTAATGTATGTCCTTGTTTCTATTCTGTACAGTTTTGGTTAACTTGTTTCTCATGTGCCATGTTTTTCTTGTTTAACTTGAATTATGTTTTAAATGGTCATTGATTGATTGAAATTTGTATTACAGTACATTTCAAGCACAACCCAATACAAGGCTGTTAACTGTGAGAGGGATGATACCATACTGATTTTTACTAGTCTTTTTTTCTACTAGTCTTTAGTATTTCTACTATAGTATTTAGATACAAATCTTGCGGACCAGGCCCATTGCAAGATTCAGTACTCCGTCGTCAACCCTAAGCCATTGAATAGTCACACAATGTATAATCTCATTTCTTGGTATATATTTATCAAGCACAGTATAAAAACAATACAGTCTACATAGGGACATACAGTAAGACGGCAAAGTGCTAGGCTGAGGCAAAAAGCCCCAGGTGGCTTGTTGTCTACATGATTACAGAAACAAGACAATACAAGAAAATATTGACTGATCTCGTCAATTTAAACGGGTCCTAGTACTTTATTTCCTACATACTGTAATGCTCTTAAATTCATGGATATTAATCAGATTAATCAGCGCGCGTGTGTGGAATGTTGCCCCCTGCTGGACTGGTCAAACCTGCTTTACAGCATTACATAATGAACCCAAGAAGAAGCCACGCGTGGACAGGGCAGAACGCCAACCATAAGTTGTAATGTTCTATGTTTATTTTGTTTGTTGAGTTGAGTCTTAGCCCACTGCAATGTATTCTTAGATCTATTGTTGGTACAACCGTTTGGATGAATTTTCGTTTCGCCCTACAAGCATCAATCAACCTTACCTCACCAGCCTGTGAGTAGTACTACTGTACTAGCCTAACATAAACAGTAAGTGGATCCAGGGTATCGGATGGGCTACGACGGGGTTGACTCATACATTAATGTGCATTTCATGGATGTGGACGTTTTCAATCTACGAGTCTTCAATGGTGCGTTCACGGTCACACCCTGGGACAGTGCCAGCTATCTAGTCCATCGCTCAAATGCTTCTATGATTTTTCGTTCAAACTCATTTGACACCACGCTGGACCATAGAGCAATAAAATAGGCAGTTTCCGCAGAAACTGCGAGGGGGCGCCAAACGTTTCAGTCTTGCGTATGAACAGTAGACGGCTTATTAAAAAGTTGAAAAAAGGAAGTGAAAAAAAAGTGAAAAAGTGAAAAGGAAAGTGAAAAAGGAAGTGAAAAAAGTGAAAACGTAAAAAGGAAAGTGAAAAAGGAAGAGAAAAAAGGCAAAAGGAAGGTGAAAAGGTAAGTGGAAAAAGTGAAAAAGTGATAAGGAAAGTGAAAAAGGAAGTGAAAAAACGTGAAAAAGTGAAAAGTTGAAGAAAATAAAATATATGATGCTAATAATGCTAATGCTAAGTATAGTTAATAATGCGCTAAGTAACGCTAAGTATTGTGAAAATGTTAGTAATGTTAATTAATGCTAATAATGCTAACTAATGCTAATGCTAAGTATAGTTAATAATGCTAAGTAATGCTAATGCTAAGTATTGTTGATAATGCTAAGTAACACTAACTATTGTGAAAATGCTAATAATGCTACGTAATGCTAATGCTATGTATTGTTAATAATGCTAAGTACAGCCAATTATTGTGAAAATGCTAAAAATGCTAAGTAATGCCAATAATGCTAAGTAGCGCTAACTTGTTGCTATTGGTCCAAGAAGTCCATCTACCAAATATTGAGGCGATAGCATGTTCCAAACCCAAGTTATAGCTGTGTAAAGACCAGCCAATAGGAATACAGAGGAGGCGGGCTAAAGCAGAACAACTCCTTCCTATTGGTCTAAGAAGGCTATCTACCAAATATTAAGGCGGTAGCATGTTGCAAACCGAAGTTATAGCTGTGTAAAGGCCAGCCAATAGGAATACAGAGGGGGCGGGCTTAAGCAGTACAACTCCTTCCTATTGGTCTAAGAAGGCTATCTACCAAATATTGAGGCGGTAGCATGTTCCAAACCCAAGTTATAGCTGTGTAAAGGCCAGCCAATAGGAATACAGAAGAGGCGGGCTTAAGCAGTACAACTCCTTCCTATTGGTCTAAGAAGGCTATCTACCAAATATTGAGGCGGTAGCATGTTCCAAACCCAAGTTATAGCTGTGTAAAGGCCAGCCAATAGGAATACAGAGGGGGCGGGCTTAAGCAGTACAACTCCTTCCTATTGGTCTAAGAAGGCTATCTACCAAATATTGAGGCGGTAGCATGTTCCAAACCCAAGTTATAGCTGTGTAAAGGCCAGCCAATAGGAATACAGAGGGGGCGGGCTTAAGCAGTACTACTCCTTCCTATTGGTCTAAGAAGGCTATCTACCAAATATTGAGGCGGTAGCATGTTGCAAACCGAAGTTATAGCTGTGTAAAGGCCAGCCAATAGGAATACAGAGGGGGCGGGCTTAAGCAGTACAACTCCTTCCTATTGGTCTAAGAAGGCTATCTACCAAATATTGAGGCGGTAGCATGTTCCAAACCCAAGTTATAGCTGTGTAAAGACCAGCCAATAGGAAGACAGAGGGGGTGTGGTTTAAGCAGTACAACTCCTTCCTATTGGTCTAAGAAGGCTATCTACCAAATATTGAGGCGGTAGCATGTTGCAAACCCAAGTTATAGCTGTGTAAAGGCCAGCCAATAGGAAGACAGAGGGGGCGGGCTTAAGCAGTACTACTCCTTCCTATTGGTCTAAGAAGGCTATCTACCAAATATTGAGGCGGTAGCATGTTCCAAACCCAAGTTATAGCTGTGTAAAGACCAGCCAATAGGAAGACAGAGGGGGTGTGGTTTATGCTATTGGAACCAAATGGACCCTTACGGGTCCATTTGGTTCCATAGGATGTGTGTGTGCGTGTGTGTTGTTGCATACCCTCCTGTGTATAAAGCCTATTTGCAGATTTTGCAGATCTACAAGCTCACAAGGTCTTACAGTCCAACTCATTGAGGTCTTATAACTCTAGTGGCAGCCAGCTAATTAGGGCTTAATCTGTTTCACCTGTTGTACCTGCATCAGTGCAGGCACTTTGGCTCCTTAGTTAAACAGGGAGTCAATGGCCGGGACT
The DNA here is from genome assembly GCA_039105355.1 of Benthosema pterotum. NCBI lineage: Eukaryota > Metazoa > Chordata > Actinopteri > Myctophiformes > Myctophidae > Benthosema > Benthosema pterotum. The sequence continues at coordinate 16,877,992 of CM076967.1, read as the reverse complement.
TGCCGCAAACAAATGCCTCTCACGCGAAAACGAAAACTCGTAAGCGATTACTTTTTTCGACGTGGGCGTCCTGACACGATCAAGTATCTTGTGTGCGATTGTGGTATTGGTACGATAAAAGACGTGGTCATGGGAGCGATTTAAAAATCGATGTTGGATAAAAAATGTCAAAAGTGAAATGCTGTTGGTTCTAATGTAATTGATAGGGACACGGGAGCATACGTCGGGTCGCTCTGAGGCCCTTAGCTCTGGTTCTGAACGTGTCTGTGCTTTTTTGATGACATTGGGTGAAAGGCGAGAAGTTTGTCTACAAAATGTCCGAAAACCACGCGTGTAAAGCGAATATTGTGGCCGTGAGGACGATTTGTTCGGTCATGACCCGAACCTCGAGACACTGCATCTCCCACTCTGTTTCACTCGCTCACTGGTCGAGAGACCCTCTAAGCTCCGCTAAATTTCTCGAACCATGCACACTTTGAACTGCGATAGCGGACAAACCGAGCAACATATTCGAATACGGTTTGAACGACCACAAAGTTGACCATTGTGTCACCGTTTTAAAGTTTAAATCATGTTTCTACGACAAAGTATGCCAGAGTAATGAGGCTGCAAAAGTGAGCCAAAAGTGGGCCAAATACCAATACATTGTCAATGGGGAATTATATTTTTAAATAAAGTTTAATATTTTAAAAAGTATACATTTTTTCAAAATATTGTTTTTACCGATGAAAATTCAAACCTAGCCGAACATTTTAAACTTTGAACGGAATTTCAAAGTAAAAGTATGACGGAGTTATAAGAGCACAAAAAAGTCAACTGTAAAAAGTGTGTCATTTTTTCCATTAACCCTCACTATAAAATAACTAAAAAAAAACTAAAAAACTAAAAAACTAAAAAACTAAAAAACTAAAAAAAACTATAAAAATATAAATTTAAGCATAAATCACTGCAAAAAGTCGAACAGTATAAAGTTTGAACTAAAAATCTAGCATAAAGTATGTGGAAGTAGTTAACAATCAAAAAAAGGGGCAGAATAAATAATAATAAACTAGAAAGGCAGTTTCCACAGAAACTGCGAGGGGGCGCCAAACGTTTCAGTCTGGCGTATGAACAGTAGACGGCGTATTAAAGCTGACAAACAGTACAATGAGGAAAAACATGATGATTTGGTTTGAGGAAGTGAAAATAGTTGAAAAAGTAAAAAGAAAAGTGAAAAAAAAGTGAAAAAGTGAAAAGGAAACTGAAAAAGGAAGTGAAAAAACTAAAAAAGTGAAAAGGAAAGTGAAAAAAGTGAAAAGGAAACTGAAAAAGGAAGTGAAAAAACTGAAAAAGTGAAAAGGAAACTGAAAAAGGAAGTGAAAAAACTGAAAAAGTGAAAAGGAAAAGGAAAAAAAACGCGAGAAAGTGAAAAGCTTAAGAAAATAAAAGGTTGAATACAAGCATAAATCACTACATGAAGCTGAACAGTTTAAAGGTATCATAAGTAATGCTAAGTATTGTGAAAATGCTAATAATGCTAAGTAATTCTAATAATGCTAAGTAATGCTAATGCTAAGTGTTGCTGACAATGCTAAGTATTGTGAAAATGCTAATAATGCTAACCAATGCTAACTATGGTTAATGATGCTGAGTAATGTCCAATGGTAAATATAGTTAATAAGGCTAAGTGATGATAAATATTGTGAAAATGCTAATAATGCTAAATAATGCTGATGCTAATTATATGTAATAATGCTAAATAATGCTAAGTATTGTGCTAATAATGCTAATAATGCTAACTATTCCACCCTTTTCAACATTTTCCTGAGTGTACGTATGTGAACCAAATGGACCCTAGCGGGTCTATTTGGTTCCATTTGTACACTCTCAGAAAGAAGAAGCGTCTAAAGAAATCCATTAACATGGTGAAAATACATCTTGATGTCATCAAGATTCAGATTTTTCAGATTTTTATTGAAGGGACAGCCCCTTGAGATGCAGCATCTCATTTTCGAGGGGGACCCTACACAGACAGCGAAAGCATACAGTGTCTAAGAATACAACACAAATAGTAACAGAAACAAAACAAAACAAAACAAAACAAAACAAAACAAAACAAAACAAAACAAAACAAAACAAAACAAAACAAAACAAAACACAGACCAGAACAGTACAGAACAATTGGCTTGCTTGATCTCCACAACCCACCCCCAACCAGCACATCAGTAGCATTTGTACATAGGAAAAGAAGAAGGGCACGGTACAGGTATTTCAGTCATGGAGAATGATCAGAAGCAGCGACATGTAGAGTCTAGGTGTGAATATAAGGAAGATGTTTCACCATGTTAGTGGTTTTCTTCAGACCTCCATTTCTTGGGAACACAGAATGGGGGAACTTTTGATCATGTCCACCCAGCACCTCTAGGGTATACTAATGACTTATTAGAATGTTGAAAATGGGTGGAGTTCCCCTTTAATGCTTCCAATAGCTAAAGCTGATGTTAAAATGCTAACATGTTTATCCTAACATGCTGTGTAAGTCAGGCAGAAACCTCTTGCTGTGTGTGTGTGCACATGCATCTCCCACTCCATATTTGGGTGTGCCTGTCCCAAGAGCTGTGTGTGTGCATGCGTGACTAATAAATTAATATCAATTAAACTATACAACGAATCTCTTAGAAAAATACAAGCAAACCATTCCCGAGGATGCCGGTCAATTTGACACATGGCTCGGGTGCGTGCGGCAAAAACTCTGGGAGGAGTCGCGTGTCGAAGTTTCCAAAAACAGAATATCAAGTTATCACTAGAAAGGCAGTTTCCACAGAAACTGCGAGGGGGCGCCAAACGTTTCAGTCTTGCGTATGAACAGTAGACGGCGTATTAAAGCTGACAAACAGTACAATGAGGAAAAACATGATGATTTGGTTTGAGGAAGTGAAAAAAGTTGAAAAAGTAAAAAGAAAAGTGAAAAAAAGTGAAAAAGTGAAAAGGAAACTGAAAAAGGAAGTGAAAAAACTAAAAAAGTGAAAAAAGTGAAAAGGAAACTGAAAAAGGAAGTGAAAAAACTGAAAAAGTGAAAAGGAAACTGAAAAAGGAAGTGAAAAAACTGAAAAAGTGAAAAGGAAACTGAAAAAGGAAGTGAAAAAACTGAAAAAGTGAAAAGGAAAATGAAAAAAGGAAGTTAAAAAACGCGAGAAAGTGAAAAGCTTAAGAAAATAAAAGGTTTAATACAAGCATAAATCACTACATGAAGCTGAACAGTTTAAAGGTAGCATAAGTAATGCTAAGTATTGTGAAAATGCTAATAATGCTAAGTAATTCTAATAATGCTAAGTAATGCTAATGCTAAGTGTTGCTGACAATGCTAAGTATTGTGAAAATGCTAATAATGCTAACCAATGCTAACTATGGTTAATGATGCTAAGTAATGTCCAATGGTAAATATAGTTAATAAGGCTAAGTGATGCTAAATATTGTGAAAATGCTAATAATGCTAAGTAATGCTAATGCTAAGTATATGTAATAATGCTAAATAATGCTAAGTATTGTGCTAATAATGCTAATAATGCTAACTATTCCACCCTTTTCAACATTTTCCTGAGTGTACGTATGTGAACCAAATGGACCCTAGCGGGTCTATTTGGTTCCATTTGTACACTCTCAGAAAGAAGAAGCGTCTAAAGAAATCCATTAACATGGTGAAAATACATCTTGATGTCATCAAGATTCAGATTTTTCAGATTTTTATTGAAGGGACAGCCCCTTGAGATGCAGCATCTCATTTTCGAGGGGGACCCTACACAGACAGCGAAAGCATACAGTGTCTAAGAATAGCCTACAAAACAAAACAAAACAAAACAAAACAAAACAAAACAAAACAAAACAAAACAAAACAAAACAAAACAAAACAAAACAAAACAAAACAAAAAACAGACCAGAACAGTACAGAACAATTGGCTTGCTTGATCTCCACAACCCACACCCAACCAGCACATCAGTAGCATTTGTACATAGGAAAAGAAGAAGGGCACGGTACAGGTATTTCAGTCATGAAGAATGATCAGAAGCAGCGACATGTAGAGTCTAGGTGTGAATATAAGGAAGATGTTTCACCATGTTAGTGGTTTTCTTCAGACCTCCATTTCTTGGGAACACAGAATGGGGGAACTTTTGATCATGTCCACCCAGCACCTCTAGGGTATACTAATGACTTATTAGAATGTTGAAAATGGGTGGAGTTCCCCTTTAATGCTTCCAATAGCTAAAGCTGATGTTAAAATGCTAACATGTTTATCCTAACATGCTGTGTAAGTCAGGCAGAAACCTCTTGCTGTGTGTGTGTGCACGTGCATCTCCCACTCCATATTTGGGTGTGCCTGTCCCAAGAGCTGTGTGTGCATGCGTGACTAATAAATTAATATCAATTAAACTATACAACGAATCTCTTAGAAAAATACAAGCAAACCATTCCTGAGGATGCCGGTCAATTTGACACATGGCTCGGGTGCGTGCGGCAAAAACTCTGGGAGGAGTCGCGTGTCGAAGTTTCCAAAAACAGAATATCAAGTTATCACTAGAAAGGCAGTTTCTGCAGAAACTGCGAGGGGGCGCCAAACGTTTCAGTCTTGCGTATGAACAGTAGACGGCGTATTAAAGCTGACAAACTGTACAATGAGGAAAAACATGATGATTTGGTTTGAGGAAGTGAAAAAAGTTGAAAAAGTAAAAAGAAAAGTGAAAAAAAGTGAAAAAGTGAAAAGGAAACTGGAAAAGGAAGTGAAAAAACTAAAAAAAAGTGAAAAAAAGTGGAAAAAAACGTGAAAAAGTGAAAAGGAAACTGAAAAAGGAAGTGAAAAAACTGAAAAAGTGAAAAGGAAACTGAAAAAGGAAGTGAAAAAACTGTAAAAGTGAAAAGGAAAATGAAAAAAGGAAGTTAAAAAACGCGAGAAAGTGAAAAGCTTAAGAAAATAAAAGGTTTAATACAAGCATAAATCACTACATGAAGCTGAACAGTTTAAAGGTAGCATAAGTAATGCTAAGTATTGTGAAAATGCTAATAATGCTAAGTAATTCTAATAATGCTAAGTAATGCTAATGCTAAGTGTTGCTGACAATGCTAAGTATTGTGAAAATGCTAATAATGCTAACCAATGCTAACTATGGTTAATGATGCTAAGTAATGTCCAATGGTAAATATAGTTAATAAGGCTAAGTGATGCTAAATATTGTGAAAATGCTAATAATGCTAAGTAATGCTAATGCTAAGTATATGTAATAATGCTAAATAATGCTAAGTATTGTGCTAATAATGCTAATAATGCTAACTATTCCACCCTTTTTCAACATTTTCCTGAGTGTACGAATGTGAACCAAATGGACCCTAGCGGGTCCATTTGGTTCCATTTGTACTATCTCAGGAAGGAAAGGTCCTAAAAGTAAAATCATTAAGATAGTGAAACAAAGCTTGACCTTCAATCAATGAGCTCTTCTCTAAGCCCCACCCTTTGGGGTGGGGTTTGCTCACTGTCCAATGCCAACCCAAATACTTTAGCAACTGTTGAGGTCAAGCTTTCCTGGTCAAGCTTTCCTCTTCCAACGTGCCTATTGGACAAGGTCGGATTGGGGAGGGGCTTAGTGAAGAGCTAATTACATTGATTTCAATACCTATAGTGGATGTTAAAGGGTAATTCCACCCATTTTCAACATTTTTCTGAGAATGTACAAATGCAACCAAATGAACCCTGACGGGTTCATTTGGTTCCATTTGTTACCATTAACATGGTGAAAATACATCTTGATGAAATCATCAAGATGTTTCCCATGTTAGTGGTTTTCTTCAGACCTCCATTTCTTGGGAACACAGAATGGGGGGGACTTTTGATCATGTCCACCCAGCACCTCTAGGGTATACTGACATATATGTAATATGTGACATAATGACATATTAGAATGTTGAAAATGGGTGGAGTTCCCCTTTAATGCTTCCAATAGCTAAAGCTAATGTTAAAATGCTAACATGTTTATGCTAACATGCTGTGTAAGTCAGGCAGAAACCTCTTGCTGTGCGTGTGGGTGTGTGTGCACGTGCATCTTCCACTCCATATTTGGGTGTGCCTGTCCCAAGAGCTGTGTGTGTGCATGCGTGACTAATAAATTAATATCAATTAAACTATACAACGAATCTCTTAGAAAAATACAAGCAAACCATTCCCGAGGATGCCGGTCAATTTGACACATGGCTCGGGTGCGTGCGGCAAAAACTCTGGGAGGAGTCGCGTGTCGAAGTTTCCAAAAACAGAATATCAAGTTATCACTAGAAAGGCAGTTTCCGCAGAAACTGCGAGGGGGCGCCAAACGTTTCAGTCTTGCGTATGAACAGTAGACGGCTTATTAAAAAGTTGAAAAAAGGAAGTGAAAAAAAAGTGAAAAAGTGAAAAGGAAAGTGAAAAAGGAAGTGAAAAAAGTGAAAACGTAAAAAGGAAAGTGAAAAAGGAAGAGAAAAAAGGCAAAAGGAAGGTGAAAAGGTAAGTGGAAAAAGTGAAAAAGTGATAAGGAAAGTGAAAAAGGAAGTGAAAAAACGTGAAAAAGTGAAAAGTTGAAGAAAATAAAATATATGATGCTAATAATGCTAATGCTAAGTATAGTTAATAATGCGCTAAGTAACGCTAAGTATTGTGAAAATGTTAGTAATGTTAATTAATGCTAATAATGCTAACTAATGCTAATGCTAAGTATAGTTAATAATGCTAAGTAATGCTAATGCTAAGTATTGTTGATAATGCTAAGTAACACTAACTATTGTGAAAATGCTAATAATGCTACGTAATGCTAATGCTATGTATTGTTAATAATGCTAAGTACAGCCAATTATTGTGAAAATGCTAAAAACGCTAAGTAATGCCAATAATGCTAAGTAGCGCTAACTTGTTGCTATTGGTCCAAGAAGTCCATCTACCAAATATTGAGGCGATAGCATGTTCCAAACCCAAGTTATAGCTGTGTAAAGACCAGCCAATAGGAATACAGAGGAGGCGGGCTAAAGCAGAACAACTCCTTCCTATTGGTCTAAGAAGGCTATCTACCAAATATTGAGGCGGTAGCATGTTCCAAACCCAAGTTATAGCTGTGTAAAGGCCAGCCAATAGGAATACAGAAGAGGCGGGCTTAAGCAGTACAACTCCTTCCTATTGGTCTAAGAAGGCTATCTACCAAATATTGAGGCGGTAGCATGTTCCAAACCCAAGTTATAGCTGTGTAAAGGCCAGCCAATAGGAATACAGAGGAGGCGGGCTTAAGCAGTACTACTCCTTCCTATTGGTCTAAGAAGGCTATCTACCAAATATTGAGGCGGTAGCATGTTGCAAACCGAAGTTATAGCTGTGTAAAGGCCAGCCAATAGGAATACAGAGGGGGCGGGCTTAAGCAGTACAACTCCTTCCTATTGGTCTAAGAAGGCTATCTACCAAATATTGAGGCGGTAGCATGTTCCAAACCCAAGTTATAGCTGTGTAAAGACCAGCCAATAGGAAGACAGAGGGGGTGTGGTTTAAGCAGTACAACTCCTTCCTATTGGTCTAAGAAGGCTATCTACCAAATATTGAGGCGGTAGCATGTTCCAAACCCAAGTTATAGCTGTGTAAAGACCAGCCAATAGGAAGACAGAGGGGGTGTGGTTTAAGCAGTACAACTCCTTCCTATTGGTCTAAGAAGGCTATCTACCAAATATTGAGGCGGTAGCATGTTGCAAACCCAAGTTATAGCTGTGTAAAGGCCAGCCAATAGGAAGACAGAGGGGGCGGGCTTAAGCAGTACTACTCCTTCCTATTGGTCTAAGAAGGCTATCTACCAAATATTGAGGCGGTAGCATGTTCCAAACCCAAGTTATAGCTGTGTAAAGACCAGCCAATAGGAAGACAGAGGGGGTGTGGTTTATGTTATTGGAACCAAATGGACCCTTACGGGTCCATTTGGTTCCATAGGATGTGTGTGTGCGTGTGTGTTGTTGCATACCCTCCTGTGTATAAAGCCTATTTGCAGATTTTGCAGATCTACAAGCTCACAAGGTCTTACAGTCCAACTCATTGAGGTCTTATAACTCTAGTGGCAGCCAGCTAATTAGGGCTTAATCTGTTTCACCTGTTGTACCTGCATCAGTGCAGGCACTTTGGCTCCTTAGTTAAACAGGGAGTCAAAGGCCGGGACTTGCCGCAAACAAATGCCTCTCACGCGAAAACGAAAACTCGTAAGCGATTACTTTTTTCGACGTGGGCGTCCCGACTCGATCAAGTATCTTGTGTGCGATCGTGGTATTGGTACGATAAAAGACATGGTCATGGGAGCGATTTAAAAATCGATGTTGGATAAAAAATGTCAAAAGTGAAATGCTGTTGGTTTGAATGTAATTGATAGGGACACGGGAGCATACGTCGGGTCGCTCTGAGGCCCTTAGCTCTGGTTCTGAACGTGTCTGTGCTTTTTTGATGACATTGGGTGAAAGGCGAGAAGTTTGTCTACAAAATGTCCGAAAACCACGCGTGTAAAGCGAATATTGTGGCCGTGAGGACGATTTGTTCGGTCATGACCCGAACCTCGAGACACTGCATCTCCCACTCTGTTTCACTCGCTCACTGGTCGAGAGACCCTCTAAGCTCCGCTAAATTTCTCGAACCATGCACACTTTGAACTGCGATAGCGGACAAACCGAGCAACATATTCGAATACGGTTTGAACGACCACAAAGTTGACCATTGTGTCACCGTTTTAAAGTTTAAATCACGTTTCTATGACAAAGTATGCCAGAGTAATGAGGCTGCAAAAGTGAGCCAAAAGTGGGCCAAATACCAATACATTGTCAATGGGGAATTATATTTTTAAATAAAGTTTAATATTTTAAAAAGTATACATTTTTTCAAAATATTGTTTTTACCGATGAAAATTCAAACCTAGCCGAACATTTTAAACTTTCAACGGAGTTTCAAAGTAAAAGTATGACGGAGTTATAAGAGCACAAAAAAGTCAACTGTAAAAAGTGTGTCATTTTTTCCATTAACCCTCACTATAAAATAACTAAAAAAAAACTAAAAAACTAAAAAACTAAAAAACTAAAAAAAACTATAAAAATATAAATTTAAGCATAAATCACTGCAAAAAGTCGAACAGTATAAAGTTTGAACTAAAATTCTAGCATAAAGTATGTGGAAGTAGTTAACGACCGAAAAAAGGGGCAGAATAAATAAATAATAAAAAAGAGCGGGAATAACTAGGAGGTGGCGCCTATTAGGCGCCCCCTCAACTAGAAAGGCAGTTTCCGCAGAAACTGCGAGGGGGCGCCAAACGTTTCAATCTTGCGTATGAACAGTAGACGGCGTATTAAAGCTGAAAAACAGTACAAATAGGAAAAAGTGAAAAGGTTTTGTAAAAAGAAAAGTAAAAGGATGTATAAAGTTAAAAAAGGAAGGGGGAAAAATGAAAAAATGAGAAAGGAAGTGGAAAAAAAAAAACGGAAAAAAGTGAAAAGGAAAGTGAAAAAGGAAGTAAAAAAAGTGAAAAGGAAAGTGAAAAAGGGAGTGAAAAAAGTGAAAAAGTGAAAAAGAAAGTGAAAAAGGAAGTGAAAAAACGTGAAATAGTGAAAAGTAGAAGAAAATAAAAGGTTGAATACAAGCATAAATCACTGCATTAAGCTGACCAGTTTAAAGGTAGCATAAGTAAAGCTAATTATTGTGGAAATGCTAATAATGCTACATGGTGCTAATAATGCTAATGCTAACTATAGTTAACAATGCTAAGTAACGCTAAGTATTGTGAAAATGCTAATAATGCTAAGTAATGTTACTAATGCTAACTAATGCTAATGCTAATATAGTTAACAATGCTAAGTAACGCTAAGTATTGTGAAAATGCCAATAATGCTAAGTAATGCCAATAATGCTAAGTAGCGCTAACTTGTTGCTATTGGTCTAAGAAGTCCATCTACCAAATTTTGAGGCGATAGCATGTTCCAAACCCAAGTTATAGCTGTGTAAAGACCAGCCAATAGGAATACAGAGGAGGCGGGCTTAAGCAGAACAACTCCTTCCTATTGGTCTAAGAAGGCTATCTACCAACTATTGAGGCGGTAGCATGTTGCAAACCGAAGTTATAGCTGTGTAAAGGCCAGCCAATAGGAATACAGAGGGGGCGGGCTTAAGCAGTACAACTCCTTCCTATTGGTCTAAGAAGGCTATCTACCAAATATTGAGGCGGTAGCATGTTCCAAACCCAAGCTATAGCTGTGTAAAGGCCAGCCAATAGGAACACAGAGGAGGCGGGCTTAAGCAGTACAACTCCTTCCTATTGGTCTAAGAAGGCTATCTACCAAATATTGAGGCGGTACCATGTTCCAAACCCAAGTTATAGCTGTGTAAAGGCCAGCCAATAGGAATACAGAGGAGGCGGGCTTAAGCAGTACAACTCCTTCCTATTGGTCTAAGAAGGCTATCTACCAAATATTGAGGCGGTAGCATGTTGCAAACCGAAGTTATAGCTGTGTAAAGGCCAGCCAATAGGAATACAGAGGAGGCGGGCTTAAGCAGTACAACTCCTTCCTATTGGTCTAAGAAGGCTATCTACCAAATATTGAGGCGGTAGCATGTTGCAAACCGAAGTTATAGCTGTGTAAAGGCCAGCCAATAGGAATACAGAGGGGGCGGGCTTAAGCAGTACAACTCCTTCCTATTGGTCTAAGAAGGCTATCTACCAAATATTGAGGCGGTAGCATGTTGCAAACCCAAGTTATAGCTGTGTAAAGGCCAGCCAATAGGAAGACAGAGGGGGCGGGCTTAAGCAGTACTACTCCTTCCTATTGGTCTAAGAAGGCTATCTACCAAATATTGAGGCGGTAGCATGTTCCAAACCCAAGTTATAGCTGTGTAAAGACCAGCCAATAGGAAGACAGAGGGGGTGTGGTTTATGCTATTGGAACCAAATGGACCCTTACGGGTCCATTTGGTTCCATAGGATGTGTGTGTGCGTGTGTGTTGTTGGATACCCTCCTGTGTATAAAGCCTATTTGCAGATTTTGCAGATCTACAAGCTCACAAGGTCTTACAGACCAACTCATTGAGGTCTTATAACTCTAGTGGCAGCCAGCTAATTAGGGCTTAATCTGTTTCACCTGTTGTACCTGCATCAGTGCAGGCACTTTGGCTCCTTGTTTAAACAGGGAGTCTATGGGCAGGACTTGCCGCAAACAAATGCCTCTCACGCGAAAACGAAAACTCGTAAGCGATTACTTTTTTCAACGTGGGCGTCCCGACACGATCAAGTATCTCGTGTGCGATCGTGGTATTGGTACGATAAAAGACATGGTCATGGGAGCGATTTAAAAATCGATGTTGGATAAAAAATGTCAAAAGTGAAATGCTGTTGGTTTGAATGTAATTGATAGGGACACGGGAGCATACGTCGGGTCGCTCTGAGGCCCTTAGCTCTGGTTCTGAACGTGTCTGTGCTTTTTTGATGACATTGGGTGAAAGGCGAGAAGTTTGTCTACAAAATGTCCGAAAACCACGCGTGTAAAGCGAATATTGTGGCCGTGAGGACGATTTGTTCGGTCATGACCCGAACCTCGAGACACTGCATCTCCCACTCTGTTTCACTCGCTCACTGGTCGAGAGACCCTCTAAGCTCCGCTAAATTTCTCGAACCATGCACACTTTGAACTGCGATAGCGGACAAACCGAGCAACATATTCAAATACGGTTTGAACGACCACAAAGTTGACCATTGTGTCACCGTTTTAAAGTTTAAATCATGTTTCTACGACAAAGTATGCCAGAGTAATGAGGCTGCAAAAGTGAGCCAAAAGTGGGCCAAATACCAATACATTGTCAATGGGGAATTATATTTTTAAATAAAGTTTAATATTTTAAAAAGTATACATTTTTTCAAAATATTGTTTTTACCGATGAAAATTCAAACCTAGCCGAACATTTTAAACTTTGAACGGAATTTCAAAGTAAAAGTATGACGGAGTTATAAGAGCACAAAAAAGTCAACTGTAAAAAGTGTGTCATTTTTTCCATTAACCCTCACTATAAAATAACTAAAAAAAAACTAAAAAACTAAAAAACTAAAAAACTAAAAAAAACTATAAAAATATAAATTTAAGCATAAATCACTGCAAAAAGTCGAACAGTATAAAGTTTGAACTAAAATTCTAGCATAAAGTATGTGGAAGTAGTTAACAATCGAAAAAAGTGGCAGAATAAATAATAATAATAAGAATAAATAAAGAGCGGGAATAACTAGGAGGTGGCGCCTATGAGGCGCCCCCTCAATAAACAAATAAAGAGAGGGAATAACTAGGAGGTGGCGCCTATTAGGCGCCCCCTCAATAAAATAGGTGTCTGTGGACGCACGTTTGCTGAATTTAACGAGACAGGTTTAAGCCCTGAACATGTACATAAGCAACATATAAGGTGCCATGATGCTCCAAATGTTAGAGAGGCAGACGGCGTGCCGGTGCAAAGTATTAGTCCGTAGTATCCAATAAAGAAGCGTTTTAATGCCGTTTGTGGCCGAACGCCTTTACCCGTGATGCGCTCCCTCACTACCGCCATCTATGATGGAGAATCCAGACCAGATACTGAAGACAAATTTTCACGTATTCACACTCACAGAGGGATTCTGTTTTTATCTTTTAATTTAAAGACACCATTCTTTTGAATTCAATTTGATTTGTAGCAGTGTGTGGGAGTGCCTTGTGTCAGGCTTAAATCCCAGGTAAGGACCCAAAATGCAGAATGCGCGACGGACACGGGGAGTAAACTTAAGAGGCTTTACTTGAGAAACTTTAGGTACACCATACAAGGCACGGAAATCAGAGTAGACAATGCAGAGCAAACTGATAAACCAACAAAGAAGGGCAAGGCAACAAGGGCTATAGACTAGGTTCATTAGGGGCAGTGGGAGCAGGTGAGGAGAGACACACAGGTGGCCGTCATCTAGTAGTCATCATGGCAGTGGATGAGTGGGTGTGGCACAGACTCGGGCTGGGGCTGTGACTAGCCCTGATACATGACGGTCGGTGTATACCGAGTCCGACCGTCATGTATCAGGGCTAGGGGTGTGACCAACTCTATGGCTGTGACACCTTGTTGGAAAAATAAAAGTGGTTGTCAATTTACTTAACCCTTGTGGCTGCATACGTGCACACTGAGCCATAAATCCAGCAAAGGTGGTATTATTACCCAAACTTGCCCTATGGCAGGCAACTGCAGAAACACCCAATATCATTCTTAACATAACTCACTCTTTGCTCTAACAAAGACAATCATTAATTGTGCACAAATACAACAGGCATTATATATATATAAAAAAGTGAATATTCTAAAATAATGTGACATGATGTGGGTTTATTGTGCACTCTGCATACTGTTGAGAAGCTTGCAGCATAATCTTACTGCTGATAATGCTACTGTATTGTCACCTGAACCTTGCACATTGAACCTTGTGGCCACACAATACATTAATTTCATAAATGGACAGTGGACCCATTTGTAAACTGAACTCTCTCTGTCTGTCTGTCTGTCTCTCTCTCTCTCTCTCTCTCTCTCTCTCTCTCTCTCTCTCTCTGGCAGACACCCACACACAGTTCAGACACACCAGTGGGAGTGAACAGCTGCTCTGTAATTCTATCCACTGTTTTCAATATGAGTTTGCATTTTTCCAGACCTCCATTTTAGAATGGATAGATTGTTGGGCTGGCCACACAAGACATTAATTTCATAAATGGACAGTGGACCCATGTGTAAACTGAACCTGTGTAACTAACTACTTCAAGTTTATATAGTCAACGATGCAGATAATGGTTTACTATTATAGTTTTTGGCAAGACCACGTGTTTGATGTGACCGCCTTCAAAGCTGGCTGAAACTCGTCTAGTGTAGTCACTAACAGATAGTGTCATTGAGATTCTGCAAGGCTGCTGCAGTGTAACACTGCATTTTCAACGAGGAGCTTATATTTTCTAAAAACACGGTATCTCCTTCATCAGGTTCCAGGTCAGTCCACCACCACCATGCAGCGAAAGTACAGCCTCAATGTCTGTGCTCAACTCCTCCGAACTCAAGGCTACATTGATGGTCACTGGATCTCTGCAGCTTCGACCTTCCCTGTAGTAGACCCAGCAACCGGGGAAGAGATTGCCAAAGTCGCAGACTGTGGACCAGCAGAGGCTAAGAAAGCAGTCGACTCTGCCTACAAGGCCTTTTACACATGGAAACAGTACACTGCTAAGGTATTGCATGTTTCTAATTTTTAATATATGTTTATAATGTCTAATTAATATTGACTGCACCATGCCTATACTTTAGATTATCAGTAGGTGTGAAGACGTTACCAAATTTGCCTCACACCAAACAAATTCGAATCCTCAAAAAAAAGGTGTTAAGATTTGTATGAGACCTTAAATTAGACGACACCCCACAAGGCCAACTAACAAAAAACAAGAATGACTCATTCATAAATTCTAGTTGCAACAAGCTATTATTTATGAAAATCTACAACGTACAATCAGTTTGTGTGTTGTGTGTGCCGCAGCCTCTACAATCAGAGTATACAGCCAATAGGGCTTCACATTGTGGGTATGGGTTTTATGCTGTTCACATTATGGATTTCATCTGATTTCGTCTGTTCTGTAGGAACGAAGTACCATCTTGAGGAAATGGTTTGACCTGTTGACACTGCACAAGGAGGACCTGGCTAAGCTGATCACATTTGAGTGTGTGAGTGTTGCTACCTCATCAACACTGCACTGTAAAACAGATTAAATATTTGACAAATGCTTGCTCAACAGCAGTATTTTTTTCTCAGTATGTGTGGGTGACATGACATCTTTCCCCTGGTATTTGCTGTAATAAATGTGTCATAGTATGGCGATCTTGAGCCATGTGGATCCCATGGACTATTTGAATCTTGCATAATTTATATGCATATGGATGATGGTGCAAAGTAGAAACGAGAGCCAGCTGAGCTGGCTTATGAATAAACACAATTTTTAATGATTGCAGACTTTGTCAGAGTTCAGATTAAGACTTTGTCAATAAGTGGCTAACCTTAAATATAAATAATGAAACCACATCAGACCCATTTTAACTTTAAGACAAAATGTGTTCTATTAGTCTACTAAGTCCATGTATGCCTGATTTTCTTTCTCAGGGTAAGACAATGAAGGAATCTCTGGCAGAGATGGCCTACTCGTCCTCCTTCATAGAGTGGTTCTCTGAACAGGCTCGCCGGGTGTACGGAGACATCGTCCAGCCCAACACCAGGGACCGCAAGATCCTCCTGCTGAAACAGCCAGTTGGCGTGGCCTCTGTCATCACCCCAGTGAGAAACCAATGAGTAGGATGTGCATGACCAAAGTTATTCATTATTACTGATTTATTCTAACCATTGTTCTTTCTGTTGTGATGCCACATGTGTGTTGGATTTTGGGAGAATCGGATGTATCAATTGAAACAGGACTTTTTCCCAAAGAACATTACATAGATGTGCAACTATGTGCAATACATTCACACAGACACACACCGATGCCGGAGGAAACCAACTTGCACATCAGGAGATGTTCAGGGGTTCAGCTTCTTGCTCAAGGACACTTTGACACCAACTTTGGGAAGGGTTGAACCCAGGATCAAACTGGGATATATTTTCCTATCCTGCTCTCTACCCCCAGGGACAATAACATAATCCCACAGTCTTAGCTACCTTAATATTGCTAATTAATGTGTTACACATTTTCCCCACTATTGTGTAGGATGAGTACTATGTTATAGACCTTATGGTATGTACACTAACAATCTGTTTCACTGTGTCTCTACTCCAGTGGAACTTCCCCAGTGCCATGATAACCAGGAAGGTTGGTGCAGCCCTGGCTGCTGGCTGTACTGTAGTTGTCAAACCTGCTGAAGACACCCCACTGTCTGCCCTGGCACTGGCTGAGGTCAATTCTCTTTCACTCTCTCAAAACACACACACGCACACACACACACGCACGCGCGCGCACGCACACACACACACACACACAGAGATTTGTACTTCAAATCTGTATTACTTATTACTTATCAATACGTTTTCCACATAAAATCATGTCGATAGCGGAGCAACCATGTAAGAAACCAGCCATCGGGATTTGGGATCAATTGCATCTTGAGTGTGTTGGTGAGCCAAGGAGGAGCCAAGGATCAAACTAGGAAACGTTTCCAAGATGGATGCCTTCTAAGCCAGTCCCACCCTTTGTCCTCTGGTCTAAACTTGTTTTTTGTTTACCGTTTGTGTGTGTAGTTGGCTGGCCAGGCGGGCATCCCTGCAGGGGTGTTTAATGTGGTGCCCAGCTCCAGAGAGAAGACTCCATCTGTTGGGGAGGTCCTCTGCACTGACCCCCTAGTAAGCAAGATCTCCTTCACCGGGTCCACAGCCACTGGAAAGGTGGGACAACTTTCCACACGTTTATTTGTTTATTGTCATTTGTATGATATATAGTCATTGCTGTAGTATCGTAAATTTATAGTTAATAATACTTCACTCTTTTGCACCAGATCTTGCTGAAGCAGGCTGCTGACACAGTGAAGAAGGCTTCCATGGAGCTGGGTGGCCATGCCCCTTTCATTGTGTTTGACAGTGCTGATGTGGACAAGGCAGTGGCAGGGGCCATGGCTTCCAAATTCAGGAACTCTGGCCAGGTATGTTATGAGTTACTATAATCCCTTCCTTGTCCTTATATTGGTGGAAACAATTACAATTCAGCTAGTAGATTGTTGCCATAGTAATCCAAATCAGGTGACAAAAGCAATTACAATGTGTTCATAAATTCACGAGTCTCTTTCTGCATCCGTAGACATGTGTGTGCTCTAATCGGTTCTTGGTCCAGAATGGAATCCATGACCGCTTTGTTAAAAAACTGGGTGAGGCCATGGACACAGAACTACGGCTTGGTCATGGCTCAGACCCCAACACCACCCAGGGACCCCTCATCAACGTGCGTGCTGCCCAGAAGGTAAAGATATTTAATTCACATTTTGTTATCTTTATTATATCTCCATATTTCAACATAGTTTTTATTTTATTTTTTTATTTTTTGTAAATTGATTTAGAACTCACTATTTTCACTGCGGCTTCTCTTTTGACATTGGCTTGTAAAATTCTTAAAGGCTTAGTAGGAGAGAAGTGTTACATTGTACAACTGGAGGTGGCTGAATGGCCAGTCATTACCTGCGTGAGCGGAGTGGGTCAAATGATCGATGCACGGTGGTGCACGTTGCGCGGCAGCTGTAGTGCTGATCTAGTTGCGGGATGCTAACACTGGTTCTAATATTTGTCAGGTGGAAAACCAGATAACAGATGCTGTATCTCGAGGAGCCAAGGTACTGAGGGGTGGCAAGCGCCTGGATGGTTCCTTCATTCAGCCCACATTGCTGGCAGACGTCACCACAGAGATGCTGTGTACCCAACAGGAGACCTTTGGTCCCCTGCTGCCAGTCATAAGGTTGGTTGAACAAAACAATCATTAGACGTGTTACGTCTTTGGGTTTTGCAATGGTATTGCATTAGATTAATTCCATAATTCCATTTCAGGTAGATAAAAGCAAAATGTTAATTCAAATCCCTGGAGTGGCTGAGAGAAGCTACATTTAGTAAATTAATAAGTCATGCATTGCCTCTCTCAGTAATACACTTAATCCATGGATGTTGTTGTCCATTAAGTATTAAACTATTCTTCATAACACAAGCTGTTGAAACAGCTTAGAGATGTCCACAACTGTTTTAAGATAACAAACGAACAAGGAATAAAACCTAATCACTAACGTTCTTGAACAGAGAAAGGTATGAGTGCAAATACATATAGTTCCCTTCACACCCTATTGTTTGCAAGGTTGTCCCAGATGAAGCATAATCTCCTTGTTATGTTTACAGGTTTAATACTGAGGAAGAAGCACTGGCTATTGCGAATGCATCTCAAATGGGCCTAGCTGGTGAGTACACCTAATTTTCTTTTGTTTTTTATACTATAAAAGTTTAGCTGTTCATCACATTTTGTATAATGGATGGACATGAGGATGAGTCACAGGAACTCATGTAGGAGCCTTTACATCAGTGTTTCTTTCCTCTCAGGCTACTTCTATTCCCAAGACATCAGTCAGATCTGGCGGGTGACAGAGGCACTGGAAGTAGGAATGGTGGGAGTAAACGAGGGCATCATCTCCACCTCCGAGGCCTCCTTTGGTGGACTAAAACAGTCTGGTCTGGGCCGTGAGGGTTCCAAATATGGCATAGATGAGTACTTGGAAGTCAAGTACATGTGCTTCGGAGGGCTGACTAATTGAATCTTTACAAAAACGGTTCCTCCTCTCATCAACCAATGTTAAAGGATTGTTCTTGAGAAGAAATGCTAACAATGTCAGTAGGCATTCAAGTTATGAGTTTGCTGTATTGATTAACAGTTTGCAAAATCAACAGTGGCACAGATATATAAACAAATGCTAAGAAGATAACCCAGATAACCATAAATTCCAGTGATGGTCCTAGACTTTTACAGGGGCCAGTTTTGGCTCTTTTAGAGTGTTTTTGAGGGACTGCCACACTTTATTCTGGCTGTTGATAGAGCACTCCACATTCTGGTGGCATAGCAGTAGAACAAATGTTTGTGCCAAAACTGGGTTCAGTGAGACCAGTGGGGCTCTTCCTGGTGTTGTGCCTGTATGTGTAGGACTGGATGCAGGGCAGTGAAGGCAGGGTAGCTGTGGTTCTATGGGTGTGTGTTGTGTTATGGCTGAGGGAAGTGGAGGTGCTGGGGAAGGCTGGCTAACTCTAATGTACTGTAAATAATTTCTTGTGGCCATGATGGTAGGACAGAAGATGCTGGCCCTCAGTCTCAAAAATAGGTCTCTGGTAGGTCTTGGTTTCATAGATGAAACTCTTTAACAACTCTGCTGTTCCTTCACCACAACCAGGGGCTGTGGGGGAAGGAGGGACATATGATAGGCAGACGGATGTTCTTGTTCAGTACCTTAAATGCTCTGCCTGTGGTCAGGACAGATTAATGCTACTAATATACAGTATACTGTCGATGGGCTGTCCTGTCTTGTACAACCTATGTACAGTAATTTAGATTTACTAGACCATGTGCATGGCTGTAAAGCACCAGGTTGGCAACAATAACATTCTCGCCCCACTTGGCTATGCAATACCCATTGTACCCGTGGAAAGAGTAACCATTCCACTCATCTGTTCGTATCCCTTTTATGCCCATATATGGAGTTCTGTGTCAGGTATACCCACTTTCATGTCAGAACAGGCCAGATCCATATATGGGCACTGGGACACTGTCCAGATATCGGGCAGAGGCCTTTTGTAGCGGTTCTGGACATCCATGTGTCCGGCCGACTTCGACACAGCTTTTGATCTTGGGTCAATTCAGGGAAATTATTTGTAAGGGGGGGTTTTACAGATGGGGAGTCTGAAACGCACGCATTATCACGGTGATTCCACCGTGCCACTCAGTGCCGACTGCCAGCAGGCGAGAATCGCGTAGCGAGAAAAAAAACTCACATGACTGAGGTCTAAAATAAATCGCGGGCGTTGGTGCAGAGGCACAACAAACAACACTGGACGCGGTGGGATAACACCTGGCATCACACTGCACAAAACGCTGGTCCCTTTGAAAATGAACAAGGTGCGATTTATTACTCCCCCTCTGTAAAGCCCTTAACACTTGTGTTCAACAATATACTGTAACTGTTTTAATTATTTTTTGTCTATCTGTTATAGTTTTTTAGTTTTGAGTACTTTTTGTCTTCCAATTGATTTGATATTGCTGTATTTATATGTACATTTGTTGATTGTGTTTTATATCTAGACCACATTAAAAGGACCTTCACCTCAATTGTACTCTGAGCTTAAATAAAGTTTATGACGATGCCCACATGGGTCCTCTATTTGTGACAAAGATGTTCTAGTGTAAGAAAATATATTAAAATTTGAATGAGCAGAACGCCATTCGTGGTTTTACATTTGTAAAATGTTAAGTTATCTCTAATTTTCATTGTTTGTATTTAAAGGCCTAGCTAACAATTGTGTTGTAACAGGGAGGTTTTTGAGTGGGCAAGCTTAAAATGTCAGATTAGATGAAAGGCAAGGGGATGATGACACCAAAGAGTCAGCTTAGGCGATTCTTGAGCCGGATGAGATGGAGTTCAAGTCTTCCCTTGACTAAACACAGTACACTAATACAGCAATGTGATTCAGGAATGCAAATTAATTTGAGCCAGATGATATCTAATCAAATCAAGTATATACCCCTATGTACAATTTATTATAGTGTTATGGTCATTTCAAACATCAATTCAAGACCTGCTTCAAGACATTGCAAGCACAAAGAAATATATGAAAGTAAATTGTTTAGCTGTTCTTGAGGGCCTTTTGATGGGTGAAATGGTATGTAATGACATTGAGTTTGCTCTATTAAAATCAAGACAACATGTGCCTTGCTAAAAGTCATGTCTCACAAATAATTATGCTAATTCATTCGTGCACCAAACAAAAATAAATATATTGCATGAGTAAGTACGTAAAGTAACCACTACTGCGCTGTGTTGACCTTGTTCACTTGAATGCTAATTTAATAGTCAATTTTCAGCAGTCCAAAATTGGACGATGTGATAAACATCAGTACAGTATATTGTTTAATGATTTTGAATGTTTTCTGTGTAATGAAACCAGCGACGGCTCCAGATTGTGAGTGACTGGGAGTGATATGGGGGGACCTGGCTATCCTGTAGTCTCCAACACATTTGAAAAGACATGACTTATTTACTGCAAATGTATCCATATCGGAGGGCATTGCTCTATTCCAAGACAATACACTGTCTTCTCTGTGTATCTACACACCCCTAATGTAAAGGTCTGGTGTAATTTAATTTGAATCAACTGAAATATTGAGAAATATTCCCAAGTCTAGCAGTTCTTAGCATTATATTGCAGTTGGTTTAGTTAATTAGACAGAGTATTTACATTTTTATTCTTGGTATCCATATTTGAGGTAAATCCATTTTCATTATGACCCTCCTTTGTGTCCCATTACGCACTCCAAATGGATCCTCTCTGATTCCCAGAGACTTCAATACAGTCAGCTGTGACCTACTGTGTATTAAACGTCCAGACAATCATTGCCACTTCCAGGTTTGGTAAAAAAAAAAAGAGTTCAACTCCCTGTGTGAAGTTGGACAAGTCATTTTTACTCATCTTATACTTCTTGTTCCACCTATCAGCCAAAAGCATTCCCGTTGCGAGTGGCATGAGCATGGGATCTGTTTCTGCTACGGACGGGTCGATCCCGGCTGAAGATAGTGTCCTGATCACTGTCCAGCTCAGACTCAGACATCATCAGACTTGAATTGTGCTCTGTGCTCCGATGTTTGATACCTACAGAGAAATGTGAGTTGGAGCGTTTTAACATGGTCGAAGAAAGGTTGTCCAGGGCCACAGATCTGACCATACATCAATGCATACATTAGGCTTCAGACTCACTGTATTTGGGCCTGAGTTCCACCCTCTCCTGATCGTCCATGTTGTCCAGGATGGTGTATTTAGTTTTCTTCCTCACCTTGGTCCGCCTCCTCCTACGTGGTCAACAATATTTACATTGGAATGTAAGCAAGTGAACACTGCAAGTCATGACTAGTATAAAGGTCTTGTTTGCTTAATGATATATGTTGTTTGAAATTTCTTTATTTAGGAGTACCCCTTGAGATACAATATCTCGTTTTCGAGAGGTTCCTAACTAACAGAAAAGATACAAAGCTTTTCAAAAAAAAAACAAAAAAAAACAGAATCAAGTAGTAAAACAACAAAACACAGAGCACATACAACATGAAACACAAAACACAAAATAGGGTATTACAGGGTATTACAATAGGCAGTTACATGGGAATAGACGAGAAAAAAAATAAAATCAATGCAAAATACTACATACATATACTGTACATACACATAGACACATATGTACACAGATACATAAATGTTAATGCATACATACGCACATACAGTATACACATACATATATACATACATACATTCATACACACACACACACACACACACACACACACACACACACACACACACACACACACACACACACACACACACACACACACACACACACACACACACACACCCACATGCATTCTGAATTCTATTTATCTATGTATGAGCATGCAAAACATGGATGTATCAAATACATAATAACAATAATAATAGTAATACTGTATACACATACATAACTACAGGCGCTGCATGTATGCCATTTTTAGTCATATTTGTGTAAAATCAGTGTTATTATTTGTGGTCACCTCTTGCAGCAGCAGATCAGGGTCCAGGTGGCTGACAGAACAAAGACCATCACCATGAAGCTGGAGAGAATGACATAAAGCACTCTCCACTCTAGGAAGACAAAACACAGAAAAAACACAGAGTTTAGAACAGTGTTGAATAATAAATGTAGGCGGACTTTATTACATTTTTATTTCGGTCATATAACACACAAATAGAAATACAATACATAAGTGCATATAACATTATATCTTGGTGGTCGGCTCTGCTAAATTTCTCTCCCTGCTCGGGCACAATTACACAACCATCATTAACCATAAGGAGCAGGGGTAGATATAGGGATAGATATATAATAAGATCGCCCAACCACCGATGGTGCTTGGGCAGCGGTGGAAACAAATGGTGCAAAACAACACCAGGAATGCAAGAGGGATCTTTGGTCTACGCACAACACAGCGGATCTACAGTTCATAAATCAGAGTAGACCACTGGTCAACAACAACCTTACCACAGTTGCTCTCTCCATCTCCAAGGAAAAGGCGGATGAGGTTTTCAGTCCAGAAGGGGTCACAGACACACTCCTTGGTGATTGGGTCACACTGGCCATGCCCAGAACAGCGTCGCAAGCACACTGACATCATTTGGACATGAGAAATCACAACTTAAATAACGTAAACATTTTGGATTACTAGTTACCATCTTACTACTAGGTTGGTTACGGCATCTCCGTATGCATACATCTACTAGAGGAGTTTATCAGATGTCAGTGACTTGTAGGATCAATTAAATCCATAGGATATGATAGTATCTCACAGACTGTGTCGACTCTGAGGACTCTGAACAACAAGTAGTCTGTCTTCTCCCTCAACAGCTGGCTCCGCAGAATCCTGGACAGTTTGGAGCCAGGCATTGGCCCATCAGGTCCCTGCACTGAGAACTGGAGAACCGTGCTGTATGCAGTACACACACACACAGACACACACACACACACCCACACACACACACCCACACACACACACACACACACACACACACACACACACACACACACACACACACACACACACACACACACACACACACACACACACACGCACAATGATTAAACATACAAACAACAAGCATGCACAAATAGGTATCTGCGTCAGTGTCAGATAATTGAAGATGAACATAATGTAAAGTAAATATTCTTGTCAGGATTTAAATTCAAAAATAGCAAAAGCTCGCTGCGAGCTTGTGCATCTGCTACTTGTTTTTGTTTGACGCTGTAGTATGAACCAACTAGGTCATTAATTAAAGAAAACACACAAATGTAATATGGACATAAGTGGTTGGTGTCCGAGATAAACGAACACCAGGACTGTTGTTGTGACATGCAGCTGAGGTGGGCGTGTCAGTGTGTCTGACGACATGCACCTGAGTTGGGCGTGTCAGTGTGTCTGACGACATGCACCTGAGGTGAGAGTGTCAGTGTGTTTGATGACATGCACCTGAGGTGGGCGTGTCAGTGTGTTTGATGACATGCACCTGAGGTGGGCGTGTCAGTGTGTTTGATGACATGCACCTGAGTTGGGCGTGTCAGTGTGTCTGACGACATGCACCTGAGGTGAGAGTGTCAGTGTGTTTGATGACATGCACCTGAGGTGGGCGTGTCAGTGTGTTTGATGACATGCACCTGAGGTGGGCGTGTCAGTGTGTTTGATGACATGCACCTGAGGTGGGCGTGTCAGTGTGTTTGATGACATGCACCTGAGGTGAGAGTGTCCCTGCAGGGCTCGCAGGTGGATGTCATTGTCCAGGACGTGTAGTAGCGCAGCCAGCTGTCTGAGCACCGTGTCTCTCTGAGACACACTGACCTGAGACACAGCAACCAGCAGCTCCAACTCCACCTCCTCACTGCCTCCAGGGTCTGCCAGAAAAAAAAAAAAACAATCACTAACTCACTCACGCTTATACGTTACATATTAGGTAGTGCTAGATGAACCTTGGATTGTGTGTCCACTGTCCGGACTTTTTTACTTACTTTCCAGTACAGTAGGCAGTGCTGTTAATGAGTTTCGAAGGGTCATGAGTATGCTATGAACCCTTCAGTCAAATACTTTACATACTGTGTGCTTTGAATGTATATAAGCCACAGTTACTGGTAGGTGATGAATACTTTGCAGCTAGCACACGTATTCTTTACCATACACACCGTAATATAGCTATTGTATCTCCAGTCCTGCGAATGTGTGTGTGTGTCTGTGTATGTGTGTGTGTGTGTGTGTGTGTGTGTGTGTGTGTGTGTGTGTGTGTGTGTGTGTGTGTGTGTGTGTGTGTGTGTGTGTGTGTGTGTGTGTGTGTGTGTGTGTGTGTGTGTACGCACGTGTGTGTGCGTGTGGTTATTAGCAGCAGTAGGACTAGTAGTATGATTATAGTGGTACTATTATACAAGTGCTTTGTTGTTACTTATTGTTCTTACCTGGGCGAACTTCTACGGTGGCTGTGGCGGTGTTGCTTCGTCCCTGAGCGTCCGTCACTCTAAGCTGGAAGAGGTAGGTCCCTTCAACCAGGTTAGCCAAATACAGAGAGGCCTGAGTCTCTGAGCCAAACAGCACATCCTGGAAACAAAGGGCGTTACTTGGCATTGGGATGTCCACCTTTTTTTTTTCTTCCTCTATTTGCCAATGTTTGGAGATGGTTTCATCAATCAGTAACAGCTTCGGTTTCGATGATGAATCCTTTGTTTTAAATGCCAGATCTAAATTAACCCGCTATTTGTGTCCACACTCACCCCAGCAGCTGGGCTCTGGATGTCTCTGACCCAGAGGTACTGGACCTCTGCCTGGTCTCCATCTGTCACCGACCCTCTGAGCACCAGGGAGTTGTTAGGCAGGGTGAGGGTGTGGCTACCGCTAGCATGAGCTACAGGTGGCAGGTTTCTGGCTGGAGATGAGGATGGAAGACAGGTACCGGTAGTTGTGTACAGTACATTGATAGGCCAGAGGTAGTAGAAAACACACACACACACACACACACACACACACGCACACACACACACACACACACACACACGCACGCACGCACGCACAGACACACATTTTTTTCTTTACCCTCTTGGACTCTGACAGTCAGTGAGGCGCTGTCCGTTGCCCCCTCGCGGTCGCTGACAGTCAACCTGAATGTGTAACGGCCCACCCTCAGGCCCATAACAGTGGCTACTGCTGCATTTCCACCCTCCATCTTTATCCCTGGGGGACCACTGGAAAATCAGAATGTGTCAACGATGAATTAAATGCAACAGGCACAGTGAAAGACTAATACTGTGTTACAATGGCAGATGAAAAGATACATGCTACTTTTCTTTTTCAGTGGATGCCAGCGATACATCCAGTGTGGCTTTCTAGCACAGCTACAAAGCTACAAAGAGTTGAGCTGGTTTTAACATCAGATACAAATGTACTAATTCTCTCACTATATTGTGTAGCTTTGTATGTTTTGTATCTGCCAGTGTGAACATAGCCTTTTTACAGACTTTCAACATCTTTGAGAAGCTCAGCATATCAGTACCTGGTAGTGTCCCAGTGGTAGCTGACAATAGCGTGGTCATCAGTGCTGCTGCTTCCATCCAGCACTACACTGTTCACTGGGAGAACCAGCTTCATGTCAGGACCCACCACAGCCACCGGACCACGGTTTGAATCCCCAAGATCCATTGAGAGAGCAACACTGTTTCCTATAGGATGTATTGGAGAAAGGAGAGAAGAGCAGGTATGAACGTATGTTCATTGTACTGTATATATATTGTACTGTATATGAATGTATTTACTTGTGCATTTACCTGAGTTTCCAGTGTTGGTAGCTGTGGTAGAGGGAGAGCCTGGGACTGAGGGTGTTGTTGTATAGTCACCTTGTCCGACAGGAATGGTGACAGCAGGGGTTGTGGTCCTGGATAAAGAGGAGCCTTGGGGATCAATATGGACATCACTGGACTTTGGTGGTATGACTCTGAGTGTTGCTGTGGTGAAATCTGATAAGCCGGTGGCATCAGTCACTGTAAACCTGGAAGGTACAGCACGACAATATGGGAGAGGAGAGGAGAGGAGAGGAGAGGAGAGGAGAGGAGAGGAGAGGAGAGGAGAGGAGAGGAGAGGAGAGGAGAGGAGAGGAGAGGAGAGGAGAGGAGAGGAGAGGAGAGGAGAGGAGAGGAGAGGAGAGGAGAGAAGAGGAGAGGAGAGGAGAGGAGAGGAGAGGAGAGGAGAGGAGAGGAGAGGAGAGGAGAGGAGAGGAGAGGAGAGGAGAGGAGAGGAGAGGAGTTACTCTGCAAACTATCAAAAGACACATCATTTCAAAACTGTTGCCAAGAAAATCAAACCAGTGGTGTCTGGTTAGAACGTTGCTGATTAATAGGACACTGATTTTATTACACTGTAACCAAGAGACTGTCCTGAAATGACCCTGTTGGACAAGCAAGTATTTTTTTAATATTAAATGCAGGACAATCATTAAAATGAACAGAAGGTTGCTGTTATCCCCGGTACAAAAATCTCGGCATGAGACATGAATTCACTTTATGGAAGGATTCACTATTTTGTAATTAGTCAAGAAAGTACATGTTTCACTAAAATACCCATATGCCATGTTGAAATCGAATCCTCCAGTTGTTCCTATTTTTAAAGTTTTGTTAAAAGCTGGGAAAAATGCTTTATATGCCATTGTTGTAGAGGTGATGAGGTTATACTGTTATAAAAGGATTAAATGTACCTGAATGTGTAGTTACCAATATCCAGGTTGGACAGGTTAAGAATCCATTTATTTGAGGACTCTCCTAGATCTATTGGTGGCCCACTCATCTGTTCCCAGTGACAGCTGGCTGTCACCTCACCAGCCTCACTTCCTGTAATGATAGATGTAAAACACAATGACAATTTACACTTCCAGCCATTGCTCTTAATCATACAAAATTGAGTCAATGAAGCACTCATTGACTGTGAGATGAATTCCTAAACTAGAATCGACCAGATTTATAAGCTTCTATTACTGTATAGAACATATAACAATATACCAGTAAGCAAACCAAAAATAAAGAATATGTAAAAAAAAAAATAAATAAATAAAAAAATAAGTATGGACTAACTTTTATGTTAAACAAATTAAATAGAGGATTCTCAGTTAACTGTGGCAATTCTATTGCAAATGAACAGTCATACGTACGACTGGCATTTAAGATGGCTTCAGTGACTGGTAGAGACAGGACCTGACTTAGAGGGAAAACCACAGCCTTGGGGGGCTTAGTTATTTCCTCTAGGAGAGGAGGAGAGATTAAATTAATAGGTCATACTGAGTCAAATATATTTTAACATGGTTAAAGGCTGATTTGTTCTCTAGCATTGTGAGGAAAACTGGTAAAACTGACTGCATTCCTCCTACCTTCCTTCACCGTGATGTTGACTGAGCCTTCACCATATGCACCCTGTCCAGACACCGCTACTGTCAACAGGTATTGACCTGCAGACAGCTGGAAACAAACAATGCATGGAAGGATATAAATATTGTGACTAGATAAAGAAGTCCAACAACATTGTATACCTGTATAATGCGCCTACAGCCAGTGTAGAATATGCAGATTAATCCTAACTTTGTGACTACTGTATGTACAACATGCTTTATTCATGCTCCTTTAACCATATCATTTTCCAGATCCCCCCACATGTAGTATATGTAACATCATAGAATAAACATGTAGACTGGTCAGTGAAATGCAAGGACACAGGTACACTCACCTTGCTAAGTTGGATTGACTTGTTATGCTTTCCCTCTATTGCCTCTCTGTGGCCATCAATAGAATACACCAAATGCCATTCATAGCTGTATGTTGATTCTGGAAACATTAAGGTGAATTCATTACAATAGTAATACAATTACTCTATCTCTCGTTTTTTTCTTCCTCTCCTCCAACTACGTTTTCCTATGTATCACCTTTTGATGTGTGTGCGCGTGTGTGTGCGTATGTGTGTGCGCAAGTGCACTCATGGATGTGCGCGTGGGTGTGTGTTTTGTTTTTTGTTTAGTCTACTGATACCTTGTGGTAGGCAAAATAAGCCATTGGCTTCAGCCTAAACCCTTTTGGTCATAATAATTGTACTATTGTCTGACATATGATGTTATGGAATGTCCACTGTATGACCAAAATAATACCGAACTGAACTGAACAATAGCTGTATTTAAATAACGTTGTTCTGCCCATTCAGCACTCTCCTAAGAATTCATTTGTTCTTATACAGTACATTGACACTGTTATGCATTGTACCTGTCTGTGGATCTGGGTGGACTGAGGCTTCTATTTTGACTGTATCCGTGGGTAAAGTCATCTCTATAGGGTCTCCAAGAGACACCATCAGGGGCTGAGCTAAAAAGGCTGTATTGTTAGACAGATGAGGTGTGGCATCAGTAGCAAGTGAAGGCCTCACTTGGCTTTTCTGGGAGGTCATGGATGCATGTTCTTCGACTGGGGGTGAGACTGATGTGGAATCAGACGTGGAGGGGGACACACTCTGGATGTTGCCATCCTGTAAAAATAAAAGCACTAACAAGGTGAAATATTCATTCAAATCAAACAAATCAGTTCTAGAGTTACGTACCGGTACGTGGCTTACACACACAGATAGCTAGTTAATGTGGCGACCGCTCATAACCTACCAG
Organism: Benthosema pterotum; assembly: GCA_039105355.1. Taxonomy (NCBI): domain Eukaryota; kingdom Metazoa; phylum Chordata; class Actinopteri; order Myctophiformes; family Myctophidae; genus Benthosema; species Benthosema pterotum. Next base: position 16,848,964 of record CM076967.1, on the reverse strand, counting down.
GATCTATTGTGTAGTGTCATTACCTCTCTCTGCTCTTGGTTGGATGTCTCTCTACGATCTTATCTAAATAAAGCTGTTGGCAGATGGGTCTATTTGCTAAATTACTGACAGCATGCAGAATTTGCATGGGCCTGCTAATTATCTCTGAAACCCTCCAGACACTTACAGTTTTTTCTGTAGGAGTAGGGCCTGAAGTAGGTTCTGTGTCGCTGTGCTGGGATGCCAGGCTGATATTCGCCCCAGAGGAGCCACTATTCTGGGCAACACTCATCTCTGTCGGTTCCCCCTCCGGAGTATCCTCACTCTCTGATTGGTTGAACCCCATCTCTCTCTCCAAGTCTGGCCAGTCAGGAAACAGCTCCGTTTCTGCGCCACCTGTGCCGTCCCCCAGCGTCTCCTCCAGACCTCCCTCTGGATATTCCAGATCCATCATGCCAGGGTCAGCGAAGTCCTGCCGAGCCTCGTCAAACAGGGCCAGGTCCTTCAGGTCCTTCAGGGCCTCCAGGTCCCCCGGGGCCTCAGAAGACTGGGTCTGGGGTCTCCATCGGCCAGCATAGGGTTCTCCTCGGACCAGTGACTGTAGCACCAGGGTCTGAGGAGGGCCACGTCGCAGGAAGGCCAGGTAGGAATCTGCCCCTGGTCGCTCTCTGGGCCGGCAGTTCTCCCTCTGCTGGCAGCGGAGGATATAGCAGCGGTGCTCAAACAGCCAGGCTAGGTCGCAGCCTGGCACATCACAGCAGGCTGCCACACACTGATGCAGAGATGACACGTTGGGCACCCGTAGGATGCTGCTGCTCCTCACAGCTGGAGAGACCACTGTCTCAGCATAGGTTGCCCCTTGCCAGCACTGAGATGCCTTTGCAGCTTGGGCCAAGAGAAGAGACAATAAACGATCAATATGAATGGACAAACAGTGATTTGATGCTGAAAGAAGTGAAAGTGATATTTGCAAACAATGTTCCCCCGGATTCATAGCTCACAGTATTATTGTGTGCTTGTAGATTATTTTTGGCAGAGATTTGGTGAGCTCTGGGGCACTCCAGTCCTGTAGTTAGTGCTTAGGTAGTGTATAGATTATGCGCTCACCTCCAACAAAGCTGATGGCCAAACAGAAGAGAAGATGCACTTTCTCCCACATTACGATTGTCAAAATGGCCACTCTCCACCCTGCAATACAGAAAACAAAAATATTATCCACTGTTAATGAATAGCGCCATGAATGTCATAAATAGTGAGGTGTAACATACTGTAGTTTGTTGTCAAGCCAGCACTGATGATGAAAAAAGTGAAACGTTTTACTTCCAAGTTCTCTCTGAGAACAGCTTGCACTTGTTATTTTTATTTCAAATTCATCCAAATTAATATAAACTTATACAATGCTTGTAGTGTCAGTCCTAAACTGGACACCACTGGTTGCTGTAAGGTTCGAGATCTAGTTTAGACGTGTGCAGTAAAAACAATAAACTGATGTCCAAACGTTGACTTGGGTTTAAATTAAAGTTAATTTATGTACCGTCACTTCAGGTTAAAGTCCCACATTTGTCAGCACGATCACAATCACAACCTTTGTTTTCTCATAAAGGACAGCACAGCACAGTCAACAAACTGTTTGCCTCTCCAGTCAGACAGCAACACCTGAGCACAGGTAGAACACTTCCTGATATAGACTAGACACCTGACCACCTTGAACTTGGCCAAGCCTACCAGTGTATTCATCAAACAGAAAATAAAATGAATGAATAGAAATGGCTCTTACAATGCTTTATGCATGCAACGTAAGTTTTATTAATTTGCTAAAATACCACTTCACTTACCACACAAAGCAGCATTTACATCCAAATGACTTGGCAGTGATGATGCAAAGTATTTTATTACCAAGGTACATACATAGGCTGTAGCTACCAATATGAGCCTGACTGTTTAATAGAGTAATATTAGAAGCAGTATAGGCTAGAAAGCTGTAGTAGTACCATGACAGCATTAAACAGACAAAATATCGATACACAAAGACCATTTCAAACCTAAATGGTGATCATTATGAGACGTGGCACAGTAGACACTAAAGTCATAACAATTAGTAAAAGGCCACTTCCCTTTTCAGTTGCTTATGTGTTCGTACTCGCAGTTTTGCTCGCTGTGCGTTTCAGCACCACATTGATGGACAGCACCCCCCCCCCCAAAAGGCCAACAATTCAACACAGTTGAAGAAGAAAAAAAAACCTACAGCGTGAGGGTGAGATATCATGTAGCAGAAACAACATTAACGACAGTTTGTAGTAGTAATAATAATCACCACAATTCGAAATTATAAACATGCCGCTATAAGGCGCAGTTGTGTATACTGTACATAGACGCGATAAGCCACCATCCAGTAGCACAGGCTACCCACGAAACCTGTGCTTACATTATTCTGGCCAATTAAGATAGATAAGACATCCAATTGGTAAACAACACACAAACACGCGCGCGCACAGCTAATAAAAGAACATCCCACCTTGGCACCTTGCAATGCTCCTCGAGCCCGCGGTCTGTCACGTCAGCGCTTCTTGCAGCATCCTCCTCTCTTCAAGCACACACCAATTCTAGAGAATAAACTACTAGCACGTAGAAACATGGGCGGAACGCCTCCAATGTCTCGCCAAGGGCTGAAACATAAACGAGTCCGGTACACATGTGAAGGCTATAGCCTACTGTAGCTGTATTATAGGCGACTGTGCCCTATTGTATGTGCAGATGAAAATAGTTGCAGTGTCACTGACGGAGCAGAGTGGCGCGCAGGCGCAGAGCCACATTGCCCTGCTCTTTAGGTATGGGGGGGGGGGGGGGGTCTTATGATTCTTTTTGCCCCTGCTCTATTGTGCGGGTGCAAGGGACAGTCCATGCAATGCATTCACATTTCATGTGGGAATCCAGTCCACCCATATTTCCACAATCCACACAAATCTAAGGTATTGTAACATGTTGCAAATGGGTGGACCTCCCCTTTAAGTCTCTAACATCCAGGGTTGTTTGTCTCTTTTCAAATGGCAAAGAACTTCTTATGGTGACTCTCAGAAGGTGCCAATCAGTGGTGTAGTAGAGGGGGGGCAAGGGGGCGCATTCCCCCCACGTCTCTCACATCTAAAATATGTTTGGGGGCAAAAATATGTTTTTTGACTTATGGATAAAATAAGCTTTGTAAACGCTGTTTCTAAATAGGCTAGACATGTCTGTATTTTTAATAGTGTGTTTGGGTGTGCATGCACATGTCTTATGGGGCATCCCCTCACTTCTAAAAGTCCCACTACAACACTTTGGCCAATAGTTGGATGAACCATCACAGCTGGCTATTTTGTGTGCTACACATACATACGTTGAACACCATGGAGATTTAGGAGGCAAAGTTGGGTTGCAAGAACACAGGCTACAAGACATTGTCCTCTGTACAACCTTTATCGGTAACCCTTCCATTTACGGTACACTAATTACCAGGTAACTACTAGGTAATTACCTGGTAATAATCAGTAATTGCCTGAAATTACATGGTAACAACCTGGTAGTTACTATAGTAATTACTAAGTAATTACCAAGTACTTTCCCTGACAACTACCATGTAACTACTGGGTAATTTCCAGCTAGCTTTAAGTATTTACCCATTAATTACCTGGTAGTTACAAGGTAACTTGCAGATACATTACTCAGTAATTGCCATATAATTACCAAGTAGTTTTCCTGAAAACTACCAGGTATTACCTGGCAACTGTATTCTCTGACTTTGCATAGGTATTATTAAGGCATTGATTGATCCTTCACGATTACCCATCAGCCCATGATTTGAACTCTGAACTTTGAACTGCTAAAACTGTTAATTACCAAGTATTTACACAGTAATTACACATTATGTTTCCAGGTAAAACCTTGGTAGTTAACATGTAAGAAAGGTGGAACTGTACTGTAAAGTAAAGTGTGTTCTGTTTCCATGTACTTACCTGATAATTGTAGATTTTGATCCTTCATGATTACCCATCAGCCCATGTTTTGAACTCTGAACTTTGAACTTTGAATTTTGAACTGATGAAAACTGTTAATTACCAAGTATTTATGCAGTAATTACACATTATGTTACCAGGTAAAACCTCGGTAGTTACCATGTAAGAAAGGTGGAACTGTACTGTAAAGTAAAGTGTGCTCTGTTTCCATTATATTACATGGTACTTTCACTGTAACTGTATATTTTAAACATCCACCACTATTGGCTGTAATAGGGAAGGATTATAATTTATAATTATCAGCTAGGTAGATGGTAATTCTATGGTACTAATCATGTAATTACCTGATAGGTACCCCGTAAGGAACGAGGAACTGTACTGTAAAAGGAAGTGTACTCTATTTCCATGACATTACCATGTATCTACCTGATAATTATAAATTATAATCCTTCCCTATTACAGCCAATGGTGGTGGCTGTATCTACAGTTACAGTGAAAGTACCATGTAATATAATGGAAACGGACCACACTTTGCTTTACAGTACAGTTCCACCTTTCTTACATGGTAATTACTGAGGTTTTACCTGGTAACATAATGTGTAATTACTAGGTAAATACTTGGTTATTAACAGTTTTTACCAGTTCAAAATTCAAAGTTCAAAGTTCAGAGTTCAAAACATGGGCTGATGGGTAATCGTGAAGGATCATAATCTACAATTATCAGGTAAGTACATGGAAACAGAACACACTTTACTTTACAGTACAGTTCCACCTTTCTTACATGGTAACTACCGAGGTTTTACCTGGTAACATAATGTGTAATTACTGGGTAAATACTTGGTAATTAACAGTTTTACCAGTTCAAAGTTCAAAGTTCAAAGTTCAAAACATGGGCTGATGGGTAATCGTGAAGGATCATAATCTACAATTATCAGGTAAGTACATGGAAACATCATGGAAACAGAGCACACTTTACTTTACAGTACAGTTCCACCTTTCTTACATGTTAACTACCAAGGTTTTACCTGGAAACATAATGTGTAATTACTGTGTAAATACTTGGTAATTAACAGTTTTACCAGTTCAAAGTTCAGAGTTCAAATCATGGGCTGATGGGTAATCGTGAAGGATCAATCAATGCCTTAATAATACCTATGCAAAGTCAGATAATACAGTTGCCAGGTAATACCTGGTAGTTTTTAGGAAAACTACTTGGTAATTATATGGCAATTACTGAGTAATGTATCTGCAAGTTACCTTGTAACTACCAGGTAATTAATGGGTAAATACTTAAAGCTAGCTGGAAATTACCCAGTAGTTACATGGTAGTTGTCAGGGAAAGTACTTGGTAATTACTCAGTAATTACATAGTAACTACCTGGTTGTTACCATGTAATTTCAGGCAATTACTGATTATTACCAGGTAATTACCTGGTAGTTACCTGGTAATCAGTGTACCGTAAATGGAAGGGTTACCCTTTGTCTACTCAAAAACACAAACAAAACACCCACACATATAGGTAATATCTGTATTTTTTTATTTTTTACATTTTTTTTTATAAAACAACATTTACAACAGAAATCACAGCCATATAAATTACAACAGCAAACACAATAATATCTTAAATACACATCTCTGTTCAGCTCTTTAATCATTCAACCAATATAAGAAACTATGAGAGATAGTGGAATTCCCTTATCTTCGCTCGCTCACAGTCCGATGCATTTCAATATATACAGTGATGGTTGGGTAAACAGAACCCTATTAGTTTATCTGTGAAAGTGGAAATCAAGGAAAGTGGTTAATTAAGCCTATATACTGTCTATCTTCTTCACAGTACTGCTTATCAGCACCTAGAAATAAAATTCACCATTAGTCTGGTGGTTAATTCCCAATCTTTTATTCAGTGCCATTAAGAATGACCTCGTGCTCAACTGAAGACCTCAACTAGGAGCGAGGGCATTACTCTCTCATTGAATCCCCAGCTACTTTAGAAGGCGCAGAGAAGTATAAACATCCCTCACATCTCCACGTCTCCGCAGTTCAGAGTCTCCGCACAACGGAACTGAAAACAGTTCCGTTGTGATCATAGCTTCATTTTACCAGGTCAGGCAAGCTTTTCCTACTCACAAAAGAACCCCCCAATAACAAAACCTACTGTATAGTGGTGAACCTTCTTTCTGCCGCACAAAAACAATGATTGCTCAACGGAACAGATGCAGTGAGAATGCTATGCAAGTTGATAGAAATGAGTAATGCTGGAGGAGACTGTCTTCACTGGAGCTGAGAGCATTTTAACTGACTCAGACATGAGAACTTCTGAGTTTGTCATTTTAATCCTATATTTTTTTTCTTATTATTAATCCCTTTTTAAGGAAGATTTGCATTTAAAAAAGAGTAAAGCTATTAGATTAGATAAAGGTGTACTTGAGTATGAAACAGACAACACAATGTCCATTAAAACTAAACAACAAAACTGGTGTTGCTGTAATATCTGCTGTATGCATTTTAACATCTGCTTTGAAAACATTGATGGAAATTAAAGATTGATTTGTAAAGACTATATTTGTGTTACTTGCAGCACCCTTCTAATGCGATTGTTACTGTTCATCTAGGCTTCACTGCCAGCAATGCAAATAATCAGTTACTCAAAATCCCTCCATTTTCTCTACTGTACATTCAGAGAGCAGAGCAGTTGCTAATTTTGACTATGCTGAAAAATGGTCGCTGTTGGGGGAGAAACCTTGTATTTTCAAATATTTTGGAACAGAATGTCCAACTTTGTGCCACACAAAAGCAGCAAAAATAGTCAATTTACAAGCTTAAAAAAAAATGAAAGTAGTTCAGTTTGTCTATCAGTTTCATTTCCTGAAATAGACACAAGGTTTCCATACGACAGCAATATATGCTTTTGAATGAGCTTGAGCCATTCATTAGCAGACAGTTCCGTACGAGCATCACTACATGTCGTAATTGAAAGCAGCTTGAATTCTAATAGTAATTCTATCAGAATACAGTCTTCATAAATTACCACACATACATGCTTGGGCAAGCAGTTATTATTTATACTAAAATGAGAGGGCAAATAGTTCCAAATTTAAATTAAACCGAGAATAAAGAATTCTGTTCAGTACAGTACATGCCGTTATAGGTTGTCAGTAAGTTATTTTTAGGGGAGGAGAAAGCAAATTAGATGAATAGGGGGCGATGACCTAAAGACGGTAGAAGTGGTCTAATGACCGAAAGGTTGCTGGTTTGTAAACTTGGTCTGGCTGGAAGAATTTGCACAGGAAAGTCAAATAAACACCCTTCTGTCCATTATGACCCTTTAGGTGCCTTTGAGCAAGGTTTGTTCAGTGGCTAATAGTAAAACACTGTGGTTGTACCTGAATGTGTACTGTACCGTATTGCTGTATGCATGCATTCTGAGCAAGCCTTCCCTGGACAAAAAAAAAAGGATATTAAAACCAAGTCTTTCACAGACATGGGTTACATAAAGCATGCCTGGCATCCCCCAATGGACAAGCCATCTACAGAAACACAGACAACTCGATGCCCGATATTGTGGCAAACAAAAGGGTGATATGAGGTACACATCAATGATATAACGTAGGGAGGAATACACAAGACATCACACCGCTGTAAAAAAGGATGTGTAATCTTCAACATAACTGGGTGCCTAGTTTAGGGCAAAACTCAGTCATGTTATGTTCTGCATTTCAGTGTTCACACACCCACACCTACATACATGCATGTGTGTACAGTATGTATCTGGTGAAAGATAAATCCAATCCTCAAGGGTGAAAACACACACACACACACACACACACACACACACACACACACGCACACGCGCACACGCGCACACGCACGCACGCACGCACACACACACACACACACACACACACACACACACACACACACACGCGCACACGCGCACACGCACGCACGCACACGCACCCACACGCACCCACACGCACCCACACGCCATTTGCCAGTAATAGTCCCTTCCTGGAGTTGAGATTGTTCACTGTCAGACTGGCTCCTTTGACAGAGGTACAGAATCATCAATCCCAAGACACAAACAAGACATTTAGAAAAAATAAAATACATAACTGCTGTAGCGTGTGGCATCCCACAGGCCATCTCCTCAATGCTGTCACTCACACTTTAAAAACAATCCCGCAAACTAGGTTCCCTTCTGTCAGTATGGGTGTCATTTCCAATTATTGATCTCTCTTTTACTATTCCGCAGGGATAATTAGCAGCCTCTTAATATCTCCATGAAAATAATCTCCATGTACTTTTTTGTTTTTAAATAACGATATTCTCTCAAAGCGGGTCTCAAAACGTTCCACTTGGCGGAGGACGGGTAGCAACGGGTACTGATAAAATATGCTAAAGACAGCTGATCTACAAGCTTCATAATGCGGTGTGTAACTTGTAGATCAACAAGTATAATTCAAGTCTTGTCCATCTCCCAAGTGGCTCCCATGATCGCAGTAGCTTCATAGTGCTATAGCCCCAAGTGAATCTTTTCCTAGAGTCATTCTATGAGAGGATTCCTTATGAGCAGAAAGGAAAGAAACATAAAGCAGTTGATGGTTCATTTGGTTGCATGAGTGGTTTGTGTTTTTGAAGTCTGGAAAACACCAAGCAAACATTATGGCCAAATCCAATAAGCATTTACAAGGTCAAATTATTCTGCAGGTTCCGTAACTTCCAAGTCCAGAAATCTTGTCACATCCAAAATAACCGTGTCCAGTTTTGTTTTTTTGTTGTTGCTTTGAGGCAATGCAAGGATGCAGATTAGGTCACGCCATATGCATAGATTACCATTTTGTATATTACCCCCCTTATTGTGTTGCAAGATTTACACTCATAAAAATAGATAGTTTGAGGCAGGGGAGCAAGGATGAGCACGTCAGCAATGAGAATAGTCAAATTTGGCTGGTATATCAGCATCCACTGCTCACCATTTTAAATATGCGTACAGCAACATCCTCAAATTGGAAAATAAATGGAGCATACCGGTTGCTGTGGTTACTGTTGGTGCTGGGTTCAGACAAACAAGGCCTAGAGAGGTGCAAGAGGAAAGGAGGGGGTGTAATGTCCACAACATCCACTAAGGGGCAGCACAGGGGCCAAGAGCATCAGCAAAGGCAACAGAGATTCAGGTACTGATGTGTTTCTCCTTCTTGGGACAGGTGTCATTGACATCACAGGGGGTGGCGTCAACAACAAAGTGGGAGCATTCTTGTACCTGTTCCTGGGGGGTGGGGGTTTGTAAGGACCTCTTCCTGGCGGTGGGGTTTGTAAAGGCCAATCAGCACTCGAGAGGCGGGTGAAAGCTGCGTCGACAGTCCACAGCCTTGGAACTTGGAGGCTGGGCTCGGTTCCTGCGGAGTTCATCACGAGACAGAGTGCCACTGAGCCGGGAGTAGGCCGTCTTGTACTTCTTATCAAAGGCGGCTGTGAAAAGAACAGAACAAAATAAGACATGTATATGCCGCATTATCTCTGTACTAATTGCCTTAGAATTACAATAGATCTTTATTGTTTTTTTTATTACATTAGCTTTGTAATACATTTGTACAGTTACCATGAATATCAGCATGTGCTCTCATAGTCTAATTTGTCAATACATCTCTCTTGTGAAATAATGTAGGATCAAATGATTCAATTCCATTTGAGTGGTCTTACCAACGTGGTCTTTGCCCATCGCTGCCAGCGTGAGGAAGAGCATCTCTCTGTACAAACTCCTATTAAACACAAGATACTGTAAACTTCACAACTTACCCATCTCATAATTACATGCACAGCATCTACAATGAGATGATGCTTCAATGTCCATTCATATGAAAAATAATTAATGATTAGAAATACCCTATGAAGTAGGATATAACCAGAATAGATACAGGCTAATACAAATATAATTAAGAACATTTATGAAATGGATAAATTATTAATGATAATGAATAGTCAAATACCAAAAAATAGGACTGTAGCTTTCACTAACAATAAAATCTAGAATGTATTCTCAACATGGCATGCACAACAGAAGTACAGTGACTTTTCAAACATTTAAACCATGTACTAGGCCCAGACACATGTGGTTAACCACTTAAACCCTCTAGACTTGTAAAGTGGACCTGCACTCTACTTGGACCACTTTTTCCCCATCTACACCAAATAGATGCTAGTTCTTTGGCCAGACTAGGGACACAGTGGGATGTGGTTCATGTACCTCTGTAACTGGGCCGATGACGGCTGCTTGGCCAGAGTGTCCAGGAACAGGGTGATGGCCTTGTGTACCTCGTTCATGCCCACCCAGCGCAGCACTTCCTCCAGGAAGGCCAGGGTGAAGGGGTGGTTGTGTCTCCTCCAGCTGTAGTTGCGCATGGACACACCACCTGGGAAGTGAGAAGAGGATGCTGTTTGTTACCGTCAGCCACCCTGCAGCATGAGCAGTGTGGAAGTGTTTTCAATGCAATGCCACTGAATGACTGGTGAAAGAACCACAATCACTGTGGGGAATAAATTAGCTTGTGGAGCCTCACTGACTCCTACACCATAGAATATAAGTAAAAATGCCTTTATAAAACATTTAAATGACACTTATGAAACACTCAAGGTCTAGAAGCAAACATAGAATACAAAATAGCAAGTAGTAAGTACCAACTCTAGATGTGTTCAATGCCGCAAAGTCACATGGCACTTTACATAGTGCATTACATTTACACACAAACACATTCATAAAGCGACTGCGGCAGAAGCATGCAAGGCATCAATCAGCACATCGGGAGCAATTTGAGGTCGTCTTGGCCAAAGACACTTGGACATGTAGACAGGAGGAGCTGTGATTTGAACCGCCGACCCACAGATCACTGGACGACCTGCTCTACCTCCTGAGCCACAGTCTGACAGCTACTGTCTCTAACCCCCTAGTTAAAAACCTCTATTTAACTACAAACTCAATGAGACGTCTTTTTTTCAAGTTGTAACTGGTCAAGAGGCAGGAATAAATTCCACTTTGTACTTGACTATAAAACTTACATAACAGACAATCATACTTTGACTATCTCAAAGTACTTTTAAAAATTGGTTCTCCAATCATTCTGATTATTCTATGCACCTTGTTAATAAGTGAAGTTGTGTTGGAAAATCAGTTTCACATAATAAGCAGTTAATATGGTTGTTATTAATTGGTGTAGTTAAGTTACATTGGATCACGATTTTCACATGCTAAGCAGTTAGTATTGTTGATCTAATGAGTTATGCTAAGCACTGTGGACTGCTGAATGTAATGTTAACTTTTCTTATCAAAGGCATAAGTGCATTTCACAGCACAAAGGACACAAAGTTGACACAACAGTGGTCATAGAAAATAAATGGTCCACATGTTGGGGAATATTTTGCTGAGGTTAAAGCTTTGGTTTGCATCATACCTGTGGGTGGGTAGATGAGGTGGGGAAAGAATTCTGACTCTGTGAAAATGAATAGAATCTGTGAAAAAGGCTTGCATTCCGCTAAACTAATCTAAATTGTCTTATTTCTTGAACCAATATAATTTGAAAAAAGAAAATGAGGGGGAAAAAAGTTCACTTGTCATTTTCCTAACACGAGAGACTGAATGACGTGTGGTGCCAGCAGAACATGGCAGTGTGTCTTACTGTGGATCCTCCAGATGACGTAGAGTGGGGGCCAGTGGTCCATGTCTGGGGCCAGAGTGTCCCACAGCATCCTCACTCTCACCGCTGAGTTCTCAGACTGGGGAAATAGACAGAGATGGAAGATTCTTACTGAGCTGCTCTATTCATCAATGGGACGTACTGCACATGGATTTGTGTTTTTTTTTCCTACCACTATTACTACTACTGTCAAATAACCTGGTAGAAACCTACACTATTTGTCCAGCGTGTGGCGTTCAATTCCAGCCCCAATGTTTATTTTTTATTTTTATTATTATTATTATTATTTTTTTGCTTTTGTGCCTTTATTGATAGTTTCAATGAAGATAAACAGGAAAGAGGGATAAAGGGAAGAGAAATGCAGCAAAGGTCTTTAAATAAGGCAACAAACCACAACCTGCTATAATGAAATCTTATCTGATACTCAGTGAGTATCAGATAAGAGAAGTACTGGTAAGAGAAGTACTGACATTCTGGTGAAATTGTAAATAGAGCATAAATTGCCACAAAAAAAAAAAAACACACAACTCTGAAATTGCATTTGATATATTTTATGTTGATTTAACACAATTATTCAATTCACCCCGTTGCCATACTTACTATGCAGCACCATCTAATAACAAGATTCAAATTAAAATATAGCGATTCATCTGCCATCTTGTAAATTGCAAGCTAATCTCTCCCGTTTCACAGACAATCAGACCCTGAGGTCAAGCTTAGTTAGTTTTCTGTACCTGTGTGATCTGGCTGCCCAGTTGCGAGGAGCGCACTAGCTGCAGCAGATTGCTGGGCAGGCTTAGGCGCTGGAAGTACCAGACCAGGTTCCAGAAGATGATAGAGTGGCTCTCCAGGAGCTGGGCCTGGGCCAGGACTCCCTCCCCTTCATTCTCTAACAGGCTCTCCAGTTCTTTGCGCAGTACCAGTGGGCTCAGGTAGGCCACTGTGATCTGAGGGAGACCACTGACCGATGAACCCTGAAGGGAGAGCCATAAAACGACAGATGGCTGTTAACTGGCAGGCGAACAAGGAGAGATTTTTGCCCGCGGCCACAGTGACTGGTGCAATGTAAGATTCATCGACTACATTGCAGCTTAGCTTTCAGTATTTTACCAGCCAAATATATATTTAGAACAGAGTGGCTATTGGCTGAACGCCTGCTAGAACGGCTGGTACAGAAAAACTACTTTTCATTTGGCTGATGGAATTTTCCCACGAGTAAGTACAGAGATATAAAAGGGATTTACACAGAAAATGTCCTTAATGTCCCTGGGGAAGATTATTAACAAGACGACGATGGTTAAGATACACAATCACAGATTATATAACCCCTGGAAACAAACCCCCATTATGTACTGTACAATGACATACACTGACTCAACACTGACGCCAGGTTTCTAGACAGGCACTCACAATTAACTCATATCAGTAAAGCTGATGTATTGATGTTTATATCTGTATAGATATTGTTTCTCTGTGAGCGTGTGTGTGTGTGTGTGTGTGTGTGTGTGTGTGGGTGTGTAATACCACAGTATTGCTGCTTCTCTCAGAGTGGCCACTGGTCTCTGAACTGGAGTCTTCACTGACACCGTTACAACTATATCTCGACTCCTCCTGACCACTGGGGGGCCTCACTGCACTCTCCACTTCATCCTCTGCGTTCCAGGTGCCACGCTCCAGACTGAACAGAAAGAGCAGAGATATTCTGAGATTTAAAATGGGATATAAATGATTCACAACCTCAGCCTGATGACCTTAAAGTTTAATCATTAAGATGATGGCTTTCCACAAGGCAAACCTGGGTATGACTCCCGAGCGTTTCATCAGAACAGACTTTGCAGAGAATAAAATAACATCCTACCTGCTGACTGGGCCGAGGTCACAGATCTCAGCACTGAGGAAAGGGACAAAGGAAGAGGAACAGAAAGGACAGGCGGAGTTCAGGTTGGAATCATCAGATGTCCAGCCAGCCATGATCTCCTCGTCATAAACCAGCGACTTACAGGTCCGACACAGAGAGCAGCTGGACATCAACACCTAGGCACAGAGGTGTAAGAGGTCAACACAGAAAGGAAGTGTGGCGCACGGAAACATGGGCAGGGGAAGGCAGAGAGGATGGAGTCAAAAGGTAAAACGGAGACAGCATTCAGCATTTGGTGTAAAGTATAATTTCACAAGGCTGTCATAATATACCTCTAGCCCTGCCCCCTCCTGGTTGGCATCCCAGGACCTAGGAAGTGGATAGGACGAGCTGGGCGGGTCAGGCAAGTCGATGTCACTGCCCACAGACAGAGAGCTCTATGAAGACATAAGAAATCATATTAATCTTGTACAGCATGACATCGAGTCACCTGGACTCTCTATTTTGACAACAGGTGCTGACAGCATAGTACTGGTACAGCGCTAGTAAATTCCAACATTTACCGTACCTCTGAGGTTGCATTGACCAGCCTCTCCTTAGCTCTCAGCAGGGTCTCAGCCACCTGCGCTTTACGTGATTGCCTCTGTTCCGAAACCCTGCGGCTCCCGACGCCTCCGCCTCCTCCCGGCCGCCTGTCGTCCACGCTGGCAGCCCTCCGGACGGACGTGCGGTGTCGTGTGGGAGTGAGGAGCTGCTGTAGCTTCCCCGCCAGGCCTCCTCTACCGGGGGAGGTCACATTGTTGTAGTTCTCGTCTACTGCCTTGTTGCGTCCCACAGTACTTCGTCCCGGAGGCCTGGGGAGGATCCAAGGTCAAAGAGATACTTAACAGAGATACCCCATTACTTACTGGCTCAAATAATAATACAGTCAAAGCGTATAACCAACTATAATAAACTGTATATATCATTGCTCACCTGCCATCTCTGTCTCCAGGATGACAGTTGCAGTCAGGGTCTGAGTCGCATGTCTCTGCACAGTCTTTGTAGAAGGTGGACAGACAGACCTGGCTGCGTGGCACCACCACACCCCCAGGAGGACCCGGGGGAAGGGTTGAGCTGTCCCGTGGCCCCACGGGGGGCTTGCGGGAGGCGGGGTCACTGCAGCCATTGGTGGTTGCATTACGAAGGACAGTCTTTCTTGAGAGCTCCACTTCTGTGGGCGAGACGGATATAATAATGGTGAAACTTTAAACTTGGATTACACGCACAATTCTGCAAATACGTTTGGCCATTCAGGACCAGCACTCTCACACACGTAGTAAGAACGTGTGTGTGTGTGTGTGTGTGTGTGTGTGTGTGTGTGTGTGTGTGTGTGTGTGTGTGTGTGTGTGTGTGTGTGTGTGTGTGTGTGTGTGTGCATGTGTACGTGCACGCATGTGTGTGTGGGGGGGCGATCAAATTTTACAGGTGCAGATACAAACTCTTGTGTAAGCATTCTGTGCACGCTACCTTCTTGAATGTGAAAACATTTTTGTTAATTAAAAACTTCTAAAAGATTTATCTTGAGACAGACAGAGAGGTGATTCATTGTTTCAAGAACACTCTCGGAGTGAAACAGCATGTGAACAGTGAAAGCGCTTTTAATCTTTTTGCATCCTCATCTTGCCAAGACAACTTACAAACTATCATGGAAGTCTTAAAGTTTAAATTAAATTTGAAAACAGGATTAAGGAGCATTTGACCGCTGAATGCCTGTTATTGAACACTGCTAAATCACTTTAAATTCAAATTATCCTGCATACTGTACAACTTACTGTCAGTGGAGGCCTTCATGCTGCTCAGACTGTTGCTCTTCATTAGAGGGCTGGTCAGTGATTCGTGGCTGGAGCTTTCACTCAGCCCACTCCAACTAGACTGGCGAATCAAATTTGAGTGAGGACGAGGCCTCTGATGACACTCTGTGACATCTTTGTGAAAGAACAAAAAAGGGGAATAAAGAGCCTTGAACCAAGCTTGATATGATGATAAGAATACATACTTTTTACAAAAATAATTTTAGTCTGCTATCCACCAATCCAAATGGTGTTTGGAAATCACTCAATAATGAAATATGACTTCCCAATTATTATTATTTTTTACTGACCTGTCCGTGACCCCACTGAGCCACTTTTCTGCCGGCGTTTGATTGGTTGTCTAAACTGGGCCACGGCTAATAGGACGTTCCGTAACTTAGCCCAAAGGAGACGACCGCCCTGATTGGTGGAGGGCCATTTACTCTCCAGCACTGCCTGAGAATACAAATATCAATTGTTCGTACCAACAATTAATACTAACAAACAAATCGAACATATACTGTATGACAATGCATAGGATAATGAACAGCAATGCAGCCTAGGAACAAAGGTGCACTTTTTCACCTTGTTGTAATAGCCATAAGTGATGGTGTTGGGCGTGATCCCTGCTTTCTTCATCTCCAGTAAGACTCTGACGGCAAGGATAGGCTGTCCATACTGACCACAGAGCTGCATCAGGATGCGGTAGCACACCTGCATGGACAGACAAACAAACAAACAAACAGAGAAACAGGTTTGTGAAAGCTCAGCCTTTGTAATATGTACCTCTATAATAGTACAGCCTGCATCTACTTAACCCAACACAGAAAAAGAACAGGATCTAAAGCTTCAACCTGCAACTTATTTTCACAGTTGATGATGTTTCATGAGGATTGTCTGACATTCTGGACCCCATCAAACTAAATAATTAGAGCTGAACTTAATAAACGACAGGCTCACCTCATCAGGCAGCACCACCTTGCGGGTCTCCATGTGTTTTAGCACATCGTAGGCCGTGTGCAGGGCGCGCACCTTGGCACTCTCTGCACGCACAAAGGTTGGCAGGTAGATGAACCAAAGTCCATAGCAGTGGCCCAGCAGGCATTTGGACCACATCTCTGTATTCATGTACGTCTGAGCCCGTTTCTGAGCCACTTTAATCTCCTAAAAATGACAGAGATACAGTGAGAGAGATAGTTGATGAAAGCATGCACAGATTTTTTTACATTGCCAACTAGGCTTTAAGAAGTAGTAGTATCAAGCAAATGATTAACAATTTAATCTAGGAGCAAAATCATGGAGAAACTGAGAAACTCCTCACAATGTTTTCAGAACATTAATCGTGTGTGTGTTTGTTTTTTTTTTTTTTTTTTTAGTTAGAAGAATCTGATCAAACTGACGTGTTTGGTGTGTGCACCCAAACCTTTCAATATTGAATGAACAGTGAAATATTAATATTAATGTGCAATAGCACCAGTTACAGTAAAGGCAACTCTCGTCCCTTATTCATAGGGGTAAACTGGGTCAGAATCTACACTCACTGAAACCATGAAGAGAAGCGTACTGATTAGCATGTGCAAAACAAACTGCTTTCACATCGCAAAATAATGAAAATGCTGTTGTACATCATCTCAGCTGTGATTTGGTCGTTAGGCATGAAGATAATCTTGTGCCTAACAGCCTGTGGCAGTCAACATACATAATGATTATTGAAACAGTTGGAAGTCCAAGTGCTTTCATACTCTATATGAGCTCTATTGAAAGTTCTTTCATAACAAAAGATTAACTGTGCACATATTTGCAGTGATATACTGTAATCTGATCCACAATAACTGGATTATTGTGCCATTTTCAACAAAGTTGATGGTTAATCCCAAGACAAATTAGACCGTTAGGAGTGAAGTAGCCAAAGCAAACATCAGAGTGGTAATGTACCTGTTTGGTGCGTCGTGGTGCAGGGCTGCTGGGGGCACTGCCTTTGGTGGGGACACTGACACGGAGCTGGTCCATGGGGCGGTCAAAGAGATCCACCCTCAAAATGGGGAAGGTCTCATAGCTGGACAGACACAAGGGAAAGACTTTATTTCAAGGAATTTAATTTACTTACAGTAGAGTAAAGTCTATGTGACTAGTAGCAGTTTAAATGATGGCAATGTTGTCATACAACATTGTTGTGCAATAACATCAATTAGCCATAAGAGTGTGTGTGTGTGTGTGTGTGTGTGTGTGTGTGTGTGTGTGTGTGTGTGTGTGTGTGTGTGTGTGTGTGTGTGTGTGTGTGTGTGTGTGTGTGTGTGTGTGTGTGTGTGTGTGTCTTACCTGTAGTGAGCAGGGCACTCTGATCCATCAGGCTCCTGGGGCTCTTCGGGGGGCATGATGAAGACTGTATGTTCTCCCCCATGGGTCTCATCCAGGTCTATGAGCCTCACATCCTCTGGCTTCTCCACATCCACCTGCATGGTGACACACACAGGCCAAACAACAACAGCTGACTTTAGCCTCTTTTTGAGAGAACTGTCAGTAAATCAAGTGACTTTTTGATACTACTATTTTAGTAGTAGTGGAGATTGACAGGAAACAGGAATTGAGAGACGGGGAGGGACATGCAATAAAGGTCGTCGGAAACAGAATTTGAACCAGTGTCTGTCAGGCGGCGTTAGAGTCTATATGCGGCATGCGAAAAAAAAAAAATCAATATATACAGCATGGAGATGTTTGGTGCTTGATAGATGGGTAAAAAATGGATTTACTAGCCAGAGAAAATGAGACAAATAATTAACGAAAATGTATACACAATAAACAATAACTTTCTTGAATAAACAAGAAATTAAGTGTGTACTATCCATCAAGATTAGCAGTAGCACTTCTATCAAAGAACCCTATAGTCAAGGTGGTAGCTAACTGGTTGCCAATAAATTGCAAATATTTTTTATAGAAGGCCACTTTCCTGTTTCTTCTTAGCATCCTGTGTGTTGTTGAATTTACATCTTACATGACCATTTTTAGGTATGTCAGGCTGGATGTTAAGGCTGTCTCTTACCTTTTGGACACATTCGTCAAAGAACTCCAGGCAGGCATGGCGGTCACTGACGAAGGAACACTCCTCAATGAACTGAGTGAACATCTGGGTCCGGGTCAGCTGGCTGTAGAACTTCTGGTGTGTCCTGTCCCGAGACTTCAGGAAGCCTGCAGGAGAAACAGACAATGAGACACAGGCCCCCACACGAATGGCTCTTGACACGCTGTTTGGGAACCAGTGTTTTAGACCTGACCGATTCCTAATGCACTGACACACACATCCTACTGACCCTGCAGGTTAAACAGTGAGCTGCAGTCCGTGGTCCTGTCAGAGGGGGCCTGTGTGATGGGCAGCAGGTAGGTGCGGTAGCCCTTCAGCAGGCTGCTCATGAAGCGCAGGAACGCCTCCTGGATCTCCAGCTCCAGCTGCTTCTGACGGCCATAGATCTGGTCGTAGTCTGTCAGCAGGAACTCCAGGGTGGCCTCCTCCTGACCGGGAGTACAGACTGGAGGACAGAGAGAGAGACAGAGAGAAGGGTCGGAGGATTCAAGATCATTACTTTTCATGAAACAGACTTCAAATGGATCCAATGCTAATTATTTTGCCATGGGCTTGTGATAAAACTTTTTTACTGATTAATGAGGCCCCTTTTATCGGGCATGTCATTATAGGTGAATATTTTATAACAACAGTGAACATGGCAGATACTGTAAGCTCACAATGCATTCAGTTGTGAGCAAAGGCGTATCCTCTTGAAGGCTACGGAGGCTGTACTGTCTACCCAAATCCCAATCTAGCCTACCCTGATTCAATAGTTGGTGTGTGTGTGTGTGTGTGTGTGTGTGTGTGTGTGTGTGTGTGTGTGTGTGTGTGTGTGTGTGTGTGTGTGTGTGTGTGTGTGTGTGTGTGTGTGTGTCACTCACTCTTCTCCAGGGTCTTGTGGAGGTTGGTCAGGGAATTGAACAGGATTTTGCCATGCCTCCTGGGTAAAGATCGCCATGACAGCGGCTTCTTGTCCTCCGATCTGAAAGTTAAAGAAGAATCAGTTGTTTGAAAGGTTTTGATAAAAGTTTAATCATAATTGTCACTACTCAATATCAAACTACTATACGTAGTAATTCTCTCAACTGCTGCATTCTTCTATTTGGTTTAAGTCTCAGACTATGTCAAGCATTAAGACATGCACATACTCATGTATTGCATGTGACTGGTGTGACGACCTGCATCTGAATGCATGTCATAGTGTGTTACGATTACACAGTGTGACGGTATTTACACAAGCACATTTTGAGTGTTTGAATTATACAGAAGTGGGAACAGACATTTTATTAAAAATCTGTGGTCGGCTAAAATTCCCCTATTGTACGTTGTTGTACCGGTTCTAACAGCTCATTACTGCATTTTACATAAAATTAACCACTAATACATCCTCTGTTCTGTTAAATATTGCCTCATATGCAGACGTAATATAAAATAATCGATCGCAATACTCACTGAAAGATGGTGTTGGTGTCCAGGTCAACACACACCACATCGGTCGGGGGGTCGTGCAGGTCAAAGTAGCTGGAGTGGATGCCCACGATGAAGGGCATGGGGGCCAGCAGCACGTCTGCCAGCTGTAGGGGACACAGGGGGATGTAGGGGCAGGGCCAGCGCAGGGGGAAGGTCATCTGCAAGGAGAGGGAGTCAAAAGAAAAGCCCATTATGAATAAAAATGTTACTGATATTATTGAGCACATGGTGGGGCATTAAGCACAAATACCCGATATACAAGCTCACAACACACAGATTATTTCACTGTGTGCGATTGAGTATCCTTAGCGTCTCTAACTGGAAAAAGAAAAGGAAAGCGCTTAATTGTATTGAATTGATTGTATTTATTTGCTGTGTAATTCATTGTATTTTCACTTGGCATAAACAGAAGCAATGTAAAAGAGTCTTACAGAAACCAGCGCCTCGCTGACAGAGGTGAGTACATCAGGTCTGAGGGAGTGTAACAGGAGCTTGTATTCAGTGAGCACAGCAAGCAGCAGCGTACAGGCGTTCTCTGGGCCCAAGTTCTGGAGGAGCTTCAGGAAACTGGCACCACTGTGAGGAAGGAAGCCAAAGGTGATGATCCCTAAAGCTTTTTAGCACTCTCAATTTATTCCATGATAGCAAAAACCTGTTTTAGGCCATGTTTATCCATTAACTGATATTTGGCTGACAAAATGCCTTGGTGGGACTCAATTTTAGATTGATGTATTGCACATTGAACGTCCACTTTAAACCATAAACATTACCTATAGTTTATGATTACTGGAAAAGAAAGCTACTTCGCCAATACTGTGAAAACGTAATTTGCCAAGCTGTGAGCAGAGCACAAGTACTGATTCCATATACTGTACAGTAAATGTATGTGTAATTATGTCTTGTAGGGTTGAATAATGAATGAAATCTATTAGAGCAGTTACCGAAGAATATTGCTCTGTACTTATGGAGTTCAGGTACTTATGGAGCTCCCCAACTATGTTAATAATTGATATGCTTTCATATGCCTCAGTCTCTGATTCTAATAAATTGAGATTGAAAACCCCCTGCCCCAAATAGTCCCCCAGGAGTCATTCTGAGGCCATTTTCCCACCACATGCCAAAACGATATGTAAAACATTTGTGGCAATTACCAAATCCCTGTACAGATTAAGTGGTTAAAATTGTGAAATACTAGCTGTTAGGGTGGTACAGTGGGAAAGTCTCTGCCCACCACCATGGAGGTTGTGGGTTCGAATCCACCATGATGCATCTGGCTTTGTCAGCTATTCGAACACAATTAGTAGGCCGATATGTGTGAAACCATACTGCCAGGGCAGTACCTAACATCAGGGATTGTTGGTGGCAGGAGTAGGACAAACACTCCTTCTGAAGGGGGCTTCTCAATACCAGGTGAGTCAGTGACAACACAGAAACATGTGTGGGGAGGAATCAACTGATGAGAAATAGGGTCTACAAAATAACTGGCTACTCCAAGTTGTGAAATACTGTCAAAAACATCATGCCTGATTAGCAAATACCAATGCACAGAGAAAGCCTATAAGCCTATGGAGTGAATATTGACGCAAGATGTGATCCTAAATGATCCACATAGGTGTCACTAACCTCAGTGGTAGAGGAGAGGAGACAGGCTGACACAGGACCAGGTTGTCATATGGAGAGAGCTAGTAGAGGAGGAGGAGACAGGTCAGTATGAAACACACACACGTTTGTATTACTATAATTTACATCAATTTACAAGGCCAAAGCTTGTAAATTGGCTATTTTTCAAGGTGTGATGTCAGCACAAAACTATGTATAATCTAATCACAACAATCCAAATTTGTAAACCTTAATCTCCAATCATAACCATAAAACAACCATTTATTTTCTGAGGACAAAGCACGCACGCGCGCACGCACACACACACGCACACGCACACGCACACGCACACGCACACACACACACACACACTAAGAATAGGTCAGAAGAAGAATCAATTCACCCATGCTATGATTTCAGTGACTGATTTAAAGCATTGTGTGTAGAATCACAGTTGAAGATTCCCCCATTAAAGACGTAACACACCAATCATTTCTCCTTCCTATTGCAAAGATTATGTTCACAATAGTGGAATGACAGCACAGGGCTGTGTTACCCATTTCAGACTGCAACACCCCATTTATTTCCTGTTGAGGGAGGAAGTGGAGCGTTTAAGTACGTAGCACAGTACCACATTGTCTTCTTTGACTGTGACTAGACTGACGTAAAAAAAAGTAACAAAATGATTGTTTGAATTACGTTGTACTACCTTTTCCCCTGCACCATTGCAAACAGGTGTTAGTTGCAAAGAAATCCAGACAATAAATGTGAAAATACATACAATACAACACAACATAAAATACAATAAAATAAGCAATGTGTATTCACATAATGTGTCTTCATTATGACTTTTTACAGTACCCTTAGATGCTACACTGAAAACCAAGCATCCATAACACAATTTCCACTATTAGAAACGCATTGCCAGCAAAAAAACATACATTCATAATTTCATTCCATATGATAAGGCTCCTGGTGTGCAATTATTCATGTTTTAATGGCTTTATGTGGTGGGAAGTAGGAACCATATGAAAAAGGCGAATGCAGACAAATATTATTACTCAATGTCTGGTGTGATCAATGTCTTCCCTGTGAGTCATTATGAGCCGTTATGCACACAGGCCCCCTCCATAGCCACACCATGCTGATTTGCCTGATGCACTCACTGTTTTGCCAAGTCAATTTTTGTTTTGTGTCTGTGCCTGTAGCAACGCATTATGGAGAAAATCACTAAGCGTTTAAACTTTTCCTACCGTGTCTCTGTCAGTCAGTCAGTCAGGATGGAGGAATCACCTACAGTAAATGTTTCTAACTAGATGGTCAGTGCTGTGGTCAGTACCTGCACAAGGATGCGAGGACGCTGCGGGGAGGGAAACGGGACGTTGTGCAGGAAGCTGGAGATGTGTCTGGACAGAGAGACAGACACAGACAGACACACAGAGAGACAAACAAACATGTCAATCATATGCTTAATCCAAAAGACCAGGACATATTTGTCATTGTCTGGATAATTGATGACTTCTGTTAGGTTTTACCTACATATTTGTTTGTTACATGTACACATGTTTGTTATAACTACATAGTACATATACTATGTATGTTGTATTGAGGTACAAGAATAAAAGTGCTGGCATACCTTATTATTCAACAGGATATTGTTTCCTGCTCAACAAATGACCTTTTCATTGATTGCCTGATTGACTGAATACTATATTTAAAGTTTGCAAATAGTGCAGTGGTAGGATTTTACAATGATGCCAAAAGGATTAACACAAAAAGCCCTCTGGGCTTGTTTTCATTGTGGTCCTGTGTATCAATGTCACTAAGATCAATAACACATTCTTCCCAGTCTCCATCTAATGTGGCCGCATGGACAGAGCTACTGACTTCTCTAGGGGCAGCACGTGGGGTCCAGAGATGGAGTAGCGGTAGACGAAGGTCAGGAACTTCTGGAAGACGGTGAAGAAGGGCCAGTGAGAGAGGACACAGATGCTCTTCTTGACCTGCAGGGTGCGGTTAGTGATGGGCCGTCGGTCAACCACGCTGACCAGACCCAGCCGAATGCTCTGCTTCTCAGACAGACCCTCCCTGGGGAAGGCCTCATAGAACTGGATGGCTGCGCCATACACCTGAGGAACAAAACCAGTAGGTTGAAGAGTGGATGCTAAAAGCCCCTAGGAGTGTAACACTTGTGGGGGGATGTAGGGCGAAGAGATTAACTTTGTGAACCCACCTTATCCCCCGAGGCAGAGGTAAGGACGAAGGTAGAGAAGACAGGTAGCTGGTACTTAGTGTTGAGAGGCCAGCTCTCTACGGTGACGCCCATGGGCAGACAGAAGACTGGCACAGACTCTGGCAAGGGAAACGACTCCGAGTCCTCCTCTGGATACCGACTTAATAGATCTACGCACATACACACCACAAAAGAGACAATTTAAAAGTATAAAGAATGATTTTACCAAGTAAAACAAAGACACAAAAAATCACAGATAGAGATGTGTACAGTATATATATTTGCAAATTGGGGTGCAAAGGATAGTTCATTAAATATTTATTCGTGTTAACCAAGTTGTGAAGGCACAAAATAACATTATGCATAATGGCTAGATGTACTACTATTATGAATTATGCATCAGTTGGCATGCATACTCACCTGCCTTATAGACGAGGGCATTAGCTTTAGCCACAGCTCTCTTATAACACAGGTATAAAGCTGGTCCCCACTGTTAATACAACACAACACAACAAATCATCTGGTTTGTGTTTTCCAACTATTGTTTTACCATTGCAACATCTGTTTAAAATAGAAACTATAGCAGTACTACAAGCACCGAATGCAACATGTTGTGAGCTTGTTGATTGCAGCATGACAAGTAGTTAATGTTTCATCACACCAGATCCTTTAGCATCAGTTTACAGACAACAGAAATGTGTCATCTGAGACCAGGGATCTAAAAGGCCTGAAAATTAAAACTTGAAATGGGAAGAGACGATGCTTACGACGAGAAGAAGATGTGCAAATAAGAAATGTGATTGAAAATTCAATGAGAATGTTGTTATAAAAGTTAAATGGCGAGTGTGGTAGATAACACAGACAATGTATGAAAGGTATTGGATGGGAGGAGAGAGAAAAGTAGAGGGAGTACAAAACAGAGAAATGCTCTTTCACTTTCTCTGTGCCTTCTAAGGGCCAGCATAATCTATCTAGCATGTCAAAACATGAAAAGAACACTAAGGGACGTTCAGATTGAGCGAGCGCTATAATTAATACTTACGTTTTTAAAAAAGCGGATGGCAGAGTTTACACAAATAAAAATACTATGGTGAACACTAGTCTTGGGCGGTATTGATTTTTTAATATCAGTATTGATAATGTCTTAATTAGCTCGATATTTGATATTACCGGTATTGACGGCAATCAGAGTTGGAGCGCTCCACCAGTCACCTAGTTCTCAGAATTTGCGACTTTGAGGGGTCAGAAACTGAGCGCTCTGCTGTTCAAGCAGCTTAAATAGGGAAAAACTGGAGTTGGAAATACATTGTTTGTGTTGCCTAGCCCAAATGTGTAAGTGTGTAACATGAAAATTGTTTGTATAGTTACAATTACGTCTCATTGCTCATATTTTAATAGAATACAGTATAATGTCGGTATTTGGCGATATTCAGTATTCGATATTTTTCACAGACCCAACGATATTACTCGGTATTGATTTCCAATATCGCGATAAACGGTAATACCAGTATATTGCCCAAGACTATGGTGAACACTATAGCTACAGTACAGTCATCACGATAGTTACAGTGTTTAGTGTGAATGGCACTTTATACTCTAATGCCATGAACAAAGAATCCAAAAGAATGATGTGATGAAAATTAAACAATATGATACAACGTTAAACCAACAGAAGTCGTCACAACTCCAACATGCACAAATTAAAAGAGCATCTCACCATGCCCGTGTTGAGGTTCTTGTCCACACGACAGAAGGTGTGGGGGGCCACCTCACCCTTGCTGGGTAGCAGCAGCGAAATGTCTGTGACCCCCAGTGTGTGTAGGGCCTGGGAGTCTGGGGCGCGTCGATATGTCAGGAAGACTTTGTGGGCAGCGGGACCCCCTCCGGCGCTCAGACTGGCTGAGCGGCTGTACGGTGTGGTCTCAATGACATACCAGCCCTGCTTCAGTGGCTCCTTACCCTCATACAGGACCCTGGGGGAAGGGTATGCACATTGATTAACATTCTAGAACTTACCAATATCACCTCTTTACTTGCCTATCTAGTACTATATGCCAGGCTCATTCCTCATTGAATCTATCCAGCATCTGTAAGCATACTCAGTTTTTGCAATATCTTTCTATTATCTAGTATTTCTGTTTAATGTAAACCATGTGCAGGCGAAAGGAGCAGAAAGTGAGAGTGCATGCACATGTGAGCGTATGTGTGGATGTAGGAATATTATAAACATGAATAATATTGGACCCCCGCCAATCCCCCATAAGTACATGCTGTGCACCTGATCAAGCCTTTTGAGTGACTACAAGACTCCACCTGCCTACTTATTAAACTGGATGGAGTTACTCACAAAGGATTTCCATGAATTCTAGACCATAATATTTTATTTGATAATCAAAAAGGCATTTACAGTTACAGATTGTCTTTGAGTCAGTAGCACTTTAAGCAGGGTAAATTGCACTACATTACCACTGAAAGTAGTTTCTATCGATCTGGGACGTGGCTCTGTTATCGCATGAAAAGGTGTCAGGTTATACTGTTTGTTGGGAGGAGCATGGCTGCCATAACATTGCCTCATTTAATCAGGTTTTAACATGTTCAGAGATTACCAATATGATGACACAGATGCTAGACAGTTCTCAGCCCATTGATAAGCATATAGGCTACAAGAGTCAGTGCATTACGGCTGATGGTATTAGAAATTCTAAGTGAGCATAATGTATAGCTGTTGGATATAACCATAGCAGTCAAAGCCAACATGAGAGCTATCATGAATAAGTCCAGCACTGCTGTCTTGCATAGCAGCATTATATAATCCAATATTATGTAAGTTCAAGCAACACATTATGCATTGCATGAACTGAACACACTTGGACTGTTTTGTGTGTTATATCATACAGCAGATTCAGACTCATACAGCAGATTCAGAATCTGACATGGCAATATTACATTTGCACAGATACAAAGACAAACATATGCACACACATGAAAATAACAACATGCATATGATTTAGTCTACACTAAAATAATATGGAAGTGAATAGTACACTATACATTTGTATAAGATGCATTTGTTTGAGATTCTTACAGGCAGAACAAGCCACTAAATCAAACCAATGTTTGGTACAAGTACAAAATGCTGAACAGTTTTCTTCCATTAAAGACATAACCATATAACATGTACAGAGCAGGATGCCAACATTAAGACATGCCTGACTGACACAATGTGAAGGCTTTGTTATGTGTGTGACAAGCTAGCTACTGTACCAGCAGGCCCAATGGTGGTGATGACACAATAATACACAGTCAGACATTCTAGTTCACATTGGCCAAATGCCTGTGCTGCCTTTGCTCATTACCAGTTATAGTACTGTATATAAATTATCCTTTTTTGTTACAGTTTGAACTAACATTGAAAACATTTCAAGTTATAATTGGGGAATTTGATTCTTTAGAAAGCAAGGGGAGTTCCTCCTTATACTTCACAGGGGGAAATTTTATTCTTATGCAAGTGCAGAAAGAGAAGCATTTGAGACTTCAACTTCAAACTCAAGTTCAAGCAGATTAAAATGTGCATTAATTGACACAAGGCATCTACATTTTAATCATTGAGGATACAGTCAAAACAGGCAACTGTAATGAGTGTCAATTTAATCCAATAGTGCAGGCATCCAACTGCAAGGATGAGAAAAGGCACTGCCTCAGAACTATATACTGTACTTTCACTTGAATTTCCATGTAAAGTATACAGTATGTGGTTTGCCTTTGTGTGCCTTGCGCTGTACTTTCAAGCCAGATTTGTGGTTTATACGCACACTTGCTTGGCCGTCGTATTAGTTCCGTTCAGTTCAGTTTTATTTTGGTCATACAGTTGACATTACATGGCATCATACATCTGACAGTCTGACAGTTTTTTTTGCCAAAGTAGGCCTAGGTTATATTAGGTTAGATAATTAAGCCTGTGTTTGGAGTATTTGAGCAAACTACATTTCCCTGGATCTTGAAAGAACAGACACTGCGAAATCTGACCAAATGAGCACATTCCAATTTGATTTTCCAATGTTTCAGTCAAATGATTATTTACCTTAGCGCCTCAGTGAAATTGTGTAAATCAATGAGCTCCACTCATACTCTCTCTCTCCTTTTACATATTAGTCTGCAGAGAATTCAGAGGTCTAATTGCACAGACAAATAATTATATGGCAGTTTGGTATTGGCAAGATAAATGCTTTGTAACGTAAAATGGGATTCATTCAGTCAAGCTGAACTCGCTTGCTAGTCTTGCTATAAGATGCCTCTTCAAACACAGGCTGTATGGATCCAATGGTGCAGTAACTCTGACAGAAAACTTGTGGGAACAACAGTCAGACTAGTGCTTGTGGGTGCATGTGGTTATAGGTTATGGTTGGAGGAAGGTTGATTGTCTAATGACCAATAGACCAATAGGTCAGAAACTATAGCATGTACCCACCATACATTGCCAACTTTTTTCTTATGCAAATTTTCTGAATTTGATTAGGTATATTATAGGTACGTAAACATGCATATTATGATCACTGTGAATCGTTTTCATATATTTCTTCAACTCACTGACATCTTCAAACTGCAATAGATATTAGGGCGCAGAAGTAGGACTTAAGTCCTTTAGTGTGAATTTCATTTTTACAGAGAATTGTAACATAACCCCAAGCAAGCACATCCAATTGCCCTGTTTGCATGTGTCTGTGGATAGTATATTAATAATGTGTGTGGGTGGGTGCATTGTTACCCCAGGTCTAATATGGGTGGTTTGTCTCGCCCCCGTCGATAGCAGAGGTACAGATGAGGGTTGTTTATGAGGCCGGCGCTCAGCTCTGCTGGGTGCCCGCTGGGGGTCCTCTCGATGCAGGTGAACCCCTCCGGGACCTCCTCTCCTAGGCCGCGAGCGATCACAGCCAGGTCTGTGATGGAGTCCACCGCCCTGGCCAGCGAAGAGGAGGAAGACTTTCCGTCTTCGTCCAAAGGCGTCCAGGAGCCTGACGGGTCGAGCCCCGCCACCACAAAGTAGTCCACCAGCTGAGGGCATTTCTCCTCTGTCATGCCGCCTGTCTGCCCACCACTACGACATGGAGAGACAGATAAAGGACATAGAGACAGGGTTGGGGAGACAGGGATTGTAGAGGCAGAAAGGGGAGAAGTAAAACAGAAGGAGAGAGTTACAAAGTGCTTACCTTGTAATTTGTGACTTCACAGAGAGGGAAACTTAGCATTTACTGCAGTCAGTTCAGATTTGTTTAGAAATCTAAATTCATATGATACAACCACAAAAGCAAATGAGTAAGAATACAAAATGCATATGGCCTCAGCCACCCTCTATACAATTCACAGTATATGGCAGTTATACCAGACCTGATCACTACAGAGGTGGGAAGGATCTTAAAAAGGGCTCCACCATGATTTTTACATTTCAGCAGTGTATTTTAACACCCCAAAAAGTTTAAAAAGACCTATAATGAGATATCT
This sequence comes from Benthosema pterotum, assembly GCA_039105355.1. Taxonomy (NCBI): domain Eukaryota; kingdom Metazoa; phylum Chordata; class Actinopteri; order Myctophiformes; family Myctophidae; genus Benthosema; species Benthosema pterotum. The sequence continues at coordinate 16,819,752 of CM076967.1, read as the reverse complement.
GTGATTTACTGTACAGTATGTGTCTGAATAGGGGCGCATGAATGAGCACTCTCAGATTCTTCTGTAGTGATGTCACTAGAAACGTTGCCTCCACCCTTTAACTCATTGGTATGTGTGGAATCCACACCCATTCTCAAAGAAGCCCAATAAAACCCAATGAAATCAGGCAGATTATGCATATTCTAATGAGACAGGGAATAACAGTGAGGAGGCACAGAGTGTGTATAAAAAGGTATAAACATTGCATTTACTGTATATGATACAGTAAATGCATGATGATTCAAAATCAACAACAATTTCAAATATTCTGCAAGGAGTTCCAGAAATGTTCACAATGTCTAACATACAGCATCATACACTGCTACAACAACAACAGTGTAATGTGCTGGGGCAGTGTGACGAGGACATCAAGGCCTTATGCCATACATTCTTGAGGAGCAGAACAAGGCCTAGCTGGGGGCCACAGCCATGGTCTTCATTGCCTCCATGACATTCCTGCACTGATCGAGAATTTTGATAAATCACACATTCTGACATTTTTTTTTATCCCACGATTTTGCAACCCATTTTGCACCCAGTGCCAATTCCTAATGTGATCCTGGGCTCTACACACCCTCCACCAACCTGGGGAGGCAGTGGACTTGCCTCAGGCTTCCTTCAATGCATGAGGAGCCCAAGCTACCTTCTTTTCACCTGACATGGGGAAGTTTTCCTGGTTGGACATAGCGTGTGGAAGGAACACACGTTATTCCAACCAGTTCCTGTCCTCTCCATCAGGCGCCTCGCCTAGAGAGGTACAGTCAGATTCAGCCCAGTCAGGAGAAAACATACAAAAATAAATACTTTCAAACAGCTAAAGAGACAAACCGCACTACCCAAAATAAGAAGCCATTTAGCAGTAGCAACATCAGTGTGGCACAATGAAGGGAGAGATAGCAATTGTGCAATGTAACACCTAACCATTATGGGCAAAACCTTGGCTTGAGAATATACAGTAGCAGCAAATGGTGACCTTATAGTAACAACAGCAGTAAAGTAAAAAAAAATCTTGACACTGAAAATGATCTTTTGCAAATAAGCACTGAGCTAATTAAATGACCCATGTGAAATCCTCAGTACTGAAATCAGTACCCAGTACTGAGAACTTGAATCCCTGAGTAACAGCAGCAGAGGTAACACCCCTAGACCTGATTGGAAGCAAGACTGCAAATTCTCAGTGATTCCATTGGTTGTGTTTGACTGTATCCTGTAAGGACTACATTTATGTCTGACTGTACACTGTACTGATTACATTCATGTCTGACTGTACACGGTAATGATTACATTTATGTCAATAAAGTACTCAATCAATCAATCAATCAATTGTATATTTTGCAGATAGCGTTTAAGCATCTCTGGTAGATTCTGAACACAACCTTCCTAAAACACCACAGCATTAAAGCAAACATATTCAATATTGTCAGATCAGCAATCTGCATTATCTATTTATTGTGAATCTTGGTCTGTAACAGCTGAACAGTCTTCTGATTGAATACAATATAAAATCGTTTCCGACTGCTCCGCAACAATGATTTCTGGCCTGGCAGGCACGGCTTTGCTATAGAGATTGAATCACACTACTGACACAATACCACACAGAGGAACTGACACAGTATTCATTCATTCATTTTTCACACCCCGCTCCACACCCCTGAGCAAGTAAAAAGTCAGCCTGGAGGTCAGCCATCAGCCAACACATGCCCTGCTCTGTCCATCCCATGATCAACCACCCACACACTCCTCATCCAATCAAAAAGGAAGTGGTTGTATGGTAAGCTGATATCATTCCTCCCTTAAACTCCTCCACCCAACCCAGTGGGACCTAAACTGTCAGCACACACATTTATATGATGGATCGAATACCGCAAAAATAAAATAAAATGCGGACTCTAACACATGATGAACATGGAAAGAGGGGGGTGTTGGGGCTGTGGGGACTAAAGACAAAAAGGAAGAGGAAAGAGAGACAGAGGGGGGAAATTAGGGAAGGGATGGGTGAGTTGTATATTTACAAATCAATGTGTAATTAAACTGAAGAGCAGAAAGGTCAGATGGAATTGCACTCAGAGGAATAATGGCAGTGGTGTGTGAGTGTGTGTAGGCTGTGCACGCGTTAAAACATGCTGCCCTGTCATGACACAGACACCGTCATAGAAAAAAGCACACTTATGTAACGTGAGGGACTCTCTCTTTATATTACTCTATATGCCCCACTAACATGTTTCACATTGTTGTTCCTTCTGAGAAGCTCCTTATATGGTTATCGGATTCTTGGCTTAGTGACGTAGTCTGCCGGCCAGACGGCCTCCCCATAAGCACACTAACTGAGCCGTTGAGACGTAGAACAGTCTAATTCCATATTTTAATCTGACCCCTCCCTCAAAAGGCCAAAAATGTCCTGACCCCTTATCCATCACTTATACATTATGGATCAATAGTGTGGATGGATCCACACTAAGCTCAACTTAGACTGTTATTCATCTCAAATGCTCAATTATATATTTAATCTTTATGTTAAAAAGTCTATCATATCTCTCAATCTCATTGCAGTTACCTCATCAGTAACCACCTCCATACTGATTTTTTGCATGGTGCCATGGTATTGACATCCATCTCTACCATTTTTTTGTCTTTGCGCCATTTCACACCTTAATTGCGGTCAAGCACAGTGTAGCAAACAGCGCCACCAATCATAGCACTGATACTGTATATATACGACCTGTTCTGGCTTTCCATATGTTGATTCATCCCCATCCATCGTTCCTCTTCAATGTCTACCTTTTGACTGATCCCTCTCCACTGAAACTAGACGGGCCTGCCCCAAAGTCATAAATGCAGCCGTCTTGTTAGAATGCATTATGTAGAGCTGCTATATCTGTACTCAAAATAGTGTAGATTTAAAAGTTCATGACATTTGCCACAGGTACTCTCTCTGTCTATATGCCTCCGGAACTTTCATCTGGGTGTTGTCCAATACTGTAAAATATATTTTTGCAAGGTTCTGTTTTGATCAGAATTTGCTAAAGTCATCATAGTTGGTTCCTTTTTTTGCGAGTGGACAATTTGGTTGGCAGATTAACTCGTGTCCACAAGTTATTAAGGCAGAGGCCTTCATACACTACAGTCACACTGGAAAACCCCTTCGAAATGCACTAGATTGCCCCATGGACAGACAGTGCCCATGTTTATCAGTAAGCCTACCGTCAGCCTAACTGAGCAGGGAATCAATCTGTCAGATGGTACAGAGGGAACTCAGCTTGCACAGCTCTGCCCACATCCTGACAAACTGTAACATGCAAAATACCGTTGTCATGGAGGGTTGGTGTCTGGCTATTCTTTATTATGCATTATTGTGTGGCAGGCCACCACACAGTCATGACCAGGGAATGATTTTTAGTAGGCAACCACAAATAGAACAAAAAACAAATAACCGCAAAAAGAAACGGCAACAGGCCACACACACACACACACACACACACACACACACACACACACACACACACACACACACACACACACACACACACACACACACACACACACACACACACACACACACACACACACACACACACACACACACACACACACACACACACACACACACACACACACACACACACACACACACACACACACACACACACACACACACGGTGAAATCCCCCCATACTATCAGCTTTGGGAATTGGGAAACACTGGTCCAGTATCCAAACCATATCAAGTGTCTATCACTACTACAATATACATAATTTCTATCGTATCTGTGCAAAAAAGGATTTATCAAATACAGAGCAGCCAATTATTTATAATTCCTATAAATGCACAAAAATGGTACAACAACCACTTTCACTGAAAATCCAGTAGACTATGGTCGTAAGGAGATGTATAGCTATGTCTCTCTGATGCCAACTTTCTCACCCCATGCATTTATAGATAGATATTTATAGATATTGAGAAAAAAATGCCTAAAATGTTTTTTTTTTTCTTTTTCTTTTATATATGGAGCATGTGCTTGCAAAATGTCCCAAATGCTGCTACAATATACATGTTGAATTTACATGCAGTTTTTTAAAGCTGCATTTGATGAGTGAGAGGCCTTGGACTGAGGTGGAGATGCAGTGATTTGTGTGATTCTCCTGACGTCCAAGGAGGAAATCAGTGTATCCTCCTCCACAGGGAGGCCGGGGGGCCACAGCCACAGAGCAGTAGCTCAAGGGCACATCAACAAACCAAATCTATAAGGTCACCTGGGATTGAACCCAAAACCTTGCAGTCTAGGAGAATTAAACCTTTTCCTGGGATCGAAAATAGTTCTTCCTCCCTTCCTTCCCTCCGAGTGGGAATGTGGGTATGGGTATGCACAGATCCACCACCACAATTGCATTGATTTCTTTGACAATTGAATGCTAAATTTGAACATTTGACAAAGTTAAGATCTTATTCTCTTTTTCATCTTTCAACATGAAATGGTTAGGAAAGACTCAACTGACTTCAACTGGTCCCCGATTCTAGCAAGTAGCAACTTATCAACAACAAAAACAAACATACAAATGAATGGTAAGTCTTATCTTATGTGCACATTGTGCAGGCCTGCCTTAATCTTCCTCAAATGAAGATGCTTGGTTTATGGCAGGAAGTTTAAAGTGTTACAGGAAGTCAACTGCCTCATGAGGAAAAAAAGACTAGGTTTCGTTTCTATTCGGATTATATTAAGAAAGACTGTCGCCAGTTAGTGTCTACTGTTGATGCGCCTTGCTTACCTTCTGTATCCAACAGTACTTTCTTTTTTATGTTTGTGAGGGGTCTCCAGATTGGCTATACTCAGCCTATACTAAGCCATTTTTGGTTACAGTCAAACTTTCACCCTTGTTTTGCTAACACCTTTACCATTTTATTTGTTTTCAAAAAGGCAAAAAATATATACCCCCCCTCCTCACCTGAAAATAGGGCTTATAATAGTATATTTTTGGAGTTTGGGTCCCAGGGAAACAATAAATGTCTTTGGTGGGTGAAGATAAAAGGGTTGGGAAAGACTGCCCTAAGAGAACGACCAAGCGACTAGCAAAGTTCTGTTAAGCCTGAACTGCAATTACTAGTAGCCACTCAATTTGGAGAGACTATCTGTTCGCTTGACGTAATTACTGTACTCTGTTATTTGACTTCCTGATTACAAAACTTGCCAATCATCACTTCTACACGAAGTGCCTGATTACTCCTCAATGTCATAACATTGCATTATGTGTGTGTGTGTGTGTGTGTGTGTGTGTGTGTGTGTGTGTGTGTGTGTGTGTGTGTGTGTGTGTGTGTGTGTAAAACTTTTGCATTATTTATTACGTGTTTATGCCCTTGGCATTCTTGTAGTATTACTTTTGCTTACTTTTCCTCATGTAATGTCATGTAACTCCTTTCATGTAATGTGTGCATGTGTGTGTTTCTTGGTAGTCTACGTATTCCTAAGTGCCATTGGAGAGTGTTACATGGGAGTCCTCCACCCTTCTACACTTCTGGTGGTGCCTCTAGATAAGGGTTCTGTAATCTCACATATGGTCAGAGTAACTGCTGGGGGCGGTATATCAAACTTTCAGTACAGGTCTGCAGAGGAAAGAAGGATGTCAGTGACAGTACGTTTTAACAGCGGGCGATGGACAAACGACGTCGGCCGACATCAGCGACGCCAATGGTCATTACCGTAAATTCTCGCTTAGAATGACGCGGAAAATGAGTGCCGTAAACGACGGTGCTGTGGTGCACTGAAAAAAAAAGTATGGTGGAGGAGGAAATGGGGCGGAACTAGGAACCAAATTGCGCCGAATGGTTCGGGGTCGAGGGGGAAGCAACACTTGGCTCTGATTGGCTATCCCCGGCCAAGCATCGGCTGATTTGGATGGAAAACTCAGCAATTTTTATCTTTTCGGCGGACGTTGCCACGTCTACTTTTTCAACCGTCGCCCGATTTGCTGCTGTCCGCCGAATCGGCGGCTCCCATAGACATATAAATGTCGGGATTGTCTGCGGACGTTGTTTGTCCATCGCCCGCTGTTAAAACGTACTGTTAGGGACCAGGATCAGGATGTAACAGGAGAAAAAGAGTGACACTGTCCTGGATGCAATGGAAAGGACACTGAAAGTGCTGACAGGCCAGATGGGAGAAAGCTGCTGAAAGCTTACATTCATTCTATCCATTTCTGCAAGGGTCCATTTGGGTAAATGTTTATTGTTTACACTCTGTGTTAAGTTAACACTGTGGATTTAATTAGAGGGCAACTAGACTATCTGAGGTTGACTGAGTGTACTATGCAGTCAGGCCCTCTAGACTGGATTTGAGCACAGAGCAGAAATCACACTTTCCACAGGTACCGCAGAAAGAGTGTAGGTTTTCAAGCATATTTTTGCCACTGCTGGCACAGTGCCACACACTAGGGCAAAAGGTCCTGCCCTGCCAGGCTGCCACCATGTCTCCCCCATAACCAGAGTATGGGCACAATGTCCGTTTGTCTTCCCTTGGTTTGAGGGCCAGAGCACATGACCACATTAGTGTCATACATTGACTCACACACAAACACAATGGTAGTACCACTCCATGTGGTCATCCAATGAACAGATCACAAACAGATCTAACAGCATCACGTGTAAGTTATTACGTAGTAGTGAAGTTTGGCTCTCACCCTGTGAGGTACGTCAAAAGTGATGAGACATGTCTTTAGCTTGTATCGCACAGCCATTAAAATATGATTTGTGCAATAGTTCAAAGACTAGAACCCACCATAGTGCATCATTCACAGTTTTAACACTTCATCTTCAAATGTTCAGCGCAGCACACACGGCTGCATTCACTAACTTTATGTCTATTCTATTCCTTTCCACCTTTGTTGTGATTGCATCACAAAAATAATTCAATACTGTGAGTTGCACTCACAGTAGAAGTTTGAACTTTGCAACTATTTTTGGTTTTGATTTTCTTTTAATGTGGACATAACCTAACCTTAAACAGTTGTGAAAATAGGAGTTGACTAATCTATGAACTGCCGTTCCTCCAAATGTGGTATCAAAACTATTTTACAACAATTTTAGACATAATTGTACTAAAAAACGTTTAATCATTTTATCAGTCTCATGTGAATACCACAGACATTAAATTACTCATTTCAGTATTTATATATATTCATCATTGTTCATTTTAGCCATCCTGCCCCCTTCCAATACAAACCCATTATAACTTAAAACTTTATTTTAACCATGATAGATTCATCAACACCATTTCTTTTTTTTACTGGTGACTGATATTGTCGTCCTAAATATTGTTTTAGAAAACGTGTCAGGCTCGGCATCACGGTGACTGTGGCCAAACAAATAAAACAATATTTTAAAAATGGATGTACTAAAACTTACATCACTTATAGAATTGGTAGCATGAAATGCAGTCCTATTTCCTATAATTATTTGCATCAGAATTGATAATTGTTTAATTATCTATTAGACCACAATTTGGTTTTATAAACATAGTCATCCACAGGGCTTTTCTTTTCCTTTTTAGCCACATCTCTGCCTCCTACATTCCAAGGCTGGTAAAAGCAAAAGTGGAGGTCAAGAACAAATCCCAGACAGACCACATCGTCAGTCTCCTGTAACTAGGCAGTGCCACAATATTATCAGTGGTGTTGTAATACGACTCTCCCGTTACTTCAGAGCAACGCGAGACACACCGCTATCCAGACAACATCAAATTCAACCAAATCCCCAGTGGTACAGTGCGGCCCGGGCCTGGACACTGTGATGAACATGTTGCCACCGGGACCGTCCCTTTTAGCTTTGTCCTGAAAAGTGATGATACTGCTGTGTCTGAAAGGCCACGTGGCCTGGTACAGGCTTATTGGCAGCACCACAGAAACGGTTACACCAGACAAGCCCATCTATTTAAAGCCTGCTCAGAAAACACACAGACCCCTTGCTTGGAACAGCTTCAGTGGTTTCTTGTTGATTCCTATGCTCTAGTCGTGGGAATGTACAGAATACAATAATGATTCTGGATCACCTCTGACTTGAAATGCTTTACACATTGATGTGAAACAAGAAAAAACTAAAATAATTTACTGTCATAGTGACTTGAAGGTGAGTTTTCAGAGTCGGGGCTGGTGGTACGGACCCTTTTATTTTTTCACTGGGGAAATATGTCATGGCATGTTATTTGTGTTTCACATGTAAACAAAGCTGCAAAGAATTTTGTCAAAGTAGCCTAGTTGCAAATAAAGCAAATTGAAGACTAGAAATGTATGAATATTCATCCACGGATGGCATATATGGTGCCTGATTATTTTTTTAGTAAATGGATCCAAGACCTATTTAATACTACACTCCAGACAACTAGTATTCCACAAATATACAATATATACATATATTCTATGCATAGATTTGTTTTGAAGGACAATCGCATCTCACACACTGCAAACTAAAGGGACAGAGCAAACAACAGGCTGTCAAAGGGACAGAGCAAACAACAGGCTGTCAATGTGCAGTACCTGTATACTCACTGTCACCATGAAATACTCTAGCTGCTAATGTATTAGGCAGGTCAAATGTATAAATAACACCAGTCAAACATCAGTTATAAACAATTAAATGGCAGAGGGTTGGGATGTAACAGTTCTAAGAAAATGTGCCAAATGTCATGACAATGGTGAAACAAGGCATTGTTGTGTGACATCATTTTGTACAACTGGTTGTGTTGGCTGTGTCAGCTTTAGGTCTGTCAGATGAACCAGCAGCCTACTCCCTGTAACAGTTTTTCTTTCATTTTCCCCCACTATTGATTCCCAAAGACATTTCCAGATCTGGTCTGGGGTCTGGGCATCAGATGTGTTAAGAGACAGACTTTCTACATTGAGAACTTTATGAGCACATTTTGAGACACGTTTCCACATCCATATACAATCACCTCTCCTTCTGACATCTACAACTATAGCATCTGACAAGTGACAATCCCCTAATTGCTTGAACTTTCGGAAGTGTGTCAAATGTTATAGTTGTAGTTCCTCATTCAAGCACATCTGTTTTTGATGAATTGCATCTGGACAGTTGCCAAAGAAACTAAATTTGTCCTGTGGAAGTGAAGACTTGTCTTCCTAAACGAGATAGCCACGATTTGATAGCTAAATGTAACTATTTTGGTTTGTTTGTTTTCGTCACATCAATTACAAAATTAAGTTTATAAAAACTTGACCGCTAGGTACGAATAGTCATTGATTTATTCAAAAGCATGATCACGGCATGTACAAATAAACAGAAGAGTAAAACCCATTCAATAACAGCATAATATCCAGGCATTATTGGCAAAGGAAACACTATTAAGCTACCAGGTGAACAGCCTACTTTGACACCCTAATCTGAAACTTAACAACAACAAACATGTGAATAAACCTTACCAGCTGCAAGCATTTTATTGGTCAGGTGGACCCCTGAGCAATCAGATGGGGTGGAATGTGGAGGCCTGGAGGGTGTAATGGCTGAATAATATATCCACCAATTACATAACATCCAGGATGAAGACATTCCTCCGCAAAAAAAGCATCTGATAGTAGATACTGTAGCAGGAGAGACATTGAAAATACTATTACTAAGTAGAATGTTGAAGAACTTGTTTGGGAGATAGTGGGAAAGGTTTTGGAGACTATACATGTAATTTCAGAGTGAGCATTCCATAAATGATTTAACCCTGGTAGTTTTGCAGTTAACAATACAACGATAGAAGCATTGTATTATATTATTTAAATCTTCTTTTTACAGGGCAACTTTTTTCTTTTTTTCAGAAAAAGTAAAAGTGTTTTTTATTTGGTGATTTCTTTAATTTTATGGATTTCAGCTGTTTTTGACAGGGGGTGAGGGAATTCGAACATGGGGCTAATATTGTTTTTACAAAATAGTATAGCTTTTTTATTATTATTTACTATAGACCGACTAGACCCCACGAAATTACATCCACAAAAAGATCATGGGATCTACCCTCGCATTCAGTAGATCCTGTGATAGAAAGCTCCCACTTCCCTGTCAAAAACAGCTAAGATCCCTAGAATGGAAGTAAGCATTACATCAAATAAAACAAACACTATCTTTTACTCTCTCTAATGACAACCTAAAACATGAACTTTGGTTGGGGGAAAAAGGTCCTTTAAAATGATGATTGATTTATGAATGATTTATGCATTGCATTATGACTGGTATAAGAAAACCTGTGGTCCTAGATATCCTTCTTTCAGCGACTTGACCACCTCATTTAAGTGACGAAAACCCAACAGTAGTTTAATTGTTGGAGGCAACAGCTGGAAACAGCCATGGCAAGACTATGGTGACGGTCAGGTCTAAACCAAATTAGCCGGAGCTGACCCCACCAAACCAACACCATCATCCGACTTGAAGTTCAATTCAAATTCAAAATAGACACAGACAATCCCTAGTAAATATTCTATTACCGCCCAGTATTTGTTTTGAGACAGGTATTGGTTGGTTTTGGAACCCAGTCCGTCACATTTTTCCCCACAATTTGCACAGTCCATTGGAGAAACTCCCCTCTATAGTGACAAACACTACACATGAGATGGCAAGTCCCAGCATGACCGTGATATCAGCCGGTGCACCACCTAGACAGAGGCACTCCGCACAAACAAGTATTGTCCCTACTCCATATGCACTGTAGATGAGATCCTGTTATTGTACCACATGCTCAAGTCTGACATATTTTCACAGTAGACTACTGTGAAAATATGTCAGTTATGCAGTGTGTCCTCACACCAGTACCACCATGACAAATCACCAGACATGTATTCAACTTCACAATTATCATGACAAAAAAGAAAAGATAGTGACAGCCACAGCAGAGAGTAGTAAAATTAGCAGCCTAGGCCTGTATGTCTAGCATGTCTGCTATACACAAAGCAGCACATGAAATATTTAATCGATTTAGCACATTCAACAGCCATAGCATGTTCTGTGTGTGTGTGTGTGTGTGTGTGTGTGTGTGTGTGTGTGTGTGTGTGTGTGTGTGTGTGTGTGTGTGTGTGTGTGTGTTGGATTTTAATGGGTAATGTAATGGCAAAGATCATGTAATCTAGTTACATGATCTTTGCCTTTTCAAACATTACAATTACAATGTACTAGCTTCTGGTACATTGTACTTATTATCTGTAGCCTATGTTACACCCCACCGCCCAAAAGGAAAATAATACCTTCAGTGAATTACTATATGAATATTAATACATATAGTAGCAATGCGCCGACTCACTCATGAGTCGTGATGACAGTCGACAAATCTACAACAAAGGGGATTACCATATTTTAAGGACAACGATACGATCTGTGAAAACTTTCAGGCAGCAGATAAGGACAACAATGCATGTGTGAACACTAACGAAGCAGATAAGGACAACAATGCAACTGTGGGAACTTTCACACAGCAGATATCATACAGTCATCCCACACAACTGTAAATGTTTTAGTACAGAATGCAACTGCATAACTGCACTCTAGGTGGGTGGGGATAGTAAAACCACTAGTCTGTGATCTGAATAGTCAATCTTGCGCATTCTGTCATTGGTCTAGTAATTCCGTTTTGGTGGAAAAGACAAATGGGGTGGGGGCCGCATTGGACTTCATGTGACTTCATGGGGGCCGGAGCACCGCGGTGCAACCAGTCGCAGACTGCAAGCATGCACGGCACACGCATGTTTACGTACACAGCCGTTACTTCTACACTACAGTATATCACACAAGTCATATTTATTATTAAGAATAGATATTAATATATATTATTGGTTTCATACTTGTAGCCTAGATTAAGACATTTGCTATGAAAGATGCTATTTTTATTTACATTTAAATAAAAATAGCATCTTAATTTCAAATACTAAATTTAAGTAAGTATGTATAGTTAACTAAGTATAGTTCTCGGTTATACACCCCTGTACTGCTGAAGTATAGTTCTCTCGGTTACACACCCTAGTACTGCTGAAGTATAGTTCTCGGTTATACCCCCTTGTACTGCTGAAGTATAGTTCTCTCGGTTACACACCCTAGTACTGCTGAAGTATAGTTCTCTCGGTTACACACCCTAGTACTGCTGAAGTATAGTTCTCTCGGTTACACACCCTAGTACTGCTGAAGTATAGTTCTCTCGGTTATACACCCTTGTACTGCTGAAGTATAGTTCTCGGTTATACACCCTTGTACTGCTGAAGTATAGTTCTCGGTTACACACCCTTGTACTGCTGAAGTATAGTTCTCGGTTACACACCCTTGTACTGCTGAAGTATAGTTCTCACTTTGCAGTGCCAGCAGCCTAGCCTGGTAAAACGACTCCCCCTGCTGGACAACATGCATTCCATGCCGTTCAGAAGAGAGCTCAAAAGCATTTCTTTAAACGACCATAACTTTTGATAGGAACGTGCTAGAGACTTACTTTTTTTTTGTTAGACTCAGACATTTTTGCTCTACAAGCCTGGGGCCGGATTAAATCATCTCGCGGGCCGGATCCGGCCCGCGGGCCTTGACTTTGACATATGTGGTCTAGTAATTCCGTTTTGGTGGAAAAGACAAATGGAGACGCACTGGAACTCTCCCAAGAGCCCCTGGGGCTTCCCCAACCCCACTACTAGACTGTAAAAGGAAGGCGTTCTACATGTCTGCAATCCAAAGACATTTTCATGCACGTTTGTTTGCCTTGCAACCCATTTTGCAGATTCGCCAATCTACCGATCCCTTATGTTCAGAATAAACATCACTGTCTTCACATAACTATCAAAGAAGTGAAGATGAGCTAGGGGGTAAAAAGTCGCACACATGAAATGACATGACTTCAATATCGCTGATAAAATAACAGTCCAACTGCTTGTACAGTACAGGATGGTGATAGTATTGGGGATTTTTGTTGTGATTTTCAACATTAGTTCACATGTGGTGTATATTTGGAGAAGCAATCAATATCAGGCCATTTAAGTGCATCACCCGAAATGCATTGATCAGCAACAGTCTGGATAATGTTAGTGGATCAGTAGCCTGACTGTATAAACGACATGTCAATAACGCTGGCTCAATGACACCAAACGCATTTTTAAATCCGTTATAGTTTTGCGTTACATATAGCTTTGAGAAACGACTAGCGAACACACACACACCCCCATTCAGTTGCGTTCCCTGCCTGTCCCCGTTAGCAAATGTCGCTAACCTCAACATGCAGATAACGGCTCTCTCGTATTAGATTAAGATACGCGTTTGTGAACTTATCTAACGAAACACGTTCTCGGTATGATCTCATGAATATAGACGACCACGCCACGGAATGCACTGTGAGAGCTGGCTTCAGTATTAGCTGATGGGCATTTAAAAATGTCCTACCATTTGCAGGGCGCACGCAATTGTGATAACATGGGGGTCAGTCAGTCAGTGTTAGCTTGCCGACTTTAGCTGGTGATATATCTTGCACCAATAACTGCAAACACCCGAATGCGTCGGTCTTACCTTGTAGTCTTTGCTGATAGTTCCGACAGCACCCTGGGAGAGTCATGTTTAGGTCATGTTCAGAAATATAACGTCCATGGTCGTGGTGTAGTTGTTGTTGTGGCAAACCAGCTGGGTTTTTTGAGCGAGCCAGTGCAGATGTCGCTGCGCTGTAGTGGGTGCTCTGCTCTGCTCTCGACGTAGAGCCAGAGCCATCTAGTAGAAGCGTTGCGACATTGATGGGGCAGAAACTTAGCGCTCGAGCGCTGTTCGTGCAGCCCGAAGAGGGACAAGCTGGAGTTTTCAAAGGAGAGCGGTGCAGATAAGAGATATTTTAAGGCACCTGTGCAGTGACAACTAAAGTCTCTGTAATGTTTATGTTGTACGGTTACAACAAAATGATCCAAGATAAAGGGATTTAAGTTAAAGATCATTAAAGCTGGGCTGTTGCCTGATTCCACTGCATTTCTGCTTACTTCCGGTCCAGGACCCCATTTGTAGTCCCCATCATAGGTCCCCATTCTCAATATAAGTCTATGTAGAAGAGCCGCCATTGGACTGGGCCCCATGAAGTGAACGGAGTTTGCGTAACTGTCTATAATCTATCAGGGCTCTGCTCTAGACGTAGGGAAGGGAGGGGTTTTGCGTGCCAAAAAGAACAGATCTACAAGCTCCCAGTTAGGTCGATCTACATTCGACTACAAGATAAGTTAGCTTGTAGATCTGATCCTTCTAACACGTTGAAAGAGTGAACTATGCGGGTCGTAACTGTAGAGCAGGATCCGTCTACAGGCACGTTCGGAAATACCAGAGCCTTGGAAATAGACAGAGTTACGCCAACTCGGTTCACTACATGGGGCCAGTCTAATGGCGGCTCATCTACATAGACTTCTATCGGATAGTGACAAGGAATAGTGACAGCCGGAAGTTACTGAATGCATTGAAGCCTATGGGCTCGCGCGAGTACATGAACCACGTGACCAGGCTGTTTTCTGACCCCTCAATGTCGCAACTCTTCTACTAGATGGCTCTGGGAAATACCACACCGGAGCGCACTCGCCTATGCAGTTTGCATTGCTCAGTGTACTCAGTGCGCAATTTCCGAACGCGCCCTACGTCTGATGTGATGATAGTAAATGTGGTGTGTCCCCCCACCCCCACGAACACTTGCAGCTGTTGCGCTAACTTCTGTTATTTACTTTACAACGCTTAGCTGCTGCTGTGTATGATGACGAATGTAGAAAAGCAGAAATAACGTTACACAATGTAATCCTTGACTTGTATCATTTATTTTTTGCAAAATAATGTGAAGGTACAGTCTTTTAAAAATCTTTTCTTGTTAGGTTTTAAGAAGCACCTATGGTTTAAGAACATTATTTACAACAGACACGGTTTCCCTGGTTATTACAAGTTTAAAATAATAATAAAAAAACAATTATAACAATGTAAATTTATTACTAAAAATGCATACGTTCATTTATTTTCTTGACCCTAAACATGAGACAAAAACTATATTGTAAAACAGAATAACATTAAACATGACAGAAATTAATATAATACATCAATAAAAATATGGCCATAACTGATCCCTATTACACGATTACTTTGCTGGTCAACAGCAGCTCCTACTGGCAGAGGTTAAAACTGCAGTACACTTGCTGAGCGGTGTTCTCGCATACACGTAGTTTATTGCATAACAGATGCTTTATAGGCCTATGAAGAGCAAAACTGTAGGGTTATCACAGACAAGTGGTTCAACGTCCATCACTTATTGTCAAGATGAAGATAAACTCAATGAAGAATAACAAACAAACAAAAAACAAAACATAGGCAACATTCTGACAGTGTTGTTGTACAATTACAACAGAAATTGTAACCAACATTAATCAAAGATTTTCAAAATGAGATACTCCCCATTTGAAAATAGTGGCACCTACTCTTTCTCACAATACGGATTGGCAGGGCATAGAAAACAACAACAACAAAAACATGTATTTAGAGTAGGAACCATGTGTCCTATGCAGATAAAATATGCTCTATTACTATAATGGGAACATTTTTATGCTCAAATGGGACCAACATAGCATTTTAGCTCCAAACAGAATTCCATACACCCATGATGATTTTCTTAGTTTGTCTCATAGCAATCCAAGCCATGATGAACTTGCCAAGCCCCACCTTAACTGTCAGAAATAGGTACCTTCCTTATTTTCAGTCAATAGCATACTTCTATCTAAACAGTAAATGTAAAAATGTCAATGTGGTTACAATATTCTATCCAAACCATTTATACGAATTAAAGCTTGTCAGTTGACCAAAACATAAACCAAATACGCTATATTCAGGACAGGAAAGCACAAATGACAACTAGCCACAGACATCCACAGACATCATTTAGAAGACTTTGGCTGTTGGCTAGTGTTAATTTCCAACCATGGTTGTTCCAATGTTAATATCAAGGCCTGGTGAGCAAACATGCAGTAACAAGTCATAAATTACATGACCTAACATGGCAACCAGTACTAACCCTCCTCCAAGTCTTTTCCCACCTAAACAAATGGCAAGCGCAAGTGCAATATTACCTTCTCTGCATTTGCTAGTATGTTGTTCCGCCATGTGAAAGTGTCCTATTTAACCTCTCAATAATTGTCAGCTGCCAGCGCTGACCTTAGCATGTAACCTTGTATTTTCAAATGGACTGAACAACATCTCAGCAACACACCTTCCATTCATAAAACCTCTCACATCTCCATTATGGGTTTTCAATCTTAATCTTAGAACATTTTAAATTAAATTCTTTCATTTGCTTGTATGGGAATGATTCGCAGTGCAGCACATAAATAGAATATCAAAGAACTATAGTAACAACGAAGCAAAGAGCTAAGCAACAAACACCTATGTAACACTTTCCATCCTTATTCCCAACAATATGTGGCTATTCTCCAGTGGCTATTTTTGTACTTATTTATTGGTCTATATGTATAAATGCATAATCATATAGGCTATTAAACAACTGCCTAGACACAGTAACTTTGCTTGCCATACCTATGGCAAAAATTGAGCTACAGTTAGCAAGATTAGAAGACAGGCACAGTATTAGCTCACAGTGGTACTGTAGCAATGGCATTAGCATGGCATAACATTAACACAGTAACTACACATTTCCCATTTCAATGTAACAAATTTGCACCAAACTTCAGTTTCAAAATATGTTGCTAAAAGTTCAACATAATGTACGCAGACAGAGTGGGGATATTATGCCAGGTTGATATCAATATAGAAGATTATTTGATCACACGACTGCAAACACCAGGTCAATGACAGTTAGTCAGCCACTACAAAATATACTCATGGATGTAAGAGCGATTTCCACATACACTACACAAGAAAAACGTGTGTAAAATTCCCAAACCTTTTAAGACCCAACTTCTACCTTCCACTTTCCCTGACTGGTTCCCTGGCTAGTGCAAGGTCCCTGTAAATACAACTTATAGCTTATACAGTCTAATAGGGGGCAGAAGTATATGGCTTGTCTACATAACATGTCCAACATTTGCTGATTTCTGAAGCATATAGTCATACTGCCTCATACAGCTGTATGAATTCCAAGGAAGAACATAAGCCATGGTCACTAAAATATTTAGACAAATACATTTTGATCAACCTACATTATTGTTAAAATGTATTAATCATAGCTATATGTTTACATCCAATTCTGGCTCTCCATATTGACGTGGAATTTTCTCCAACTAGAGAAATTCTTGCCTTTTCTAGACTCGAATCTTTAGATATAAATCAATCAATCAATCACTGCTCTACAACTATGTTATAGGATTAGGAATATAAATCTCATGAGACTCCTCCAAACATTATATTAAATAAAATATATTAAAAATATTTGCCATGTAAAAATCCAAAGCAGTTGGATATCTGAAACCACTTCATCTTGGTCCAATAATAGAGCATCGCAGTCCAGAAAAAAGGGCAGGGTACAACACTTTTTTTTCCCTTCTAATTATTTGTTCGACCCAAAACATTTTGCTTGTCTTGATTTGTCCGAGGCGTAAAGGTCCTTATATAAATACATACATGTCATTTTGAAACGACTATGGGAAAAAAATGAATAGGAAATTCTCATCTAGGCCATTCGTCATTCTGAAAGGGGGTGGGGCTGCGACACTATAACTCTAAAACTTCAGTGGGCGATAGATCAGGGCTTTACCGAACTACTGAAGGTAGAGAGGGAAACTAGTACAACTACAGTATGATGGTTTGTACTGTGCTAATAACACTTATAAACAAAGTAAGAGAGAAATTCCCAGATAAGGTACTGACAAATGACAACCAACAGACACACAAAAACACATTTTTCATTGAAAATCAATGAGCTAAGTTGGTCAAATGCTGTTGCGCTTCCAAACCGGTCTCAGGGTGTGGCTTAAATTTATATAGTATTGTTTTCTGTTTTCTTTTTTAAATATATATTATTCAAGATACAAGTATATACTGTACATTTAGACAATCCTTAATTGAAAAATAAAACTTTTTTTGTTTTTTTTTGCATAGTAGTAATAACTACCTTTGTTACATAAAAATAGGTTAGTACTATATTCTGGCTATGGCCCTTACTGTGACAAGACAAATGCAGCAGGAGCAGGTGCAGGTCTAATTTATACTTTGCAAGATCGTGTCACTCAACTATGATAACATGTTAAGAAAATGAAAATCTGTTATTTTCATGGAGCGGCATAGTGTCCGACAAAGTATAAATTTGCCTTAATTAGTCTGGGTTAAAGGGTGTCAATTAGGCAGGGTTAAGGGGTGTCAATCACAGTGACTAAGGTTAGAGGTGAATTCCATCAAAAACGGACATTCAATAATTTGTTCTGCAAAAGTTGACTTTTGTTTCAACGAATTCCATCAGTATCTGACAAGCTGAAAATTACTAACAGTGCTCCAATAATCACTCACAAGATCAGAATTACTAATGGTGCTCCAATATTATTATGATAATTTTGTATGGTTGCACCAATCTATTTTAGTTAATTACTTAATTTAGATCAATTTACATCCATTGTCCAAAATCTTACTTTCAACAATCTAAACTCAAAGAAATTGGAAAAAATAAAAATGTTAACGTGATTGTAACCAGTTAGTGCATAGACCTAAAGTAATTGAAATGTCCTGAGAGGTTAGATCCCACTGTAGCATTTCATCCTTTCTCTCTACCCGGATTTCTAAATGGCTTGAAATTCTTTTAAATGTCTGTTACAGATAAATTATTGAAAAGCCAATTTCAATTAAATTCCCCTTTGACTATAAGGGATTCTAAAGCTCAAAGACCAAAGAGATTGTAGCAGTCATAACATAAGCAATACAATAGGAAAGGGCTGTTTCGGCATACACAGGGTTCATACACACCTTTGGTTTCAAAATGACCTACAATTTCCTGACTTTATATTATGACTGGATTTGATAACCTTCATAAAAATGTTTAAAATATGTGTCCTTTGCACTTTACATACCCTTCTGTGGAATTGTTATGAAACAGCTCAGATCTATTGGGTTTATTTCCAGTCAATTAGTGATAATATGCACATCACTGCAACCCAAAATAAACTTGGCCCCATTTAGAATGTTTATGTCTATATCTATATTATTTTGTATATTAATGATTATACAGAAATGCCACACTGTTTTTGTGATGCAATTAAGGTGTCCACATAGTACTTTTGTGTGTAGGAACCCTGTATTGCCTCCATCCTAGGCTTTACACAGAAAGCACAGATACAATCCATCATTCAAGACTTTCAGTACAATATCTGAAACGCATAAGCCCGAGTTCACACACAGCCAATCTATAAGACAGCAGGCAAGTGCAGATTTGGCTTAATACCAGTATATATCTCTATATATAGCAATTAAACAGTTTTAGTGACACAAAGTAGTCACTAATATTAGCTATAAAGGGAATGTGCATAAAGAGACAAGTATACAAACTAGTAGGCAAGCTACACATTAAAGCAGGCACACAATGCTAGTCAAGAGTGAGGGAGCCCATGACTTGAGCTCACAAACATCATCCGTATTTAGAGACAGATAGCTGATGGACTGGCTTTGGGACATGGAGCTGCATGCTGTACCATCACACTGGACTCCAGTAGAGTATAGACACTTGTTGAGCTATGTTTGATAATTGAGTCATGGACAGTTATGAGATTACGCTATTTTCATCTTTTGATGTCTGTAACTGAGTGAGATCAGAGATTTCTGTTTGAGAGACAACAAACAGATTGGATGGTAATAGGTATAGATTTAAAAAGACAGTTGAGTATTTAACACAACCGAGTTCCACCCATATCATCTCTGCATGTCCTGACACAAAATGGCCACAGGCCAAATTTATCATCATAAAACCTACAAGGCTACGGTACATATAATCATGTATTGTACATGCTCCTGAGAAGGCTTCATCCAGCCCAGGAGGGAGAACAAACCACTTAAAGACTTCTCCTAGATGGATTGCCATTTCTGCTAGTTAGAAAACATAATGCTTGACCTTAGTAAAATCTTAAAGAAATAAAACCTATGACACATTTTTAGCTTGGAACCAGTTACTATGAAGCCGTTGTTGGGTTTATGAGAAGATAGGAGAATATTTCAAAACACTCTTTACTGTGGCCAACGTTGCCACCAGGTACAAGAAAGGATACAGGGAAAGCAAAAAGTCAAAAAGCACTTGGAAAGTCCTGGTTCGATGTATGCATATGCTTTTTGAGGTGGTATCCTTAAGTGACACCGACTTGCTGATGTGTTTTTACATAAAGCTGACAACACATGCACGATCCCTGCGTGTTTGCATTATCCCAAGTGCATTTTTCATTAACATGCAGATAACACTCGTACAAGCTAATGCCTAAAAACATCTTGCTTTTCCTTGACTTCAAGCATTGCAAGAGCATTCTCAGTTAAGTGCCTTTGATGCAACGGAAAGGTTATCCCTCCCACCCCCTCAGCTCACTCCGCTTTCTGGCAAATCTGCCTTCTCTCCAACAGTGACAAAGAGAGGCCGTACATATTCCCAATCAAAAATAGGTCAGACTGTTGCCAAACCTTACTCTGCAGACTCTCTGGTAGACCGAGCCCTCAAGGAAAGGCAGGGTGGACAAGCAAGGCAGCATTGATCCCTGCCTTCTCCATCTCTCGCTTTGTCTCCACTGGTCTCTCTCTGTCAACACCCATAATCCTGGAGCAGGTAAATCACTTCAGCCGGTCAGAGCGGAAAGAGTCCTCTACAGCTGGGTCTGCTAGCATCAGGTCACCGTCTAGCATATCCAGAGCCAGGGGGTCCATCCTTAAAGGGTCATCTAGGGAGAAAGGGTCCATCTCAAAGCCAGGGACATGGGACAAGGCACTGGCTATCTCCTTGGACAGGGCTGGTGGAGAGTCACCTGTGGAGAGGAACGGCTGTCATGTTATACTATGCCAGGGATAAAAACAAATCTGTTCACAAAACTCTAAACCAATAAACCAATATATTACTCATCTTAATTTGACCAACAAAATCAAATCAGTTAATTTTCTATACATCCATCATTAGTATATTTTGTATTCCAAATTAAATTCAAATTGTGTTTCAAATATTTTTTTTTGTTTTGTTTTTGTTAGAACTGTTTTAGTTGGGGTGGCCAGGTGGTGCAAGAGTAAACGTCTGCCAACCACCACAGGGTCTAGTGGTTTGAATCTTCTCCATAGTGCATCTGCCTCTGCCAAAAATCCCAAGGGAAACAGTTGGCCATGTTTGAGGGTGGGAAACCAGTAGTGAAGGGTGATTCCTGTCTGTGCACTAGCACAGTTGGGCAGGATGCCAGTGGGGAGCTGAACTGGGAGGAATAGGACGTTTTACTTCATCCTGGTTAAACCGACAAATTCACATGTATCAGAGCCTACATCCTCTTTAAGACCAACCACCAGGTGTCAGCAGCGAGAGGAATTGAGAATTGACAGAATGATTAAAGTGAAAGAAAAGTGACATACATTTACTCCAGTCTTAACCATACAAATGTCCGACCCCAACCTATGACTGAAACTGCATCTTATGAATGCTTAGGCCTACTTGCTACATAAGAAGGAACAATGACAAAGGAATGTCCCTGGTGCATTTACATAGCGGCTTTATCCAAGGCACTTAATAGTGCATTACATTCAACCATTGCACATCCAGAGCAACTTGGGGCTAGGTGTTTTTGGGTCTCCAATCCCATTACGAATAATTGGATTTAAAAGTACAGTATGAACTCGGCCTCGTTTAATTAATGCTAGATTGGGTCTCACCAGTAAGGATGATGTTCGGTACATTATGTCGGCCGTCCCCAGTGTTGTAGCTTCGGTTCAGGTTGCTGAGAAGCTGTTGGTCTCCTGCGTCCTGGAGGTCAAGGGAACCCTGGGATGATGGGTACTGCCCTTTGTCCATACCACTGCCACAGCCCAGGGTGCTGTGGTTCAATGACAGACCATCACCCTGACTCTCCATGTTGAACTTGAGGGGAAAAACAACAATAGAGATTTATAGCTCCAAGTTCCGATTACACAGCAGCAGTGCACAACAACCGACAGGGTGCGCAAATCCATAATATTCATACAGTACATTCATAGAATTAGATTACAGTTAAATATCATCATTATAAAATATACCACAGTTCAGGCTGAAATTACAATATTTAGACTCAATCATGATTTTTACCTGCTGGTTGGGTCTGGCAGTTAGCTGGAAACTCAGGTAAGGGTCATCCAGTATAGAGCTGAACAATGAGTCCTGATGGAGAGAAATCATTGGGTAAGCAATGTGACAATCTCTGTATAAAATAGTTTTTAAATTAACCCACTGTCTGGCAATGTAATGTTCAATATTATACTGAGAATCATTGCATCCCTAATCAATGGTAAAGTACAAGTTAGGCTGAGCTGCCACACCACTACTGATTAGGCAGTGGTAAATAGTTCAATTCACAAAATTGTATGTATTACAAGCTATGGAAAATTAGCAATATTTTTGGACAATCTGTGAAAAAATTTACTACCAATAGCTTTCTTCACCAATGTGTTCTGATAGGTGTCTAGAATCACCTCTCAATTAGTGCAAGTCCAAATCCCATGGGAAAATCCTGGAGAGCCAATCAAAGTTATGGAGCACAGACTGCTTTGGTGAAAAAAATGAACAAAAATTAAAAGTCCAAAATGAAATTGTGGGGTGTCTAACTAGGGGTTTTCAGGGGTGCTGAATCCATTCCAAACTTTAGTTTTGGGTAAAAATGTCTCCCTGGCCATATAACCTATATATGTTGGTTATTAAGCTCTAATTAAGCCGCTATTAAGCCATAATGTATTCTATGCAGCATAAGCATAGTGTAGAATAGATCATGATGGTATTGCTGAATTGCTTCTATTCTTAAAAATACTATAAGACAAGAGTGTACACCTACTGTGCCCAAGCTCAGTGGGATAGACTGTCTGCCTTTGGGAACATAAGGAGCACCAAGGGCATGGTTGAAAAATAATAAGGGGAAATGAAAATTAAAAATGAATTTGTAAGGTGTTTAACTATGGGTTTTCATGGGTGCTGAATCCATTCCAAACATTAGTTTTGAGTAGAAAACAAGTAATTTTCCATAAGAACATATTTTATTCCATATTTTTAAAGTAGGAAATGTGCAGTATTGATGGAACCTGGTCAGTTTAAGCAATAACCAAGTCTACAATAAAACTATTAACTGTAATACAAGTATAACCGCTGAGCCAGTCAACAGATGTAATTCTCTTCTTATCTTATATTGACATGTTTGACCAAAGAATTGACCAAAGTACTGTACAGTCAATAATTCAATAATGCAAATAGAGCACAACACAAAAAAGTGTGCATAAATGGTGCATTTGTATAGAGTGCCTTTCTGCAAGGCTATCTACGTAGATTGTGCATTACATTCACCCATTCATGCACCAATGCTGGGGGGAAACCTGCAAGGCACCAACCTGCACATCAGGACAAATTAAGGGTTCAGTGTCTTTCAAGAACACTTCGACTCTGACTCTGGGGGGAGCCTGGGTTCAAACTGGCAACCTTGCGGTTGCCATTGAGTCATTCTACCCCTGAGCCACTGCCACACTCCTCTCCACGTTGATAAAAAAAACAACTAAAGAGTAAATGGGCATGTTATGTAGAGTAAAAACTTTATACTATAAAGTAACTACTGTAGGACACCACCAGGTATGCATCAAACGTAGCTTAATGTGGAAACAACGTGCTGTCTAAGTAACATTCTTCATACGTTAAGTGGTAAAGTGTCCATTTACTAGTGTCCATTGTTTGGGTGGAGGAGAGGCAGTAGATCAGTGGAACCCTTAATTTCTCCTGATGTACAGGTTGGTGCCTTGCATGGTTTTGTCCAGCAATTGGTCCATGACTGGGTGAATCTAAATAGCCTTGCATAAAGGCACTGTATACAAATGCACCATTTGTGGACAGTTTTTATATTGTGCTCTATTTGTATGATGCTTTGAATTATTAACTGTGTAGCAAAAAACACAATTTTGTAACCCATTTTTCACCCAGTGCAAATTCCTAACGTGATCCTGGGCTCTACACACCCTCCACCATCCTGGGGAGGCAGCGGACTGGCCTCATGCTTCCTTCAATGCATGAGGAGTCCAAGCTGCCTTCTTTTCACCTGACAGGGGGGAGTTTCCCTGGTTGGAGCACCAGGGAAGGAACACGTTACCAATTCCCGACCTCACGCACGGCCGAAACTGTCGTGTGCATTTATTGCAAAGTACAAAGAAATGTAAGCAGAAATTAATAAACTACAACACTCCTGCAACCTGTCGTGCGACCCACCTCCTTTTTGATGAGAACATGGAAACTCCACATAGAAACTGCAGCACTGCACAGACTGTGCAGTACTTTGGTCAATTCTGTTGATTTTAATCAATGGCAACATATTATATATGTATGAAGCTTACATCCACTGATAAATTGCACCCTTGCAATTGTTGAGATCTGTTGAATAGGAAAATTCTGCTTCTGTTAATATTGAGTAATGGTTTCTAACTAGGTAAAATAGGCTAAAGCTGAAACTTAAAAAAACAACAACAAAAACAATTTAAGTATTCTGATGTTTTGCAAGGAGCTGTTATTGAACAGGTTAAAGAGGCCCAGCTGTTGGATGTGATTATTGACTATTAAACACTGTCCTTGTCGATACAAAGTAATAAAATGGTTTCTAAAATGAGTAGCAGCAACATGTTAATGTGATAAGAAGAGGATTACATCAGTTGACTGCCTCAGCAGTTATACTAGTAACAGTTAGCAGTTACAATATATTATAGACTTGGTTATTGCCCAAACTGACCAGATTTCATCAATAGGCTACTGCACATTTCTTACTTTAAAAGTATGTAATAACATATGTTCTGGAAAATGACTTCTTTACTCAAAACTAATGTTTGGAATGGATTCAGCACCCAAGAAAACCCCCTAGTTAAACACCTTACAAATTCATTTTTAACTTTTCATTTCCCATTATTTTTCAACCATGCCCTTGGTGCTCCTTACGTTCCCAAAGGCAGACAGTCTATCCCACTGAGCTTGGGCACAGTAGGTGTACACTCTCGTCTTATGGTATTTTTAAGAATAGAAGCAATTCAGCAATACCATCATGATCTATTCTACACTATTCTTATGCTGCATAGAATACATTATGGCTTAATAGCGGCTTAATTACAGCTTAATAACCAACATATATAGGTTATATGGCCAGGGAGACATTTTTACCCAAAACTAATGTTTGGAATGGATTCAGCACCCCTGAAAACCCCTAGTTAGACACCCCACAATTTCATTTTGGACTTTTAATTTTTGTTCATATTTTTCACCAAAGCAGTCTGTGCTCCATAACTTTGATTGGCTCTCCAGGATTTTCCCATGGGATTTGGACTTGCACTAATTGAGAGCTGATTCTAGACACCTATCAGAACACATTGGTGAAGAAAGCTATTGGTAGTAAATTGTTTCACAGATTGTCCAAAAATATTGCTAATTTTCCCTAACTATACAAACAGTGTTGGTCAATATTACTTAGGAAAGTAACTTCTTTACTTTACTCGTTACCCCTTAGACAAAGTAATATCATTACTTTACTTATTACTGGAATCGAAGAGTAATATATTACATATTACATTATTACTTTCCCAAGTTCTCAACACCGAAAAAATAGAGATGTACAACATAATCTGTTTAGCGAGCTCTTTTTAGAACTGAATCCAATTTATTGGAATAATAATAGTCTCCAATCCCACAAACTGCACCTGAAAACAAAGCCAACAAAATCTGTCTCTTTGACTTTTTAAACTTTTTCACAATTGTTTTCAAAGACAATTGAGGTCTTGTATTTAAAAATAAAATACAAAATAAAGCAGCAAGCGATTTGTAGTGTACATAACTGTGCGCAGGATGCAGCATGTGGACTGGATCTACAATCTACTGCACATCTCTGTTGTTACAGTACCTGTCGATTGCTTGTAAATCTGTTCTATTTTTGCATGCAACAACAAGCTCATTTTAAACAAGTAACTTGGCGTTACTTGCAAAGTAATGCGTTACTTATTACCCATTTTTGCAGAGTAATCTCGTTACTTTACTTTTTGGAGCAAAAGTAATAATATTACAGTAATATGTAATCTAAAATTAGTTACTGCCCAACACTGTATGTATTACAAATGAAAATCAGTTAATTAACAGAACCTACAATCATTCTATTCTTAGAAAGAAGGATGCTGAAACGGAGGCCTTTGTTCTTAAATGGATAAAAATAAAAGCTTGAAATCCTTTTTGACACAAACCTTCCTAACTACCTGTGCTTGTGGTTGCCCTTACTATATTAGAGTTCTACCATAGACTTCTCAGACACAACAAACCAATGTCCCATGTGTGTATGAGGTCTGCCACCTCCACAAATGACATAAGAGTGATCCTACAGACTCAGACGATCATTTCATCCCCAATCCCAGTCACCAAAGCACTGCTTAGCAATAACAACAATTATAGACCTAAGCCTTGCTGCTTAGAATGTTGTCTCATTCTGATGAGGTTATCTTTGCTCAACCATTAGCAGCATCAACACCAGGCAGAGGAAAGAAAGGTGGTGGGTGTTTTTTGACAGGGTAATGGCTAGGGTTTGTTACCATAAACACCTGTAGTCCCCCCCAGTAGTTCAGACGGGAGTATTGTGGACTGCAGGGTTAGGACTTTCAATGCCCATTCAGTTATCACATAAAACATTAACACTATTTTACTTTGCAAACTTCCTGTGCTATAGGAGACCCTATGGGACTCCTTCAGTAGTACTATTTACAACCATTTTTATTCTAATATTTTTTTTATCCTGATTTAAAGGGCTGACACTCACATTATAAAATCCCAGGTCCGTAGCGAGGGAGTGGCTGATCTGCTGGAGCTGAGAGAGGCCACTGAGTTTCTGCAGTTGGTCTCCTTGTTGTTGCTGCTCCTGTTTAACCTGGCACTGCGAGTTCTGCCCACTTTGCTCCAAGGAGTTCTCACTTTTGATCTGGGGCACATTGATTGGTGTGCCTTGCGGTGCTGCCTGTCTCTGTTGCTATGAATAGAAAGTCATTTATTAGCTTGTTATAACCACATCTATCCACCGAAGTGTGCAGTAGTAGAGACCAAGCCTCTGCTCTTAAGAGGTCTTACGTTCTTAGCACAGTAGCAGTATTGAGGCCCACTTTAGAAAATGTTCACTGAGACAAATAACAGTACACACAGAAATGGCCCCAAAATTACATTTCTAATGAAGACAGACGTTGATTATCACATTATGCTCAGATATGGGCCTAGATACCGTGTGTGCACACGTACACACATGCACCCCTGTACTTTGGACATTTCTAGGTAAAAAACGATCACAATGTTAGCCAAAAATGCCATTTCGGTCAGTAATGACGGCAATGGCTACGGCTACTATTGATTAAAGTTAATGGATTCGTGTTTACATCTGTGGCACTTAAGCTGTTAATGGAATGTTAAGGCGGTGACTTTACCGTGCCCAAGTGCTGCTGCATGTGCTGGTTATGGGCGTTTCGAAGGTTCTGAAGGTGTAGGTGTTGCATAGCCTGGGACTGCTGCTGTTGTTGTTGTTGCTGCTGCTGTGGCTGTTGTTGTTGCTGCTGCTGTTGCTGTTGCTGTTGCGGTTGCTGTTGCTGTTGCTGTTGCTGCTGCTGCTGCTGCTGCTGGGGGTTTGCACGGGGCTGCTGGAGTCGGTGCAGCTGTTGGTGATGGTGCTGGCTCACTGGCGTGTGCTGCTGGCCACCCTGGGAGCTGGTAATGCCGGGCTGCTGCTGGTGTGGTTGGTGGGGGCCAACTTGGTGCTGGTGTGACTGACTGAACGGATATGGTGGCAGTCTCTGGTCCAGAGGCAGTTTGCTGGTGTCCAGAGGCACACCCTGACGAGAAGGGAGAGCAATGTATGTGAAGAATAGTTGGCATGTTATCAGCCTGTAAATGCCAATAGTGTCCATGTATTACATTTGCATTCATGAGATTGATCAATCTACAACACAGATGTAGTATTATTTTTATCCTGCGAGTCATTGATTACATACATCCTTGTACTTTACATATTAAAAAAGGAAACAACCAACTAATCTGTTTGTTATATAATCCATATCTAGGTCAGTACCTGTGTTATAGAGGATAAGGTGGGGGAGATTGTGGGGGAGAACTGCTTTGAGTGATGCCTCCGAGATTCCCCTCCCATGGGCAGAATCAAGGGGGAGAGCTGGGCCCGTCTCCTGGGTGACGTGCTGAGTGACGACTGCCCCTGCCCACTGAGCAACGATGAGTAGGAGGAGGAGCAGGAACTGGATCCCCCCACTCCACTGCTGTAGCTGGGCTTACTACTGGCTACCGACTGGAGTGACTGACCACTCAGTGAGGACGTACTGAGGGAGGAATGAAGGGACTGGTTGCTGAGAGAGGAAGGCAAGGACGGGGAAGAGCTAAGGGAGGACTGCAGGGAGGGGTTGCTGAGTGACGAGTGCAGGGAGGTGGAGCTCAGGGAATTGGGGAAGGAGTGGCTGCTGAGTGATGATTGGATGTTGGGGTTGCTTAGCGATGACTGTAGGGATGGATTGCTGAGTGTTCCCTGAAGTGATGCCAGGAGACCTGAGGGAATGACAGAAAAGAACAACAGGTAAGTACAGAATCTGTAAATACATACTACAATCATAATTTCTAGCTTTAAGATGACAGTAATTCAAATCCTTATACAAGGCAAATGTTACAGTTGTGATGACACATTTGAACTACCTAAACGCTTTGCACTTAGGTGACTGGGATTCCCCAGAGGTCTGTACTGTACAGCACATGGCCCTCTTTTATGCTCCCTCCACAACAAATCATTTTGGTGAAAGTAGCCCATCTACAAGCCCACAACGCCATCACATTGCTTCACATTATCTGTTTGTAAATTTGAAATTTTCACTCAATGTTCACTTGAGAATAGAGAGGCTAGTGTTCCTGTGGTTAATGTCTGTAAACAAGCACCCTCTCATTGTTAACATCTGAAGTTAAGAAAAGCACCACACTCCTTTATAAAGTACAATGGGGTCATGCAGGTAGCTGCCTGACCACAGTTGCAAAGTCTCCATTTCAATTCAGTGACTGTGCTCACACTCTCTAACCTCTGTTTCTTGTCTCAAAAAAAGTATAGCGAATTGTTTTAATTGAATAATCAATAATAGTTCAAATAGTAAAATCAATAGGATGTTAACATTTTTATGAAAGAATAAACCTAAAAGAGTTATGGTGATGCTCTATAGCATCTGAATCAACTTTGTTTTCTAACATACTAAGAGTGGATTTGTGAGCTGTTTTATCATACAATATAACTAAATGAGGAGCATATTTTGAATTATCAATTTCTAATCAGTGAAAACTTTTTTTGTTGTCGTTTTTATTTCTTGTCAAAATTTGGAATTACATCACAGCAAGTTAACTACAGTGTACACAAAAAGTGGTCTTTTTACCCTTTGATAAGCCTTCCATCCTTCATTCACTTGACCTACTGCCTTACTTTCTTTCCTTTATTCACACTTCCCTCCTTCCTCTTTCTTCTACTTGATAGTAGACATTTACAACACTTGACTAGGCTTAGAGGTAAACCAAGAAAAGTAGCAAGGATACAAGGTGCCTTACAGTGTCATGTTAACATTCCTACATGCAGCCTGAGGTTTGTAGCAGTTTTTCTGTGGCTGAGAGGCAGCTTCCTGCCTGCGGTTGGCCTAGTCACCTCTGAATAGATGAGGGGCGACAACATTTTCCGATAGCACTTCCACTCAGTCAAAAACCCACTATCTCCTTTTCTGAATCTAAACGTCATCCTCCAACCCAGATAGAATAACCTTTCCATTTTATTTTCACCCCATGTTTGCACTCACATACATCATCTCCTGCCTCTCACTTGCCTTTTACTTAATAACAACTTGCAAGCATCGTTCTGCTTATAGTTTAACACATTTGCCAATGATGATGAACATGTTTTAACCCATTTAAGCCTAACCTAAGATCTGAAAAAACTAGCAGCATCAAAAAATTGAATGTTTGAATACTGTACAGAATCCAAAAATGGAATCCCAGAACATTTTAAGTACCAAATATCCAAAGAAGAGCATGTGTTCTACGTAGTGATTTTACCCATCAGATATGGGACAATCTCTCTAATCACTACTCCATCATGCCTATACCGGTAGGTCATCCTGAGTAACATTTATGCTTAGGACTGTAGTCACCTCCATGAAAACCTCAAGTGCCAGGTGAAGTGGAAGTAAAACGAGTAAAAAGCATGAAAGGTCAGTGTAGCCTAAAAATCTATGCAATGCATATACAGAATATAAGACGAATATGATTATAATGATTGGGTTCTCACATTGCAACAAATCAAGAGCTCTATCTGAAAACGCTTTGTGGTGAGAGACCTGAAACACTATTCTCTGGGAAGAGGAATGTTCAAGCGCAACATAACCATATTTAATTTTGTTTGACTACGTTCAAAAGCTGCAGTAACCTACTATCAATAGCTCGAAACTGGAAAGGCGACCGTGCTGTTATTAGACGACTTGTTTGGATTATATTTAAACAGGACAGACCTCTTTTTTGAGACAGGAAATTGATCAAGGGCAGATATGGAGATGTTCAACACAGAAGGGTCGGATAATGTTGATTCATGTAACATCCAATGCAAATTCCTCTTATTTGATATGCCTGTTATATATCAGGTCAGCTATTCATGTAGTGATTTATCTATTCTAAATGAAATATGAAGACTCTTTTATGGTACTCAATATAGGGTTATGAACAAGGTAGGGTTAGGTAACATTTGTTTTTAGCTAGCCAAGTGGAGACTATGCTAATTGTCACTACCAACCAAGACAGAAAACACAACTATTTTCTATCACCTCAAAAGTTACCAAACCCTAAGTTCCTAAATTAAGCAAAGGACATGAAGCTCCAGTAAAACAAACAAACTAGGCATGCTGATAAAATATGAATCAAGATTTTGTATTTTATGCAGTGGTAACTGGATATCAAGCCCTAAATTTAGCCAAGAAAAAATATTGCTTTAAGGAAGGGGGGTGTTGCATGTCATTCAGTTTCTGTGCACTGTTACCATTTTGTGTGTGTGTGTGTGTGTGTGTGTGTGCACGCGCGCGTGCGTGCGTGCGTGCGTGCTTGCGTGAGAGAGAGAGAGCTGGGTCTGTATAGGTTATTTTCATTCCAGAGTTGGTGGTTGAAGCCTCCATGTTGCAAAATCCTGCCAAAGAACTGTAGCCTGGCTAATAAGCCAGATGCGAGTAACTCTACAGTGTGATACACAGCGGCAAGATTGGTGACCTGATTTGATAAAAGAAGGATATTAAATGGAACTCAACCACCCTAAAGAATAAGCATTGTGTGCACTCTTACAGGATTGATCTTGATATATAGAAATTAATTTATTGAAGATTTCTGACTTCCAAATGTTCATAATTTTGATGCATTGTTTTTGCTTTGACAATGTAAACTTTTTCTCATGTGGCATGTTTTCTCATGCCAATAAAGCCCTTTGAAATGAATTGAATTGTGATACGAGTCAGGCTCATTAGCCAGGTTACTTCAACTGCACCTTTTAAGCTCTGCTTTACATGCAAGACTACAAGTCTTGCAGATTTATAGCATATTTATGAGGTGGCCATAGCTGAGTGTAGAAAAGCTGTCTGGAAAGGAGAAAGTCAAAGATTTGTCTGAGTCTGCGTTGAAGTATCGCTTAGCAGACACTCCCCCTGCTGCTGATGTTGAATTCTTAACATTCATTATGTTATGGCCAAAGCGTTAAAGACTATAGCTTAACTAGACAAACCTCTGTACCTTCAAAACCAGACTAAAAACCTTTCTTTTTGAAAAAGCCTATGGCTAGTGTGTGCCTGCCCTGGCGGGCACGCACCGGCTGATGGCTGGGTGGTCTGTCATGCTACTGATGGAGTGGTCCGTTATTTACACATCCTGGCCCCAGTATGTCTTGTCACTAACACTGCATCCGGGGAGCCATTCCCCGGAGTCTCTCTTGTCCTCTACCACGCAGATCCATAGAACCCTACTGTGGACCGCCATCAGACTACCAGGTGCCCTGACAAGACCAGGACCCTCCACGACGCCCACCAACATCCTCACTGTGGACCACTGTGGACCACCGTGGACCAAGCCTCATCATCGATAACGACCATGAACTGCCCCCTATGAACTTTAAACTACATACCACCAACCCATCCTGAATCATATAACGAAAATGTTCTACCATACCCCCATATTACACTACTGCACTGTCTACTGTCACCACTTGTTTTCGTGTCCATCTCTCTCTCTGTCCCCTCCTCCCCTCTCCTCCCCCCACCCTTTCTCCCCACCCCTCTTCTTCTCTCCCCCGACACGGTCAAGGCAGATGGCCGCCCACCCCAGAGTCAGGTTCTGCCTGACGTTTCTTCCCTTGGGGGAGTTTTTCGTTACCACTGTTGCAACCTCTGCTTGCTCTGGGAGGATCTTTGTCGGTTCCCCTCTGTTCTTTTCTCTTTTGTAAAGTGTCTTGAGACAACTTGTTGTGATTTGACACTCAAATAAAATTGAATTGAATTGAATTGTATAAACACAGCCTACCAGGTGCGTGGTGGTGGAAGGTGCTGTTGGCCCCGTGACCAGCAGCTGCATTGATCCCCAGCTGGGTAAGGGTGGAGGCTAGGTTCCCTGTGCTACTGCCACCGCTTAGGGATGAAGACCCCAGGTAACCTGGCTCATCCTGATCAAGCGGTGTGGGCAAAGGAGAAGGGAAGTGCAGGCTGGACAGGTCAGGCAGAGAGCCACCCGTGTTGAGGGCCGAAGGCACGCCATGGGCAGGCGTGGACGGCTGTTCCGGGGAAGGGAAGATGCTGGGGGAAGAGGAATTAAAAATAATTCACAATGTTTACGTTAATCAGTTGTATAACTGAGTATATACAGTACATATACTGTTGATTTCACCCAGGCATTGTTCGTTTCGTGTTTTTTTTAACAGATGGCTACAGAGTATGCCTGACTGGTGATAATATTTATCACATGTCTAGCCAAGATATGATTCTTTTCTGCCTGCTCACATTTCATGATTTAGTTAGAGCCAAATTAATGTTTGTTCTGCTTCTAAATAAACATAGAATTAGAGGTAATGCATGTTACATGTGTTATATGTGTGAATGGCCTAATAATAAAATATAATAAAAAATGTAAATCATGAATTAACATAGCCATACTACACTATACAGTTCTATACACTATACTGCTTCTAAATAAACATAGAATTAGAGGTAATGCATGTTACATGTGTTATATGTGTGAATGGCCTGATAATAATAAATAAAATATAATAAAAAAAATGTAAATCATGAATTAACATAGCCATACTACACTATACAGTTGAATACAATAGGACATCTGAGCAATCTCTTACAACTGTAAGTTCATTAAAATGAGAAGTGTTCTCAGTTATGAAGTTGAACCTGATCAAATCCTCTGGCCTTATAACATCCTTGTCTCCTTCCTCAGGGGGCAGACTAAGGCACGAGGAAGCAACCCGATAAAGAGCATTAGAATGAGGGGGGTGGGGGGTTGCTCGCAGGGTTGCTCACAGCAATGGTTCCAGTTCTGGCAGCATTTTAACTTGCACTAATTGGTCAGTTGCTGCCATATCTGATAATAATTTCAAGAACTCATCGTCTCCCTCGTCCTTTTAATCTCTCTCTCCTCACTCAAGGAGAATGGGAAATAAGACAGAGGGAGAGAGATACAAAACCAGAACAAGAAGGATAGAGGGAGAAATGCAATGCGAGGGACAAGGCATGCATTCATAAGCAAGGGAGGAGGGGGAAATGCTGGTGGGCATGAGTAAAACAATGAAGGTGAGGGTCACACAGAGAGAGAGGGATCGTATTGGACATGTGCAGATGAATGCATGGAGTACAAAGCATAATAAACACTAATGCACACCTATCAACAGGAAGATCAAAGAATAAACTATGGGCAAAAGTGCTGTACTGCTCTCAGATCAGTTTCCATATCGCTAGTCAAGAATAAGAGGAGTGGGACAGAGAGTGAGTGTGACAGACAAGCACTGAACTGTATCAGGGCCTCAGAGGAATTTTCACTAGAGAACATAATTCAGGCATTATGTATATCATTCACAGACCAGATCACAGGCCAAATCATTTTCCAGTGAAGGGTGGCTATCAAAGATACAGGTATGATGAAGTCAGATATCCGGAGGAAGCATTCGTCGCTAGTTTAGGTGGCTTGGGGGACCTGAAAACCTTAGAGGTTTTCTGGGCATAGCCAACTTATACGTGGCAACTAGTAAGACAGCCCAGGGTAGACTCAGAACTCACTCAAGGGACTATGTGTTTCATCTAGCCTGGAAACCAGCCACTCTGCCACAGGAAAAGAAGATCCCTGGGGAGATTGGTCTGGCACTCCTCAGTTTAAATTATATTTCACTCACCTTAGAGTTGTGACCTATCATAGGCCATGATTCAAAGTTCCAGACTAATAGTCTGGCCATGCCAGGCTATCGGTAACGCCCAGTAACAAAAATCGGTAATTTGCATATCTTTCTTCCAATGCTCACATAAATGGCCGAATAATAATAACGTTTTACCTAAACACTTGTGACACCATTAGAAAGCCTACTTTCTTAATTGGATACACTCTGCCCCCCCACCACACAAATAAAATGCATGTCCTGGCCAGAAAGAGTTTTTATTTGTGTGGTGGGGGGCACAACCACTAAGGAAAGTTATAATGGATGAAAGGATGTCCTACAACTCAACAGCTCCAAAACCGTAGCCATCCCAATATGCACCCTCCAACAGATCTAAACTATTTCCATCTCACCCTGTTCCACTGTCAAAATGGACCCTCAACTGCACCTCTGTGATGCATCCTTTTACTTATATCATGACCTCATGAACAGGTAGTTACAATCAGAGATCATACCAAATCGCATTAATGGTCTAATAAAACCTTAGTGCATCATCTCAAAAGGTAACCATAACTGTAAGCAAAGTATGAGTTCAGTAAATAAGACTGGTTTAAGAACATGAATCATGATACAACATGTGTGTGTGACTTACTTTATGCCAGGTACTTCACAGGACTTGGGTCGAGATGACAGCAGGGGCAACTAAAAAAGGGGGAAACAGTGATTACTGCCTATGTTTGCTCCAAATGCCTCAATTCGTGGCAGTTTTCTCTTGTCTGTAGTGTGCTAATGTTATAATTCTTAAGTCAGGTATTAATTAATTCTTTCAAAACCCTTTTTTGAAGACCCACCTGAACTGGATGTAAAACGTATTACACAATTTGTGAAAACATATTTGAGATAAATGCATCTTTCTAAATCTGAGGCGGTTGTATTTATCGCTTAGCAATCTAAAACCATTCACATGTTGGCGATGCGTGCAATCTATCATAAACCACTGAAAAGAATGGCAGTTAAAGTAGAAAAACACAAACATTAGCCCTACAGTAACTATACATCTATATAGGTAGGTGTGATTGCCACCACAAGTCACAACTTAGTATGTAAACCATAAGGAATGCAGCGCTGTTAATTACACTACACTGTAAACAAATACGTTGTGACGCTTACTGCTACTGTGATGTTCCCGCACGCACACACGTGCACCCACACACACACACACACGCTCGCATTTTGTTTATAAACAGTGTTGACTTCTACCTTTTTGGTGTCCCAGGGTTTGAGTAGCTTGCCTTCATCCAACACATTCTCTTCAATGGGGGGCACAGGATATGGAAACACTATGGCATAAACAGCAGAAAATAAAGCCTTTAAAAAGAATCCATATACAGTTCTTGTTTAATTATAACAAGGCTGAACTGGTCAAGTTTGAATGAATGTAACAAAAACACACACACAAAAAAAAACATACTTCTTCGCGCTTCTCCTTCACCCTGACCTACAAGGACATAACAACATACACACCATCAAGTGTCATAACTTGAACATAAAATAAACATCTATTTTCACTAAACTTTCAATAGCTTTGTCACAATTGAAACTAGAACAAGTATGCAAAGATGTTTATCTACTCTGAGCATGATAAAGAGATATCATAAGCTGTTATCTGTGCTTACCAGTGCGTCTGACGTTCTGGTGGGTTAGGGTGTGTCCTCCTGTGCTGAAGGGGTCTCCGGTTGGAGGGTTCATCACACTAGTGTGAAGGGCGGAGTCAGAGTTGGTCCTGCAGGCAGACACATCCACGGTTTTA
The DNA here is from genome assembly GCA_039105355.1 of Benthosema pterotum. Lineage (NCBI taxonomy): Eukaryota > Metazoa > Chordata > Actinopteri > Myctophiformes > Myctophidae > Benthosema > Benthosema pterotum. The sequence continues at coordinate 16,783,314 of CM076967.1, read as the reverse complement.
GGTACGAGAGAGACAGCGAGAGTGTGCGAGAGAGAGAACTATATACAGTACACACACACACACACACACACTCAGGGAAGGTACATGTTAGGGTATTATGTAATGATCCCAACAGGGAATTAACATGTCTGCCATTTGACCCATTCTGTTTGAAGCTGCAAAGGGATCATTTAGGGGACCGGTGTCTTACAGAGACCTTCAACATAAAGCATGCAGGAACTGGGGAGTGGGGACCTTTCCAATTCACAGAGGACTGCCTCCCACAGATGACCAGGATGCTTGAGCTGATCAGCTTTTCCACTCTTACTGAATTCTCTCTCTCTAGGTCATCCTCAGATGAGCCTTCCATCGTCACTTCCAGTCATCCTAGTACTCCATACATCTTTGTTACAGCACCAAGTTTTGACTTAAGTCATACTTAAGACGATCAAAATAGGGCCCATGGTCTCTATTGCCCAGAGCAAATTGGAAGAACAGTGTAGGCCTTCAGGATCTTCAGCATGGTGCCTCTGTCTATCGGGTCGAAGGCCTTTTTGAGATCAATAAAGCACAGTACAGACTTCAGGTTGTTCTTCTTCACCTCCTCGATCAGTCTCGTCAGGGCCATGATCTGTTTTCCTCAGGTGAGGGTCGATAGCATGCCAAATGCAGTTTACTATCATGTGGTTGTAGACTTTTGTAACAATACAGGTCAGGCTGATGCCTTGGTAGTTGTCTGGTTTTGAGAGATTTGGGCACCAGGATTATGTTCCAGAGAGATCACATGTGAGCTCAAGGATGATGTTGTTGAGACCACACTTTCTTACTAAATTGACTAAAGTGTTATCATCACGTGCATTTTAAGGTAAAGGAAGCTGTGAGACATTTCTATGAATGAAACCCATAAAATGACATTCCAATCGGACCTCACATTGCATTTGTCAATATTAGCAAATTATTTCCAAAAACCTGACAACTGGTAAACTGACAAGGAGACCGAGCCCAAACAAATAGGGAAGAATAACATCATGAGAGAATAGAGGAAAAGAAGAGTGAAATACAGTACACGTAGACAAAAAAATGAATAAAGCGAACATACTGCGTGGACCTAGAAAAACACTACATCAATTGGGCAAATGAAGTGAGATTACGAAGAGAAATGAAAATGGCAATGGATTGAATTCAGGAAGGAAGTTACAGTACAGTCTCAAATATATGAAATTAGTTGGAAAACATCACTGCTGTCCCAACAATTCTGTGGTTACTGAAGGAACAACCAAAACTTCCTCATTGCAAAATGATCAGTTACAAATACTGAAATAAAAGCATGCCCCACACACGCACGCGCACACACACTTTGTCTGTTTAGGTTCACTTGATATCAGAGTCCCATCGCAAGTTCGCAACCCGAGAAAGCAGTAAACCAGATTGTCAGTCATGTGAACGAGGGGGGGGAACAAGAGAGAGGGGGGGGGGAGAGAGAAGGAGAGAGAGAAAGAGAAGGTGGGGGGAATGGATTCACCTGTTAAGTGCAGTGGTAGGGAGACGAAACAACTGGCTTTTGTCCCCAGGGAAGTTGCCGGACCAATTCCTTTCATGATTGACAAACAAAATGTCTGTTATTTTCCACCACCGAAGAAGGAATAGTTGGGATGAAATAAAAATAAGTAAAATGAAAAAAAGGACAGAAAGTAGGCTTTGAAAGCAACCACACGCAAAAAAAGAGCCAAAGACAACAAAGAGGAGGCAGTAAGGAAGAGGGAGCCTGGCATACAGTACCAAAGAGGTAGGAACAGAGAAGATATACGTTTCTTGTAGATATAGGCAAAAGCCAAGAAGAGAACATTGAGGCTGAGGATTTCATGTCTAAGATCTGTTGACCATTGCGTGTTTAACTGAAATCTATATAAATCCACTGAAAACCAGGTCATGTCGGATCATTGGCTCTCATTTGTAAATTGTCTGAGGTTTCCTAAAACCCAATGCTGATCTTGAAGAAACTGACAAACTGCTGACATGGCCAGCTACACATACAAAACACCAGCTCTCTCAATTCCATTTACACTGATTAATTAAGAGCATCCCCAGCCCCCAAGTGGAGTGAGCTGCTGTTAACGATTTAAAGTATATGCTTTATTGAACGTGTTTCAACGGGGGTCTACACTTGGCCCCCATCATTATTCTCACTAGACTAAATCTCTTTGCTGAAAATATCCCAGAATTCACACAACATGATCCATTGTGACTTGGGAGATGTACTATTGTCACTCAATGTTTGCCAATTTTCGTGTTTAAACGGCTACTATGACATGCCCAGAAAAGGGATGCTAAGTTGTACTGTATGTAGTTCAAGAGGAAGAGCAAAATCCCACTCCATAAAAAGATAGAATGCTATAAGTATAAGAATTCAGTGTTATGCTGTTCTGTAGCGTATTGTGCAAGTTATGCAACTATATTCCAAAGCCAGTATCTCTCTGCGAATGGGGGTGTTGTCATTGTTGTTAGCATCATAAGATGACAAGAAGGCAGGCAGAGGGGAAAAGGATTAGAACATTCCAGAAACACAAGAAAATGCCACAGGAAAAGTATAGTAGTATGCCGTATTCCCAGGAGGAAGATGGGAAGAGCCATTCAAATAAGCCGAGACTCCTTCAAAGGCAACTGAAGTTTGGAGACGCTGGCTAGAGTAAACTAGATGTCTTGTTAGTTCTCGGATGGTTAGTATGCAGACTGAACTTAATGCTTGAACAGCCAGATGAAGAGAAGATGTAGCACTTCAACATAAACTTCATGAAGCCCTTGTGAAACCCAAGAGCATTATTACATCACCTAAACAGTGTGATATAAGTAAAAGATCATTTTTGCCCACAATATGTATGAGAAAACAATTTACTATTAATACATTAGTGACAGGCAATGTATGCATGTCATTCATTTTTTTTTTGTTGGATGTTGTTTAATAGCGTTCATCGTTCATTTTAACTATGCTAATGTCTTTCAAATAATGTCTTTTTCTGCATACGTTAGCCATCATCCATGACACGTTTTACAAACAACACATTTTGCTTTGTGTTTGTTTATTGTGTTTGCTTACTTAGGCATTTTGCAGACTTGTTGTCTAGAGCGAGATCAAATGTGCTTTGGGCACATGGTAGTATTTCTTTTGGATTACTTTGCTGCTCAGGATTTGAAAAGGTTTCACAAGGCTCAGCAATACCAAAGATGCAGTTAGAATAACAAACAGGCATCCGAACAGACATAGCAGAGAAGGTCCATTACCTTCTCCAGCTGGGGTCAGGGGGCGGGGACAGGTAGGCAGAGTTATATGGAGAGCTGTCCACCTGGAGAGAGAACTGGTCAAGGGACAACAACATATGGGCCAAATCATTTGCTATGGTGACATAAAATTAAGAGTATTGAATATCTCACATTAGGCGCCTCATCCTCATTAGGAAGTTAGTTAGCTACCACTGCAGAAGTCAGGGTTTGTTTCAACAGGGACCGCAGTAATGACAACCGATGAATTGAATATGAAGACAATTGAAACAAGCCATTGACTTTCTTGGGGTTAAAATCCTCTAAGCAGACCTTATAGTGACCTTAATTTGCTTTTCTGCAAAATATTCATGAAAGCAATCAATCAAAAGTATTCAGCGAATCAGTAAAAAACAACAACAAGAAATAAAAAATGCAATAGCTACAGTATATGCTACTGACAAAGGCACGAATAAACTTCAAAGGCTGTGCACTCAGTCATGACCTCAACATACACATCATTTTCCCCGAGCAACAACCAAGATGACATAATGGAAAACCTCAAGCTTGCTAAATAAAAAATAAAAAATAACCTACAGCAAAGTGCTTATGGTTTTGGACAACAATAATGCCTGATGTTTTGACTTCCTACAATGTTATTACTTCAGATGAGATAACCGTATAATTTCTAAATCTAAAGTTAAAAAGGTGTTGACATAATGTTCTAAACATCATAACCATGCTATTTTCCTGTGGAGGCCTTTGTTACTGAGCAGCAGAATACTGTCATGGAACGTTTGTCACATTCAGGGGTCATGGCCAAAGGATGTTCTTGAGGGACCAATGAACAGAAATCATGTGTATGAGGCAGAAGTGAGAAACGGATATTTTTTGCTCAATGCAAGGCTAGAGTTATGGTTTTGGCTGAAGGATACTGGTCTGTTCCTGTAGGGGCGAACTGGCGAGATGAAACGTCTGTCCCTCTGGACCCGTTCAACCAGGCCGTGGTGCCGCGTGGCACGACTGGACTCCAGAGTGGAGTGGAACGAACCCTGAGAGATGGCAGAGGCAGGGTAATGAGGAGGGACCCATATTCATTATGAAGAACAATAACAAGAACAACTTCTCTGGCACAATTATTTGCATTATCGGAGAAAAATAAGTGACAGGATGCGGTAACGCACATGCATACAATATTGTTCATCTACCAAAATTACGTTATAAATTAACTTTCTTATAATGTACCTGGAATTCCTGGGGGTTCCTTCCAATCTGGTTGACGTTAGGCAGAGAGCCCCCATAGTAAGGACCCTGATTCCTGGCCAGACGTACCTTCTGAGCCTGGAGCTAGAGATAGTTAAATCGGGAGAGGGGAGGTGGGTACATTTATAGCAATAGAAGGCAATTACAGTCCCAAACAATCTAGGTACATAACTAGGTGTAGCAGGTGGCTACAGCCTCTGTCGTGATGGCCTCCAAAGTCTAGTATCTGCCCCCGGACCAAGGGGATGTCCTCTTGGTCTAGTGGTTAAGATGTTGGACTTTCACGTGGGAGACCCGGGTTCGAATCCCGGGCGTTACATTGGTGCCGTGACCCGGATCGGGTTTCCCCGTGGAAGGAGGTCAAAAGGGAGGTGAGTGTAGCAGGTGGCTACAGCCTCTGTCGTGATGGCCTCCAAAGTCTAGTATCTGCCCCCGGACCAAGGGGGATGTCCTCTTGGTCTAGTGGTTAAGATGTTGGACTTTCACGTGGGAGACCCGGGTTCGAATCCCGGGCGTTACATAGGTACATGGAAATAATAATGGAAGAAAAGCAGAGTCAACGACAACACAGAGGAAGTCAGCAGGCAGGTGACAGTGAGAGCTAAGAGGACTAAGAAAGTCCCCTTCTCAAAGAAAGAAAGAAAAAAAGTTTTTAAAAATCCAAACAACACTTTCATTGAAAAAATAGCCTCTATGCCCATCTCACTTTCTGATTATAACTCAGGCTTTGTGTCATGCATACAGCACACAAAACTCTGGTTGTGGTGGAAGGAGGAAGGAATATAAGGCTTTGGCAGGGGTTAAATGCAAGAATTGTGGCATTGACATCCCAAATTAACCAGGTTAATTGGTTAGTTTAGCTGCAGAGAAAATACTAAGACTAAGTCATCATTAGCAGAGTGATGTGTGAGATCTGTCAACCAACATGTCATTTGGGGGTAGAACCCTATTAAAGGGAATACTGTTTAGTTTAAGAAGTTGTATAATTGTTTTCTACTTCTCAAAAGATAGACACCATAAAGACCTAAGTACTGTATAGGACTTGCACTTGTCATCTACTATACAAATAAAGTATACAAAGTATACAAATGTAACCTAGCCACTACAAAACAAGATAATTATTGAAGTAGTTTTAATCAATCAACCTTGTAAGTAGTACTGACTTTTGTGTTAGGTCTGCATATTACTGTGTTCTTACTGCATATCATGCAAATAACGGTTGGTCCAATTGTAGCCGGCTGGGACAGACCTGAAATCTTCTTTTGGGATCATATTTGTACTTCCTGATACTACCCACCCAGTTATTCATTTCATTTCTTTCTTCTTAAAAAAAAACAACAACTATTGAATATGTGTTTCATTATTGAATTTAACATGCATCTCTACTCCTATCTGTATCTGTCCTGTGTTTGCCAACTGTGGTGCTGCTATGACAACTGAATTTACTTCATGGCTGGGATTAATAAAGCTCTATCTATCTAATCATTCAAAAAATACAAATACACCCTACATATTTACAGTGTGGCTTGACCCTTATGAAGCTGCTCTCATTAAGACAGATAAGTAAATATAATGTAGTTGAAGGTACGTTGTAAATTTGTTCTCGGCTCAACAATTGGAAGTGGGTTTTCTTACTGGTTTAAATCATTGTCTAAAAAGGAGAATCATTCACAAAGTTGACTAAAGTTGGTCTCAGGTTTGATGATTCTCTTCCATTGTACGTTGACTATTGAATAACTTTTCTGAATACCTAATTATAAGGCCAGATGGCATCAATGCAACTACTCACAACAAACTGTTTTAATAAGGCCAGTCTAGTATACTCTACTTGACAGACATTACCTGCAATGTCTATGATAGTCAATAATATCACCCAGTACCAATAGCTTCTAATGAACACATTGTTTACAATTTTGAGTACGGGTATCTATAATATGAACATCAATGAACCACAACTCCAAGAGCTAGCCTACACCAGCAAATGTTAGCCATGAACACCTAACAGTTCATATTTCTAACTAACTTAATGCATGACTTCTCCATTATCCTTTTCAGCCCCTGAGGCTTAACTTGTAGCTTAACTTGTAGCTGGGGCGGCAGTGGCTCAGGGTAGAGTCACCGGATGGTAACTGCAAGGCTGCTGGCTCAATCCCGGGCTCTGCCAGAGTTAGTGTCCTTGAGCAAGGCACTGAACCCCTAATTGCTCCTGAGTCCTTATGTGCTAGTAGGTACCTTGCATGGTTTCCACTGGCATCAGTGTATGCATATGTATAAGTGATGCACAAGCTATGTAAAGCGACTTGGATAAAGGCGCTATAAATGCACCATTTTTTCTCCTAAGCGACATAAATGTAATATCTGCCATCATGTTTTTTATTTTAATAAATTGTAAAATGATTATATAAATAAATTATACTTCATTCAATTATGAAGTTGGGCCATACAGATAAATATGGTAAATTAACTAATATACTTTAAAAGGCCTCCTACTTGGCTGGATACAGCAAGAATATTCCATAATGTGTACAGAACATACCAACATTCATCCTGCTTCAATGTGCAGCTCAGCTTTGTGTTTACTGTGAATAATAAGGACTAAACAAACAAATAAAATAAAGTACTTGGTGGAGTGCAATCAGCACTAATTGCACTCATTTACATACAGTGAAGCATATACCGGTAAATGTGGACCCCCCCCCCCCCCATCTTCCCTCAGCTTCAGCATCCTCTCCAGTCCAACCACCCACCCACACCCAACACTCCTGTATTAAAAAGTACCAATGTGGTGGTGGGAGAAAACTGTCTCAAATGAATTATTAGTGAAGACTGCAGAAGAGGTGGGTGCACAAATTGTATGTGTGTGTAAAAGTCGCCCTGCGGGATGCCTTCATGCCAACGCTCTGGATTTGGAGAGATGACCTATAATCTATAGATGACATTCTCGTCACCGGCTCTTTTCCCGGCAATCCCTATCTAGCATCCTACACCTTTATGAGGATAATAATACTATACAGGTCAGGCTATATTTTGGCCCCGTTTAAACAAGCAGTCGAAAACCTGTGTAGAAATTAGACCGGGATTGGGGGAAGAGACTGGTTTTCAATAAATGTGTAATACAAGCCCACACGTGTAATTAATATTTTAATGTCAGTTGAATGTGACTTATTAAAAAAACCCTAATGGTTTGATCACTACTAAAGTGGCTAAAATTCATTGAAAGACGGACCGCTGAGGGTCCTCAATTGCCCCTATGATACCAGTGGCTCAGATACCTCCCCGATCTCCATATCTGACAGTTGGCTGTCAAGTCATAGGCTAGATGTTCACAATACAATGTTAACTACAACACGAAGGTGCTCAATCAAAGCAACGTCTGCTTTAAACTCGTGAATCTAAAGAGACACATTTAAAGTGTCTTATGCACAACTAAGTGATGTGATTTGCCGTCATGCTAACTATTGCTAAGGCAACGCTAGCTAAGCTAATTCAATTTCTAACCAACTAGAATCAACAAAACGTTAGATTCGTTTAAATTCATCTAACTGTCTCCTGAGAAGGGGGTACGAATACAGGTTAATGTATCTAAATGTATAAACTGGCGAAAGTTAGACATCGTAATACCTTTTGTTGACATCAAATCTACCTGTTAACCTAACAGTAAACAAACCCATTTCAGCTCGTGTGTGTATATATACAGTGTATACTATAGTTGGAACGACCGTGACTCTCAACAAACGGGAAAAGGATTTTAATTTTAAAAAGCTCCAATGTTGTGTCAATACTTTTCTATTAGAATTACAACTCATTTTCGTCGAAGCAACACGGTCGCACGGTGAAGTACAAATTCTAAGCCTTAAACGCTAGATAACTGCTCTGCTCTCTCCCGAACGACCGTCATGTCGGAAATTGACAATCAAGAACGAGGTTGCTGACAATGACTAGCTACCCAAACACACGGAGACGTCAAACTGGAGATGTGACATTTATGTAAAGCCAACTAAAAAAAAAACAGGAGACTGCTCGTGTTGTTTTGAGCTGGACGAACCCCGGGCAAGGCCCGTCTTTCCCCCCAGCCAGAGCCTTAAGAGTATAGGCAGAGTTAAGTAAACTCCGTTCACTTCATGGGTCCGGTCTAATGGCGGCTCTTCTGCATAGACTTCTATTGAGAAGAGACAACAAATGGGGACACGTCCTGGGCCAGAAGTAGGCAGAATGATCAATGATAAATTCCTCTGTGTTGTACAATATTAGACTTTTGTTGCCACTGTACAATAATTCTACAATAGTTGGCATGTTGCACATAAGTGTACTGTAATAGCCATTATTTTCGCCGCCCCTGTTGAAAACAATGTATTTCTTCCAACCCGTTTGTCCCTATTCAGGGGGGAAGAACAAGGCTCAAGTTCTGACCCCTCAATGTCGCAACTCGTTTACTAGATGCGCTGCCCCCGGCCAGCCAGCCAGATATATCATGATTTGCTCTCCTCTCTTCGCTTGCCTCTCCGTCTGAAAGAGTAGACTCACCCTGGTCGAAGTGATGTCCATCATAACCTCTTGAAACGCCGCCGTCTCTTCGGCTTGCCGCTGCGTGTGCAGTGCGATTTTCTCGCTAAACTTACGGGGGTTAGAAGGCCCGGACCCAGCACCCGAAGTGGGTCCGGGTCCACAACCGCCTGCACCCGTCGCAGACATCTTTAACCGAGCGGACGGACGGGACAACTTCTTGACGTAGTGGAATGATTTGAGTCTGGGTGGTGGGAGGACGGCGACAGAGACGAGACAGTGACAGTGCGCCCTCTGCCGTATTTATTCGCGTACTGTATTGCAAGCTAGATGATAAAAATAAGTCTATATTTTAAAATGATATATATTTATTTGTGGTTCTATATGTATATGCATTTCATTGCGATCGAAAAGATGTGAACTTTCGGAACCTAAATTAAAAAGGGTAAAAATACACACTGAAAAAAAAAACCTTAAAACATTCATACAAGTCAAGAACTGTCTGACAAATGACAAAATGTAGAATTTTACATTTTGTTTTAGACCTTTAGTGTGAATTATATATGTATCAGTGACATTCTCTCTAATCCCATCCCAGTTTCAATTTGCATCTAAACTGCAAAAGGGCTTTCCCGTGTGGAGTTTCCATGTTCACCGTTAGCCCTGCATGGCTATTTTGTTTAGTCTTTAGAGTTTAGACTGGCACAATAATAGTCATGTGTCAGGCTCATTGACTTGTGGTTACGTACGAAAAACGTCTACTTAAGTCAAATATCTCCACTTTTTCACGAGATGCACACGGACGACTTCGAGCAAGGGGCCCGAAATGATCGATGGACAGAATTTCGCAAATTTCCTGTTGATTGCCGCAAACGTCATCAGGGTAACACAAAATTTTGGGGAACACAATTGGCAGGTGCATTGCGACAAGTCGTCCGTGTGCATCTTGTGAAAAAGTGGAGATATTTGACTAAGCAGACGTTTTGCACCACAACTTTGACATGGATATGAAACTAGAGGTCTATATGGCACCACACGTCTTTGGAATTATTTAATGGGTGAGTAGGCCTACACAGGGAATAATGAGGACTTAAACAGCGTGCACATTTCTTTGTAACCATAAGTCAATGAGCCTGACGCATGGCTATTATTCGGACAGTCTAAAGACTAAACAAATAGCCATGCAGGGCTAGTTCGCCCTATGCCCTGTAGGGTAGGCACCCTCAAAAATATGCAGAAATACAGGTCTCTATAGTGCCTCCTCCTGGCCAGCCCAGGTGCCTGATGGAGGGGGGAAGGACTATTTGGAATGACGTGTTCCTTCCGTGTTCTACGTACAACCAAGGAAACTCCATTGGGTCAAAATAAGTGTCTTGAACTACTCATACATTCAAGGAAGCATCAGGCTAGTCTGTTGCTCTCCCAAGTTGGCTTTCAAAAACCGTGGGATAAAAAAAAGAAATAACAGGATCATATCGATCATGTCACTGTAAGCAAGTGAATTGTTGAAAGGTCATCAGGAATACTGTTAATGCATGATCATTTTTACACTTGTGTGAATATGAACCAATACAACTCACAATGAGGCCAAGTCAGTGTCTTAAAAAATATGTCTTCTGATTTACAGGATGGTATCCCATACCTTGCTGCTGAGCTGGTAGGGCTTGGCTACAGTTTTATAAACAGAACCCCTGTGACCACAGCAAAACCTAGCAGCAGCATGGTCACTTTTGGGAGACGATTCTTAACCGAGCTCAGTTCATGAGGCAAAATTTCCATAAAGGTGATGTAGATAAAGGTGCCTGTTGCCAGCCCCTCTAGTGCAGCTCTAGCTAGCTGGTGCTGGGGAGTAGCCTTTGTCTCAGTAAGGGCAATTCCCAAGCCAATACCCAGTGGTGACATGATAGCAAAGAGGAGCAAGCAGCCAATTACCACCATCCGCCTCAGTCTGCCTTGAATAAGCTTGAGGGCCAAGCTGAAAGAGATGATGCTTTTATGAATCATCAGTGCTAAACAGATCTCCAGAACCTGCTTACTGTCCCCCATAAGTCCCACAGCCAAGCCCTCAAACACTGAATGCAGCGACAAAGAAAAGACCAGGATGAAGGCCCTCAATGCTGAGTGAGAGTTGAAGTCCAAATGGAAGTGCCCCCCTTCAGAACCGGAGCCTTTGAATCCACCTAACTCATCTGTCCCATGGTGATGATGAGAATGACGCCACCCATTCCGGTCATTTGACTGGACACTGGAGTCCACTAGTAGTGCACGTCTTTCCTCCGACATAAAAGGTGATTGGTCTTTGAGGGCCAAGACTATTTGTTCCAGGATGAGGACCAGGAAGAAGCCCATGGCAATGATGAACTCTGGCAATGGGAACTGTAGCTGTCAAGAGAGGGGCAGAACGTTTTTAATTTTCTAAACTCACAACATAAACTTAACTCATCAAAGTAAACACGGCATAGTAGATCATTGCCAGTGTATGGGCCTAACATACTAGGGTACTCCTCCTGTTTTTTTTTTTTTGTTTTGTTTTGTTTTTACTAACTACCTTACTATTGTGTTGGGACCAATATGAGATCACCCTTTGATGTAAACCTGATTAAAAACAAAATGATGAAACCACAAAACATACATGGAGAAGTGTTTATAACAGTATTTATAACAAAAATAAGGTGATGGTATTTCTCAGTGGAGTGCCACATGTAAACCCAAAATCCTGTATACTGTACATGTCAAAAATACTAAAGGTAGCACATCTCAAACTAAGTCATTCAAGGATAATTTATTTTAATTCATTTAATTTTAATTAAATAAAGAGAACATTATCTGAGCACCTAATTTCTATGGTTGACACGTGCGTAACCCTGAGCTGTTCAATAGAAACACCACTGTAAATTGCTTGCTTTGCTCAAGGACTTCTGAGAGACGGTGGTAGGAGAGTGGTTCTAGCTATGCCTGTCCACATTTCCCGCCCAGAAACTGAACAAAATCCAGAATTCTTACAGTGATCCCCATATTGCCAAATGCTTGGTTGATGCCCTCGAGGTAGTCCGGCAGCAGGTCCAGCAGGCAGGTGGCCAAGAACACTCCTCCCGCAAAGCAGCTCACCAAACCCAGCACCTTATGGCGGGTTTCTGCAAAGACAGCACAGCAGCATAGAACAACTTGCCATGGTGAGCAAATATTACTGATGTACTGCAGTGGTAGATAATTTGGGTTAGCTCAGAGGTTGCCTTCTAAGCCAAAACGACAGTACTGTGTGTACTCTTGCGTTTTTACTTTTTGATGAAGCACAAGTTACTGTCACGTTTGCTGCATCAAAACACATACCTGATGCAAAGATGCAAAAATATTAAACTAAGACAAGCAGACAGACCCTATTGGTCCTGACAGAAACAACACAGTCAACCTCTCCATTAGTGACCTCTTTATCTTTGTGTGATTTCCAAATTTCTTGGTCACTTAGTAAGTATATAGGCATTACTGATAATACTTTGTTTCATTGAGTAAATCATCAATATTTATACCCACTATATTGTTACTATCAGACTATGTTGTTAATAATATTGTTGATTTTTCCCAGATGGGTTTACCACCCCAGCACTGCTCTTACCTGGGTTCACACTACAGCTTCCCACCCCCCGCACAAGGAACACGGGTGTGAAACCAAATAGAAGTGTGGTGGACAGAAGCACAACCAATGCTCCCAGCTTAATCTCCATGCCTGGAACAACAGCTGGGCCGTTTTGCCATGCAGTTTGCCAACCAGTGGACAGGGAATCTTTCATGGCCATTCTAAAGTCCTCTTAATGTTGAGTCAGCCAGCTATGGCACAAACCCTCAGATTCTCCAAGTTCAAGAACACATTTGATTTAAAGATGCTGCCCCCGTCACTGAAACACAGAGGAGGGTAAGACAATTACAGTCTTGCAGGACACTTACTGTATATGGCAATTGGCAACTCATCTCATATTCATTGGATACCTGTAAGAGGATGTGACACAATGGACACTACACAATGACCATGAGGTTTTTAGTCTGACTCTAAAAAGTCTGATATGGTGCTTGGTTGTTTGTGTTGACTTGTGTCCATGAACTTCCATCTCAAGGTTTATGGCAGTTGTGTCAAACATACGGCCAGCAGGCAGGATCCAAGATTATTAAATCCAGCCCCAGGCTTGTAGAGCAAAAATGGGTCTATAACCGAGGGATCGTTCAAATCTGAATGATCAGGCGGTTAGCTCAACCATTTGGGCACCTAGGCTGCCAAGCCAGCCTGACAGCGTGCCACGGGTTCGAGTCCCGAGCCTGGCGGCCTTGCCGTGTGTCACTCCCCATCTCTCTCCCCCTTTCCTGTCTCTCCACTGTCAAAAAAAAATCTGAATGATCCTTCAGTGGTTATAGAATATAGACCCTTGTGAAAAAAAAGAATATTCCACCACTATTTGATGATGTTATGAAAAAGAACATCTCAGAAACCGGATGTGGAAGGAAGCAGCAAGTGAAAACAAGACAGAGATTAAATGTTTTTTTTTTGTTCTTTACCTTGGCTAATAATAATAAAAAAAAATCACAGTATATTTTTGAAGCATTAGTTATTGTTATTCATTCAATATTTTTGAATGTTCCATTGTCCATCAGACTAATACTATTTGAATTTCCAAATGATTTATTGGCACTCTATAAATAAAAATAGCATCTCTCATAGCTAGGCTACAAGTATAAAACCAGTAATGAAAGTCAATAATAGCTATAGTATTAATAGCTATTCTTAATAATAAATATGATTTGTGTCATATACTGTGGTGTAGAAGTGACGGCTGTCTAAGTAAACATGCGCGTGCCGTGCATGTTTGCAGTCCAAAATGAGTTTGACACCCCTAGTTTATGGTCTCGTCGTCAACATAATGTATTTCATTTTTCATAAAAGCATACAAATTCGTTCGCTTTTCACAGTAGGCGGCAGGCCTATGTTTTTTTAGAAAACTCATATAGGACATCGTTAAACATTTTGTAATAGGTAGTTAAGTTAAGTTAAAACAACATTGCTAACCTAAAAAGTTGGAAACTTTAATAAAACCTAAGCTATAAAGAAAAATGACAGCTTTACAAGAACGCCTCGTTTACCTTAGTGTTAGTCCGCCGATAAGCCAGACGGTATAAGCAGATACAACCGCTAAATCTAAACATTGGACGCTGTTTAACTTGCACAACTATGTACGTGATACCAAAAAAAAAACATGTTGGTCTACCGGGAAGTGATGGTGAGTCAGTTACCATCAGCGTCAGCTGATCCAATGGGACATGAATGTGTGGGAGTTGGAAGGAGGAGGGACGATCTCGGATGCGTGATGCTCGTTGTCAGGCTGCCTCCACATTGCTTTTTGCAAAGTCCATGTTTCGCAGGCAGTGCACAAGCAAGGTGTAATAGAGGCAATATTATTAGTGTTATTATTTTAGGCCTAGTAGTAGTAGTATAGTAATGTTAGTAGGCTGTTGTAGGTAGGATAGTACTAGTAGGATGTTATACAGTATAATGATAATATTATATTTAACCTGAATATAAGCAGTGATATATGGAGATACAAAAAGGATTATTTGTAAAATTGTATAATTTGTACCTTTTTTTTTTTTTTTTTTTTTTTTTTTTTAATCTCGGAGTAGGTAAATATTTGTAAAGTTTTGGGCGATATAGCTTTAATAGTCTGTGTGACGTGGTCCCTTCCCTACTCCCTATTCACTCTCTCAACCATAACTTTTGCACCCAACACATTCGTTTTCGGTATCCGGTCATTTTGCAAGCACACTATACACAGAGCCTTCACATTGTTTCCGTATCCGCTGAAGGCAAAAACCGGATCAACAACTTGCAACGCCAGTTGATCTCAGTCTAGAACGTAGCCTTCAAAGCACCCTCCTCCTCGTCTTCTCTATTGGCTAACGTGTTTTCTGTCCAATCATTAAGGACATTCTGGGAGACTGTTATAAAGGTACAGTAACCGTCTCACGTTTCTTTCAGCCTACTGGACCAACTTTGCGTGAAATCTACATTATTCTGAACATTGGAGATTTGGTAGGCGTGAGCTGACGACGACGCATCATATCCGGATGATTGACAAACGTGCTGCCAGCTGGATATTCGTTGTTATACTCTTGTTATACCCCAGCAACGGCTGAAGACGTGTTTTCCGGCGTCTTGTACTTGAAACACGGTTTATTGGTAATGCGGATGGCAATTGCTTTTATTTGCAAAGAGTCGCGTCTGAAAGGGACTTCGAGTGAATTCCAGTAAGTAGCCTACATAGTTTACCCTGTCTGAACACACAATACACTCTTGTTTATCCGGCTTGACAGCCTGACAGGGATCCTCTTACTCGAGGAGGTGCACCAACTATTGATGAATTTGAAGGCCTCCCATAAGTTGTCCATGGACAACAACAATTATTAATGTCCTGCATTAACTGCTTAAAGTCAAATACTGTGTGTGTGTGTGTGTGTGTGTGTGTGTGTGTGTGTGTGTGTGTGTGTGTGTGTGTGTGTGTGTGTGTGTGTGTGTGTGTGTGTGTGTGTATGTGTCGCGCGCGCGCGCGGGTGTGGGAGAGAAAGTGATGGAGACTGGAGAGCGCGTGCATGTCGTGTGTGCCTACTGCCTACCTGCCTACCAGGATGTTGATATCCTATTCTTGTATTGTGAAATCCCCTCCCATGGTGCATGGCATTCACATTTCAGACTTGCGTTTCATTTGTAATGTACTGTGTACCTCTGCTAGCCCACTTATTATTTACTGCCAGATATGCCACAAGTTGTATAGCCACTGTAATTTAAATAACATACTTTGGATTAGGTCATGGATGCAGAGAATGGTGAACTGTATTTCGCTGATGTGGAAGAAGATGGTGTAACAGGGGACAATTGGAATCTGGATAGTGTGGATACTAAACTTGTTTGCTCTGATGTCATCTTCACCAACCCAGAGAAGCAACTGGCGGATTGGGAAGTAGACCCTCACTGTGTAAGTACCTTTTTCAAGCTACCAGGAACATTTTGGGAAGCTCTGTTACTCATCGAGCAGCCTTGTAATAAAACTGTGTGAAGAAAAACACACATGCTCACTCTAATCGTTTTTTTGTTATCTGGGAAAATTGTAGACCTTACTCTCTACAAAGGTCAGAAGAGAAGAAATGTTTATTTATCCTTGAGTAGAACAAATTGTTTCTACAACAGCTGATAGTAAACAATAACAGTACTCCTGTTCAGTTTTTAAGATTGTGTTATTGCAGCTCTGACAAAAATGTCCATGATAAAGCCTTTACAAGGCAAGAAATAAGACAGGCAAAATAAAATCAACTGTTATGGAATATCCTCAGGATTGAGTGTCCATCCCTTAAAGAGATTTGAGCCCCCAATGATCTCCTTAAGACCTGCATGTAATCTTGGTTAGCCCACTCTGCCACTGTGAATCGAACTGATTTCAGATATTAAAGCCTGTACACTCACCTAACCACTTGACTATCTGGTCCTATGAGCCCTACTTGTGTCACTGCACCCAGTGCTCAAACTGCTCTGATATATGGGGTTCACACATGGGCAAAGATTTAAGATAAACTCCTTTATCTTAAATCTGATATACTATCTGAAATACTATGGGGTTCACACATGGACAAAGATTTATCAACTGCAGAAGCACTCATTTTGATTATGCCTATTATGTGTATGGCGTGGGACAAACAAGCAACCCTTCAAAGATGGAGGAGTACATAAGACTGCAATCTGTACTTCAGACTGAACTCTAGTCTATGTGATCAGGTGAAGCATGGCCTGGTGGCTTCATTCAATTTTTATGAGATAGACAGAGATAATTCTTCCATTGTGAAGGATATGTTACACGGTCATAACTGTCATATGGTTTTTGCTTTATGTAAAGCACTAACAAATGAAGAAGAAATAATGACACTGGACTATGTTTCATCCTTTCTTGACTCTGTCAGGGACTGAATGATAGTGAATCAGAGGATGTCCTTCATGCCATCAATCCAAATGAGGTGTTTCCCAGTGGATCTCTGGGGGAGACACTGTCTGAGAGTGACAGTGGCATTTCTGAGGACCCTGTTGAGGGCCCTGCGGCAACAGCAATAGTTGAGCAGGCCCACCAGGCCCATGCCACCATTTACCAGGTAGGCTTGCTATTATTATATACGGTAATCACCTGATCGCAATTATTCAGATTTGTCCATTCATCTGTATAAATTTCCCCTGATTGTTATTTGTTATATTTGCTCTGTGAATCTTTTGTTTACAAAACTCAATAAAATAACAATTAAATGTCAAGTAAAATGTCATGGTTGTGACAACCCTTCTACCAGGTGGTGTATGACGTCAGCAGCCTGGGGCATGTGAAAGCTGAACAGAATGTGGATGTCATTTCCATACAACTGGGTGAGAATATGTTTTGTTGGGTCACTTAGGTGGAGGATAACAAATGCACTGCAGCTGATAAAGCGAGGCCACTTATAGTACATACAAAGTTTAAACATGGACCCCACATGTTTCAGTAAAGAAGTACTGTTACTTTGTTTCAATTGCTTCATCTCTCTGTGTCATTTTATTGTTTTGAACAGATGATTGGAATTCTCAAATGTTGATCTCGGAGTCCTGCATAGTCAATGAGCTGCCAATAGTGTCAGCTAACCAGCTGGACAACAGCTATGCTGTGGCCCCTTCCGTCTCCAGCACAGCCCCTTCCAGTCCTGAAAGCTCACTAGTGAGTCATGGGTTACCTGTATGTGCCTTGAAGAGTGTCTACATGTTCATAAGCGCCTACAGTAGGTAGTTGCAGTATGGAAGTTGCTCACAGGTTTACAAACGCAACACACTGTTAGGCCAAAGCCTATTATGTGGCATGCACCTGGACCACTAGGCCAGTAGGTGCTTCAGTGCAGACCTTTCTTCATGAATGACATTAAAGGAATGCCAATAAAGACACATGCAACAGTAAATCTGTTGAAGAGTAAATGATAAATTATGACAATGACAGAGACCCAATTTAAACAAAAGCTGTTAAAATGGTTATATCTTAATCTATCTATGTACCGGTAGATATAAATCTGTTGATACATGGTTGTAGATGGAGAACTGATGGTTGTTTTCTCATCCTCACATTTAACCAGCTGTTCCCAGACCTGCGTCTCACAGAGGAGGAGCAGAAGCTATTAAACCAGGAAGGCATTTCTTTGCCCAACAACTTGCCTCTTACCAAGGTCACAGTTACATTATTTAACTAACCAGGGTAGTAACAGATAGATTAAAGGAAAATGTGCCAATGGATACAGCCACACACCTTTATTATACTGTAACTAAGGGCGGATTCTGCCAATGCATTTGGATGGGAATGGTGCATTTTTATTATTTATTTGTTTGTTTATTTATTATTTCTAGAAATATGCAAATGGCAGAACACCACTCCACATCTATTGAAACGCGAGGGTAAAATCCGCCATTATAGATAGATTAAAAGTGCAGTGTGACTTGTGACTGTGCCCTAACTGCTTACCAATGTTGGTTTCCTTTTTACTATTATATAAGAAATGTTATAGCGTAATGCTAGATCACTAGCATTGCAGGATATATAAGAGATAACAAAGCCAAGAATTTGTTTGAATAGCTTGGTTCTGGGTGCTCAGGATGTTCACATATTGTTTTTCATTACCTTTGAATCCATATCAATCTCTAGGCTGAGGAACGGATCTTGAAAAAGGTCAGACGGAAAATCCGCAACAAGCAGTCAGCACAGGACAGCCGTCGCAGGAGAAAAGAGTACATTGATGGGCTGGAGAGCAGGTACAACCTGACTGAGGGCGGCATCCTATCCAACCTCACTAGGACTGTAGTAGCTGATGTAGCTGTGTTAGACTTTGTGTTTGCAGTAGTCACCCTAGTGAAGAAAATCAAATGCTTGACCCCTTGTAGCTACTGATTCATTGGTAGCCCTCTAATAAACTATTGGATATACACAGCATATCTTAGCTGTCTGGCAGAAACCAGCTACACTACAGTATGTTCAAAATACTGCCTCAGCTCAGAAAGGGTTTGGTATGATTTCTGCCAGATAGCAATGTTATGTATTTTTACCTTTTGATTCCAGAAATATCAGCAATATGTTTTATATCAGTTACGTATTACACAATCATTATTTTATGCCACTTTGCTTACCTATGAAAATGTGTCAAATTCACTGATTTTGTGCAAGCATCTGCATAAACCTATACTGTATGTGTTTATCTGTCACAGGGCTGCAGCTTGCTCAGCACAGAACAAGGAGCTGCAGAGGACAGTAGAGCAGTTGGAAAAACACAACATGTAATATGTAGTAATATCTAATATGCTAACATATTTGCGTTGCAATATGTTATTAGCCGGCCATCAATGATTGTTTCTTATTCCTACTGAAGGTGTAAAGAAAGCAAAGGAAAGAAGCTGTGATATAATGGCGGAGAATTTAAAAAGAAATGGATTCAGTTATTGAAAATGTGACATTAGCTGGCTGGAAACTGCAAAAAATATGACTTTGAGTCTTTATGCAGGGAAAGTAAATGTGTAAAGCTCCTGAAACTGAAGGTGTGATGTACAGCAGTGTGAGGCTGCTTGTTCAAGCCCACAAAAACAAATGCACATTACATACAGTTCATTCAAGAGAAGTTTGAGATAAAAGTATACCTCTGTGTTGCTCCAACTCATTATGGATGGTCAATGCCACGCCTCAATGCTTCAAAATAGATTCAAGGTATGAAAGACACAAAGGGGTTTGACGCACCCACTTAACTCCTCCAGCGTGGCTTTAGTCGATATAAACAATGGGTAATGATGACACTTGACTTCAGTGCTTGCCACTCCTTAAGTACACGTTAATATATATATTTCTGGTGCTATACAAAATAAGGGCAACAGTACATTGTGCCTGTTTTGATTGATTGATCGATTGATTGAATACTTTATTTGTCAAAAATGGTGGTACAGCCATACATTAAAGCTAAAAGGATAACAAAAAAGTTCCAGGACGGATGCGATGGTGAACTTAACCATTAACCACTAACTCTTACCACACTTGTTATTATCCAAATATCAAATTAAACTATGAGAGTTGCCCTAAAAGTCAAATTTATATATACCAGTATTTTTTTCTTTAATGTTCAGTGTTGCCATGTTTTGAATGTGTTTGTGATTCTATTACTAATACATTTTTGTCTGTATTGCATGTACTGTATGCAGGTCCCTTCTGGCTCAGCTGCGTAGACTGCAGTCCTTGATCAAGCAGACGGTCACTAAAGCAGCTCAAACCAGTACCTGCATTCTAGTAGGTTAAAGGGATAGAATTGCACTCTTAATACTGGACTTCAAAAGGAAATTTGTCTCTGTTACAACAGAGAAACCATGTGAACTGTGAAAGTGTCCAACTCTGATCTTCTATTGTATTTGCATGCGTGTGTGTGTGCCTGTGTGTGTGTCTGCTTGTCTGCTCCTTTCAGATAATTATTTTCTCCCTGGGTTTGATTATCTTGCCCAGCTACAGTCCCTTCAGTCGTGTCTCTTCCTTAGAAGACAACTACAAACCAAAAGGAGGTGAGGTCAAGGTCTTCTTTAATCTTTACACATGACCAAAAACTCAGCCTTTAGTAACCTACGTAAACTATGGTCTACAATGGGCTTTGTAGACAAGGCAAACTGTACCGTAGTAATTTCTTAATTACACGTAATAATGTAACAACATTAATCCTTTATCTTCTACAAATTCCACAGTGACCTACAATAGCCCACAATAACCTACCTGACCAGGTCCTGTGCTCTGAGGAGCACTTTAGACTAGTTATTGACTGATTTACAGTATATTAACACTTATTTTAGATTATTTTAGAAAAAATGAATATATTATGTATATACACTAACTAACTGTTTATTCCCCCTACTTACAGTTATTTCCAGAAACATCCTGACAGATCCAGCTTCGTTCCAGCAGGTGGTGGATGAAGCAGACAGCCCTGCCATTCAAACTGACTCCTTGCCCATTCCACCCGACCTAAACCAATCTGGATCACTGGACAGTGCCGATGTTCTCAAACAACCAGTAGAAAATCCAGAAATCAGAGACTTGGAGGTTGTGGTCCAAGAAGAGAGCCAATTGGGAAACAGCTCATCATTGGCTGGTGAGCAGACTGACTCTCTGGCCTTTGATCTAACGTCAATGGCTGGGAAAGGAGGCCCGGACCCTGCCAAACCGGCACATGCTGATGAAATGTAGTCATTTAGCTTGCTAACATAGTGGGATTGCCCTGTAATTGTTTTACTTATTTTTTCTTTCTTTTTTACATTGTAGGCATTTAACCAAAGCAATGACAGAGCAATTACGGATGTTCTTCAGTGTCTTGCATTAGGACACACCAGCCAGGCATTATTATGGGGATTCTTTGGGTAGATGTCCTCCAGTTAATACGGTGGTCTCTCTAACAACTATTAAGCCGGCTTATTGGACATTTTGAACAAGGATAAGCTTTGCATTCTGTCATGACACAGCACCTTGCTGACTGTCTGGGTACCATTGAGCTAGAAACAGTTACTTCAATGAGGGGTCAAAAACTCTAGGATAGACACTTCATGTATTATTTGTGCTGTTCAAGCTTTCCTCTTCTCGTGTGCCTATTGGACAAGGACGGATTGGGAAGGGACTTAGTGAAGGGCTTATTATGATAGTTCAGTGTTTGGAACTATACACTACATTTTGTTAGTAATTATTTGTTTACATTATTCACCATTGATAGTTGGCCTGAAAAAAGATGGTGTTACTTTTTCTCATCTCAGACCATTTAACACATCCATGAATTGTACCCGTTATCTGTGCTATTAACCTAAGAGTCCCGTTTAATTTGACAAATCTCACTGCTGTGGGTGCTGGCAGCATGTCTCCTTCTCCACGTCATCAGTGCCCATACCTAAGGCGAGGTTGGTGGAAGGGCCTTTCTGTGTGGAGTTTGCATGTTCTCTCCATGTCCCCTAGGATCCAACAAAAACATGCAGTAATTCTGGCTTCTAAACTGCCTCCCCCTGGTCAG
>CM076967.1:16741213-16756213 GCA_039105355.1 Benthosema pterotum | reverse complement strand
TGCTTGCGTGCGTAAGTGCGTGCGTGCACGCATGTATGTGTGAGGTGCTTTCTCTGTATTTTCTGTGTGTTATCTTTGGAAGGCCCTGTCCAACATTTTTTAAACTGCTGCTGTGTGAGGCCAACTGCCTGGCTGCCCGTCAAAGGCAAATGAGTTATTTTGCTATTATACAGTCGATCAACCCCTCCAAAAGTGATGTATTTTCAATATGGTGGTCGACATTTAAAGCCATCTTTGTCATTCAGTGATCAACAGTATAAACAAATTAAGATCCCCACCAGCCATTTGTATATTTTATTTTGTTACTGAATAATATTTTAATCAAGTGATATTGGCTTACTGACACCTTCACCCACAGTGACAAATGGAAGGGCCTAATATGCAAACTGGATTCCACTTTGGCAACATATTCATTCAAGACAATACCAATTCATTTTTCTGTTGTAAACTGAAGCATAGGTGCTGGGTTACCACATATTGGGCCATGATTAACCTATTGATGGCATCCTAGCTTATTGGTGACATAATCATAGAACTAATATTTCAGTTTAATGGGATATTTCTCTAAAAATAAAATAATTTCATCACATTCTGTGCACAGCTAATCAAATTATCACATTTTGTGGTACACATAGACTGACAGGAAGTCATCTGTGGCTCCCAACATTCATGGCAAGTGAGAACCAACCTGTGGCTTCTTGTGAGTTTAGGTATAGGGTTTGGGTATAAGGACTAGTGTTGGACAGCTTGTCAACCGTTCAAATATTTGTCGTTGTACGTCAAGCCATATGGTTAAAATGGAGTTTGAAGCTACAATGAGGTTGCATAGAAATTGGGCACGTCTAATAAAATTAATATGAAATGTTTTAATAAAAACGGGGGTCTGTGGTGTTCACAAAAGCCTGAGTAGACAATGAAATTACCCCAGTTTTGGGGGAATAGGAAATCACTTTAAGTATACAGGCTCACCCTCTCCTGGGTAAGAATGTGAAAATAGTGCTCTGGTGACACTTTCTGTGCAAATAACATTCCAGAATTTAAATCATGTCTTCAAGAGGACCTAGTCGAAAAACACATATTTCTGTAGAGGGAGCTGGATTTATGTGTTTATCTGGTGTAAGAGAGAGAGAGAGAAAGAGAGTGAGAGAGAGAGAGAGAGAGAGAGAGAGAGAGAGAGAGAGAGAGAGAGAGAGAGAGAGAGAGAGAGAGAGAGAGAGAGAGAGAGAGAGAGAGACCTGTTTGACAATTGAAATTGCAGCAAGTTATGGCTTTCATTCAGCATGAGAACTGTCATATGTTTTAGAAATGACACATTTGCCATCAGCACAGCAAGAGTCAAGCTGTTTCCTTTTTATGTAATTCAGTTATGTCACCTTACAAAGCCCTTACCGATGAATCAGACCTATGCTTTTACTAAAAGTGTGATGGGGTGACATTAGAACAAATCATGGTTTGCCTCTTAAATTATCTTAAATTATCTAGTTCCTCATTTGACCATGAGAAAGAACCCTATGGCCTACAGCATACCTGGGCATTATGCGGCCCAGGGGCCAAATGCGGCCCTTTGTCTGACTCTGACCAGTGGTCCGGGAACCACCAGTGGTCCTTGAGAGAGTTCCAGTTAAATATGGAAAGTTAGATGTAACTCTTTAAGAGCGTAAAAATGAAACCAAATGGACCCTTGCGGGTCCATTTGGTTTCATGTTTACACTCTCAAGAGTTAAAATATTCATCTGAATTAGCCAGAGAATGTAAAAGAATGATCATTTTTATCTATGTTTGCCTGTTTTGTTTGTGAAATCCAGTCTGGAATTGTGGACAAAAGCAAAAGAAATCTTTAGTTTTGGGGTCTGTGGGGCTAAAATGTCATCAAATGGTGGTCCTCTATGGCTCAGAATGGTTGGTCTTACTCTTACCTTTATCTTGAAATTAAATTAATATTACCGGTTCGCAGACTTTAGTTCAGCCTTTAGTCTTGGCCCTCCACAATATTTTATGTATCTCATTTGGCCCCTTGGGAAAAATAATTGCCCACCCCTGGCCTACAGACTCTGCACATGTTGCTTGCCGAGTAAGCTACTTTAGCTTTTTTGTCCCTCTTGAATAATTTAGCTATGTAAACATGCCATAAGCATTTTCCAGACGACTGGCCACATCCTTTCCAAATGATTACATATTATATGAAGCAAATTACACCAACCTCGTGGGATCAGTAAAGTATCTATTTATCTATGTATGTATGTACCGTACAGTATGTATAATATGTGTGTGTGTGTGTGTGTGTGTGTGTGTGTGTGTGTGTGTGTGTGTGTGTGTGTGTGTGTGTGTGTGTGTGTGTGTGTGTGTGTGTGTGTGTGTGTGTGTGTGTGTGTGTTATGGATGGATGGATGGATGGATGGATGGATGGATGGATGGATGGATGGATGGATGGATGGATGGGCAAATGTGCGGAAAAATGGTTGGACAGACTGACAGACATCCACATATGTTTGTTTTTGTGATATCTGTCATAAGAAATATGTTTGCAGGAAATTTCCTCCCCTGTGGAATGAGGGGCTAAAGTTCATCCGGTAATATGAAACACATTGCCCAATGCCCATATGTCTTTTGTGAGGTATTTCAATCAGTTACACTGACAAACCGATGTGGAGATACTTTCATGCATTTGTGTAGTGACATGGAATTTTGAGTCGTGCAAACGCCTCACACCGACTGTGTGTGTCTATTTGTCTGTATTAGCACAATTTTGTTTGTCCATTTGTCCATATGTGCACCTCAAGCAGCCTGGTGCTGTTGAACATGGATATAACATTGATCCAGTATAGACCATACCTGGGCATTATGCGGGCCGGGGGCCAAATGCGGCCCTTTGGCTGACTCTGACCGGCCCGTGAAAGGGTACTGTGGTTTTCAACCAGGGTTCCGGGGACCACCAGTGGTCCTTGAGAGAGTTCCAGTTAAATGATGGAGAGTTGGTTAACCAGATGTAACTCTTTGAGAGCATAAAAATGATACCAAAGGGACCCTGGCGGGTCCATTTGGTTTCATTTTTACACTCCCAAAAGTTAAAATATTGATCATCTGAATTAGCCAGAGAATGTAAAAGAATGGTCCATTTTGGTCTGTTTTGTTGGCCTGTTTTGTTTCCCAAATCCAGCCTGGAATTGTGGACAAAAGCAAAAGAAATCTTTTTTTGGGTCTGTGGTTGGTTTTGGGTCTGTGGGGATAAAATGTCATCAAATGGTGGTTGTAGGAGCCAAAATGACCTTCTATAGCTATATAGATATTCACACTGGGTTGGTGAGGTGCGCACCGCATTGGGCTTCGTTTATTGGTCGAAGCACCTCTGTGGGTGGCCACCAGTAGCTTACAAGTGCACGGTCATTCCCAGCTCACTCCAAGGCTGGTTTGGATTCTTGGAGGCAGGGTGAGCTGGGAGGCTACATAATTTGTTGACCGTACGCACTTTAGCACTTGCACTTTGATAACTTGATTCACTAGTATTGCTCACTGTTTGTAGATTTGCACATATTTATTACAATCTTATTTATCTTGCTGAAGTATTGTAATATTTGGTGCACTGATATTTAAACAGCAGTAAACACAGCATAAACTTATTTCCTTGTATGAATCATTTTTATCATTGGTGTTTTAGTCTATTGTGTTGCGCGTCATACAGTTTCTAGAACTCCCAGGCTTAGCCTGCCGGCATGAGTGATTTATTGGAAGTCATTTTCAGCCACAACAGGGGTCCTCTGTGGCACAAATACTGAATAATTTGAATTTGGTCCTGGTGTCAAAATGGTCAGTCTTACTCCTACTTCTATCTTCAAATAAATTAAAATTACGCAGACTTTAGTTCAGCCTTTAGTCTTGGCCCTCCACAGTTTTTTATATCTCATTTGGCCCCTTGGGAAAAATAATTGCCCACCCCTGCTGTAGACTAATGAAATATACTCATCAAAGGCGTGCTCAGTGGAGTGTATGCACATGGGGGCGTGTCCTCTGCCCTAAGAGAGACTGAGTGGCAAAACATCTAGTTCTCCGTAGAAATACATTGTTGTGGCACCAGTTTACAGTCACTCTAAACACTGTGAAAAAAAGCATTTAAAGGACAACCTTAGGTTTTTCAAGGGTCTAGTAAGACTATAGTAAATAATTAAATAATAATTTGCTATAATATTTTGTAAAAACAAATACATATTTAGCCCCTTGTTCCAATATGCCCCTGCCCCCTTAAAAAGGCTAAAAAAGAGCAGCAAATAAAGTATAATAAATGACCCTCATCATTTACTCTCTCTTGAACATGGATTTGGAAAAAAAAAGCTGTCATTTAAAAGTTTTTTTCATGGTGTTTAGAGTGAATGAATGAATGATGCTGCAACAGTGTATTTCTATGGCGAGCTAGTTATTTTGTCACTCGGTGGACATTGATCTCACAACGTATTCTCCTTTCACACTGAGTGTGTTTTTTGCCAGGTGCCATGAAAAGCGCCTGGGCTATATTTTTCTACTACCTCTGGTGGCAAGTGTAGGCTAGTAGGCCACCTCTAAGTCTTTGAGAGACTTAGCGACCCATAAAGTCAAGCCGTGACGTGACCAAGTCTTTTTTAAAGGGCTGTATTAACTATTAAGTATTGGCATCCAGATATAGCAAATAATAGTACAATATAGTACCAAAATAATAGTACAATAATTACCACTGAGATGTGAAGTAGAAGAATATTGGAAATGGATGAGAACTCCACTAAAGTAGACTACAGTACCTGTACAATACTTGAGTAAATATACTTCTTTAAAAACAAAAGGTCATTGCGCATATCCTGTTGGCGCTGGTGCTGGACTGGGTATGAACAGCTAAAGTAATAGAAGAAATCCGCACACAGCTGCTGCTCCACAGTGTTTATTTAAAATATAGCACCGAAAATACACGACGCTTCGGCCGTCATGCCCTTATCAGGTGATGAAAGCCATGATGGCCGAAACGTTGTGTATTTTCGCTGCTTTTCTGTACTTATTTACCTTCCACCATTGCTTGTTACTTGGGTTACTGTTCTGTTGCCATGACACCACTGTCTGTAGACAGTTTATCAGGAGCAAATTCAAGTATGCATTTCCATACATAATGTTGGGTGCATGTCAATATTCATCACATCACCCTCTAACATCTGGTGACATTTTTAAGAGGAATTCTAACGAAAAGTTGAAGTTTGGATTATTTATTATCTTCGTTATGAATAAATTGCCTAATCCAGTGTTCACAAACATCTTTATGTCAAGTACTAACAAATTAATATGTTTCTGTCCGTTAAGATTTTTGAAAAAAAGCAGATGGAAGTTGAAAGTTTAGTTAATGTTAATTATCATTTAAGCAGAAATGTCTGACAGAAATGATTCTCTACTGTTCTGGAAGGTCATCTATTATTAATCAGGCTCACCTCATCTTTACTCTTTATGTTTAGTTTCAACCATCTACATAATAGAAAGAACAATATAGTGTTGATTGCGATCATAGGTCCTAGATTACTATGAGAACCTGCAAAACCTGTCCGCCCGCCCGACCGTCACACCTCCATACAGTATATGGTTATCTGTCCATCACACTTTGTGACGTCACATCTCGTGACACATCACACCAGCATATGACATGCTCCATATATCGCCATCTCCATATATGAAGATCACAACACTGACCTTATCAAACCCTGGATAGCCATACATGTAGAAGTCTGATCATCACAAAGATCTGCATATATAGAGCAGCCCAAAGTTACAGCTCTCCCTGGCTCTCATCAAACACTGTACACCCAAGACACTGCCCCCACAGCCGCCAATAGATCTCCATATATGGAGATATATATCAAACCCTGAACATGCTTCATATATGGCAAGTACAGAATTAATTCCATATTCAATCGACCATCAATATATAGGGTGGTGCTGCTCCTTTGGCCTGGCCCATAAACCAGAATTATATCCCACTGGCCCGTGCTGATTATGGTTATTAGCCTGGCTAGTGCTCATTTGGCTGAGACACAAAGCATGTATTTAAACAAATCTTGCAATGAAAATCAGTACTGATGATTTTCCACTAGGTATTTGCCTTGGAAGAAGCTCCGAGCTTTTTCCAAGGCAAATATTGCATTTCATAAGACTTTCCAGACACTGCCAGGCAGAAAAAACAATCAATCTTCATGATGAACTTGGCATCATGTGTCTGTCTATGGTAGCTATATTAGGTGTGAAGGTCTAAACGGGTCTGACAGTTTCCATCGAGGAGCAGTCTCTACTCTCTCCTGATCCTTGTGCTACTTTAGTATAGAATGTACAACATCCTTACAATCTGCTGAGTCAGCTTGAGTAAACTGAGTCCTTTAGGTCAGTAAGTATATCACTCCCTATCTAGTGTTCATCTTAAGGGAAGGCCTCTTATGTAACAGAGATCTACAGTAGATGTCAAGATAATATCTGCCAGCAGATCACTAATAGGCATGTCAGGCAAGCCATGATGTACCCTTAAAACTGTTAAAACAGCCACATAATGCAATGGTTAAACCTTTTCATGTCAATGATCACCAAATGAATATGTTTTTTTTTTTTTTTTTTTTTTTTTTTTTGCTGCGGGCACCCTATTGCAGACACCCATTCAAGATTGTATTGTTAAAACGTGTGTGTGTGTGTGTGTGTGTGTGTGTGTGGGGGGGGGGGGGTGCATGTGTGTGGGAGAGCATGCGGTAGTGTCTCTCTCTCTCTCTCTCTCTCTCTCTCTCTCTCTCTCTCTCTCTCTCTCTCTCTCTCTCTCTCTCTCTCTCTCTCTCTCTCTCTCTCTCTCTTTTAAATCATGGAAAGTGGAAAGTTAGTGGAAAGTCCTGTGGTCTTGTCTGACAGTCTCCTTGAATAGAGAGATATTTGATCTCAATGGTATTTTTAACTAAATATAAAAGGCAGGTATTATTTTAGTTTTTCTTATCCATTAATTGCACTTACTATATAGAGTGTGCGTGTGTATGTGTGTGCGTGCACGCATGCATGCACGCATGCATGTGCCTTTGAATCATGTCTACAAGTTGACATAACAGCTATGATATGAACTAAAAAGCAGGCTCTGTTTTGCATCAAGCTTGCCACAAATTGAGCACACAAATCAGAGTTCTTGGGTAAGAACTGATAACTGTGTGTGTGTGTGTGTGTGTGTGTGTGTGTGTGTGTGTGTGTGTGTGTGTGTGTGTGTGTGTGTGTGTGTGTGTGTGTGTGTGTGTGTGTGTGTGTGTGTGTGTCAGGAGTGATTATGGTGGGGTGGGGGGCATCTAAAGGGCCCTTGGAGAGGAAGCTCACTGACTGACTCCCACACTTTGTTGACCTACTAATGGCTCTCTGCTGTTACACTGTACGTTGTTCCTCCCACCCAATACATTTCCACAACACGATCAACCTACATTTTGTGTACACTGTGGAAACGAGGTGAAAACACAATTAATGGGCTGTGAGAAACATGGCTATAGGCTTAGACGTCATTGCATTCTCATACTGCACTGCCTTCCGCTCTCCATCTTATATTCTTGTTCAAGCAGATGTACAGTATGCAAAAGTGCTGTATATTTGTCTACAGGGGTTTCGTCTCTAATTGGTTACGATATTATATATAACTTCATAAGGTCTGGGTTATGAAATATAAGAATAAAACAATCCTTATTCATTTTGATAGGCTCAGTTCCCCACAGCTCCGAATTAACCTACCAAGTTACCAAGGTGTGTGTGTGTGTGTGTGTGTGTGTGTGTGTGTGTGTGTGTGTGTGTGTGTGTGTGTGTGTGTGTGTGTGTGTGTGTGTGTGTGTGTGTGTGTGTGTGTGTGTGTGCGTGCGTGTGTGTGTGTGTGTGTGTGCCGTCTCAGCGAGGACCCTCTTGTAAAATAAACTGGATCTAAATGGGAGTATCCTTGTAGCATAAAGGTGAAGTTGATAAAGTATATATCTAGGTATAGCAATCTTTGCATGCCTTCGAGTTGCATTATATGCGCAGTGGACATTTAGAGCACTCAACCAGGTCAAGATTAATATAGACCAATAACAAGATTGAGTCTAAAAGCCATCCCAGCCCCAGAGTCAGGAGATTTGCTAAGGGCTACAACTACTAGAGGAAAGGTGATTCAGTCACCAAAGCAAGTAGAGTCTCATGATTAGATTCGAAGTTTATGTTTTGGCCTGAGGATGATGAAGAGGATAGGTCATGCCGTCACTCAATATAGTTAATTTTCCTGGGAGCATGATTGTGTTCAGCAAGTCTTTTGACAATCTGCCAATTACATTTTGAGATAACTTAAGTGCAGGTCAAAATCTTGGCCTAAGTTGATGCTTGAGAAAAGACCATCGCATTGGATAACCCAATTTAGGAGTAGGGGCATCCACTGGAGGCCCATTCCCAGAGGATGCCTCCTACTACTAAATTGGGTTATCCATTGCATCATGTATGCAGTCAAGTGTGGTAGCAATCCAACATACAATGGCAGATGGATAGATGAACCAAAATGGCCACATCCTTAAAAGAAAACCTCAGAAATCTGCAGCATGAAGTCAAAATGACAAGAAAAAAACATACTGTCATATTGATTAATATATGCAAGTATATTAGTCGGATTGGTGCTCTGAATAACGGGATCTCCATTAGATTGTGGTTTAGGATAACATATGGATAATAATGTCTGCCAATTTCATCCATTCAGAAGAGAGTTCCCATTTATCAGGTGTGACTGTGGCTAAGAAGGTAGAGCAGGTCATTCAATGATCCGTGGGTTGACTCGGCGGTTAGAATCCTGGCTCTTCCCGTCTACTTGTCGCAGTGTTCTTGGGACACTTTGACAAACACTGAAGCCAAAAAAGACACTGAACCCCAAATTTGCTCCTGATTTTCTGGTTGTCACCTTGCATGCCTTCTTTTGCCAGTGGTGAATGAATGACTGAATGTAAAGCACCTTGGAAGAAGGCCCTGTATACTGTAAATGCCCAATTACCATTTTATCAGCTTAAATGGTATAGTATTCAGTTCCAGTTTTGTTTTATTTGTGTGATGATTATCAATTTCACTTGTTTATGTATCCTTATGAGTTCTCCCTTAATTAAAGTGAGTTCTGGGAGTATGGTCAAGTAGCAGCATGATGTCCTTTCTATTTTTGTTTACCAGTGTGAGATCCCATGGTATACAGAAATCTTGTTCTTTGGTTAACATTTTTTTATTACATTAATACATTGGTGGACATCGCCAGGGTGGAACTCCTGATATCACGATATAGACCAATTATGACAAAAACATCTCACTGAACCTTGAAGCCATGATGTGGCCTATGTAGCAAAGCATGGTGGTAGTAGTATGGATATAATCTAAAATACACAAAGGACTCTTCCTTATCCTTTTTTTCTTTTTCTTTGTTGCAGCACATTTGTTTTTTATTGATCTGTAAAATGCCTGTAAAAACACAGCCATGATGGGAACAATATACTGTAATCGTCATTCTGCAGGAATGGGAGATAACACTGCTATAAAATTTAGAAACAGGAAAGAGTAACTAAGTCAAAGTGACACGCACCATTTCTACAGTATATCTCACTCAGTGCAACACAATAATTCCTTCAGCAGTGATCATATTCAGTTAAGCTGTGATTAAAATGAGTACAAGTGTGTGCGCGTGCGCACACACTTGTACTCATTTGTGTACATACACACACACACACACACACACACACACACACACACACACACACACACACACACACACACACACACACACACACACACACACACACACACACACACACACACACACACACACACACACACACACACACGCACACATTAAACAGTTGTTACCCAAGAATACTAATTTCTACTGCTCAATTTGTGGCAAGTTTTATACAAAACAGATTTTTGCAGCACCTCCAAACCTGTGGCAGTAAACTGAGCAGACCAGATAAGAGGCCTCAAGCCTCATGACTCATACTTACACATGTCATCATACCCATGTTATGCGTTCTGTCTGTGTTTGACAGACGCTTTTCCAATGGAAGTCATGGTTTGACCAAATATGTAGCTGTCCATCAAACAAAAATGTTTAGTCAAAATCAGAGCCAGATTAAGACAAAGTTACAAATCAAGTTACAACTGGAAAGCACCACTTGGCTGTGCTACATCACATGGAGCGACTTCCAAAAGGTTGACTCCCACTTCTAGGCCACCGTGACTAACGATTTATTCCAGGCTTTCCCTTTTTGTGCGACAAGAAAGAAAGCCTGGGTGTCGAGGCTATAGGGAGCCCCCTCCCACAAGGACCCCGCGGGTCCCCGGACCCCACTTTGGGAATCACTTTAGATCAGAAGAAATCGAATCGTCGCCCATAGGTGGTGGCTTTGAGAGCGGTTTTGGAGGGGTCAAGGGATTCGCAACAACGTCTTAATGGCTGTTGAGGCTGGTCCACATTTTGGGATTCCTATAACAATCCTATAGGATCTTATAGGAATGCTTTAAGAAAACCCTATAGGATTTTTGGCAAAATCCTGTAGGATTCTTTTGTAATCCTATTGGATTCATATTGGAAATCCAATAGGATTTGTTCCAAAATCTGATAGGACTTTTCTATAGGACTTTCCTAAAATCCTATAGGATTTTTTGACTAGGGAGGAGCAAAATTAATTTTGTCTGCAAGTGTTGAATCTGGGTTGCACCACACGTGGTTTGTTGTACTACTCACTAGCTGATGATATATTTAATACATTTTTAATTTTAAATAAATATTTATGATGTATTTACTGTAAGAGCAGCCAGAGGCCAGTAGAGGCCCTGCCATGATGCCTGTATATGAAGAGTGAAGACCCCACCCCCGCCCCCCCATAGTGTCAGAATGAAAAGCATCCATGTGAAAACCGAAGCCTTGCTCTCCTGCCCCTGTGAGACATCAGCAATCAGGTGAATGCACACAAACATGTCGCAAACACGCACGCACACTAAACCCAATTTTTGTACACACTTCACACACACACACACACACACACACACACACACACACACACACACACACACACACACACACACACACACACGCCACACGCACGCGCACACACACGAGTAGCCCATAAACTACTTTGACTGCATGCCCGTGGTTTTCAACCAGTGGCCCGGGGACCACCAGTGGTAGGACTAGGACTACTTGGGAGGGTTCCAGGTGGTCCCAAGCTACGTAAATGATGGACAGTTAATTGGTTAACCAGATGTAAGTAACTCTTCGAGCGTAAAACATGAAACCAAATTTGGACCCGTATTTTACACTCTCAAGAGTTAAAATCATCATCTGAATTAGCCCAAGTCTACACAACTATGTAGAAGATTAATGATCTGTAGCCTATGTTAACTGTTTTGTTTTGTTTTGTTTTTCCAAAATCCAGCCTGAAATTGTGGACAAAAGTCTGTGGGGCTAAAATATGTCCTCTAATGGTGGTCCGTGGATCAAATTCTGAATAAATAATGGGGCCCCCTGGTATCAAAAAGGTTGCACTGCTGTATGCGAATCTACAGTATGTGTGCTATCGGCTACAGGGCTGTATTGATGCAGAAGCTCCCGCCCCGCGCGTCACTGACAAGGAGTTCAGTGGCAGCAGGAACAAGCACTAGCACATTCTTGGACAGACAGCTAAACTGACTGCATGCATGAGCAACACTTCACTGAATATTATGGAAGTCGCTGTGCACCTGCACCCCCGGAGCGCGTTCTTGAGGTTTTTGGATTCATAACTTTTTTTTTACCCATTCTTTTTTTTTTACTTGATAAGCGGACCACTGGAAACTGCCGTTAATTGGCTGTGTCCTACCAGCCGTTTTCCAATCATGGAGAGCTTAATGCCTTAATGGATCCATTCTAAACAAGTGGGCTCAGCAATGTTAATTCACTGTATGTAGCCTAGTCCAACTCGTGGTAACCTTTATACATGCCAGAAGATATAATTGATCCCATCTTCAGGACAACTCAGGACAAGATCTTTTGATTTAAGTTTGCAAAATGAATCGCAGTCGCAGGCTTGACCCACCTGGACACTTACCTTTGATGACAAATTACTCTTCTTGTTCTTGCACTGTTCATTTTGAATGGATGTCAGACTGATCTGTTCTTCTCTACAACGCGACTGAGACGCACAACAGCTACCTGGTTTTAATCGTTTCCCACCCGGGTGTAGGGGGGGAAGAAACAACGCGGTGTGATCCAAACCCAGGTTGGACTCAGCATGACAGCATAGGCATACACACAGCATAAGCTCCCAGACTGTCTCCTCAGACAAGAAGAATCAGAAAAGACACAAAGAGCAACTAAAATGCGGATATCGAAAGCTTAAGCAAGGTAGCCTTCTTCTTATCATATTTTTTATGATAACATTAAGGGAACTCCACCCATTTTCAACATTTTAATATGTCATTAATATACCTCAGAGATGCTGTGTGGACATGATAAAGTTCCCCCAATTGTGTATTTCCTAAAAATGGAGGTCTGAAAAAAAATCATTAACATGGTGAAATACATCTGATGACGTCAGCAAGATGTATTTCACCATGTTAATGATTTTCCTTTTTTAAAAAAATGAAAATGGGTGGAATTCCCCTTTAATTGTTGACATAATCATTTGTATAGGTTTTGCACGACCTTTTCTTCTTCCAAAGTTTCAGCCATGCGGCTATCATAGCTTTATGTCATTTTGATAGGTTCATGTTGTGCATATTTTCGTTTCGTGCACTATAGGCCTACATGTGCCTAGTGTAAGCCATGCCTCCAGGTGTTTAGGCTACCTAATTTTCATTTTGTGTAGCCTTATCAAAAGTAGCCTATGTTATTTGATAACCTATAGGCCTATGATATGTTTATCACTTCAGTTCAGTTTAAGTTATGATAAGCCCCTAAAGACTACCGTTGTTTCCCTGCAACAGGCACTTTTATGCTGTATAATATTTTGTAAAACAATATAGGCCTATATATATATTTGAAATTATATTATTGAAAAGTCTAATGTGATGTCTCACTTTAAACCACTCAAAACTTAAAATCTTTAATAAAATGCTTACTTCAGATATTACTGATGACAGTGTTTAATTTATTACAATACATAAATAATTCTATACATTCTATTTTACTATTACTATTATACTTATACACTATTTTAAGTGTCAAAATGTTTTCTCTTGGATAGTTTTCAATGTGTCAAAGCAGAACAGGGACTAATTTCCCTTTTTTGCTCACCTTTGAGCAAATTGACTGCTGAATATGGTCATTTGGTACTCTCAGCACAACACAAATTGTCATTCAAGTTAGCTGCTATATTGTCTACTTAAATATACAATAATGAAAGATATATGTTTTAGCAGTTTTGTCAAATAATATTCTCTGTAACTGCTTCATGTAAAAATATGCATAAAGGCATGAAACCAGGAAAGCGAAACGTAGCTTTTAATATTGTTTGGACAAAGTGTGCCTGTTGTTGCAGACAACCGGCCTGTGTTAAATTCCAAATGTACTAAAGCTACCCTAATATACACCCAAAGATAGGTCTGATACTAGGCCTACCGGTATCTATAATAGAGCTGTTACTTATGTGTAAAATCGTTCTTGTAGCAACAAATTGTACTCTGTGGGAGTCATTCTCCCATGACGCATGATGGCCTACACTCGCAAAGGCCATAAGACTGACGTAGGCAAAATTGTTGAAGTGAATTCGACCATGACAGTCTGTATCCTACCTTGCATACGGTAGCACATTATTTTCCAAATGTTCTTCACACTCAATACTGTTTATTTTTATGTTTCTTGAATGCTTGCAAATATCTCTTTTGTGTGTACCTTCAGCTCACAGGCAAATCATCAAAGTGTCTTGGAAGTGGAGAACCTGCTGAGCAGAGGATGGCCTGCTGCAAGGAGGGAGTTGCTCCCCTGATGATACTGCTGGTTCTGCTGTCTCTCCTCTGCCCGGAACTCCAGCAGGTGCATGGCAGGTCTCTGCGACACCGCAGTTCACGGCGCCATGCGCGAGCACACCATGAGCACCAAGAGAGACGAAATGTCACACTGGCCATCATTTTGCCACAGAATAACACTGAGTACCCCTGGGCCTGGCCCCGCGTTGGCCCCGCTCTGGAGCGGGCCATCCGAGTTGTTAACGCCGACGCCACCTTACTCCCTGACCACCGACTGACCTATGCCTTCAAGAACAGTCAAGACAAACGCGGCATCTGCTCGGAGTCCATTGCCCCGCTCATGGCAGTGGATCTCAAGTTGGCCATTGACCCATGGGCCTTCATTGGGCCTGGGTGCTCCTACACTGCCTCCCCTGTGGGCCTGTTCACAACCCACTGGGATGTTCCCATGGTAACGGCCGGTGCTCCAGCTGTGGCGTTTGATGGCGGCGTCTATCCATCCATCACTAACATAGGCCCTACACACAAGAAACTTGGGAAGTTCGCCCGCAACATCTGTGAACACTTTGGCTGGCGGGATCATGTGATGCTCATGTTCAGTGACAACAAGGTGGATGACCGGCCGTGTTACTTTGCCGTGGAGGGTCTCTACACGGAGCTGAAGGATACTAATATCACCATTGAGGAGAGTGTGTTTGAGGAGACCAAACCTCCTGTGAACTACTCAGAAATGCTGAATGATATTCAGCATGCAGGTCGAGGTGAGTTGACAAATGCAGTAAATTATTCCCAGGGCTGAAGATTGCCTGTTTGTTGGTGTGTCATTAACTTCTGTATACCAAACCAGTTTAGTGTTTTGATGAATAACTGAATGAGATTATATCGACACAGTTTAATAGTGATCTTTGATTATGAATAGTTTACTTGTCCTGTGGGATTATTGTTTCTACATTAACCAGTTAATGTACGCATATATGGACCCCATTTAATGAGTCAATATGCAGTTTGCACATTACTCAAAATACTATCCAATACAGTCCATTTAGTGTCTTCCCACATTGA
>CM076967.1:16721213-16736213 GCA_039105355.1 Benthosema pterotum | reverse complement strand
AGTTTAGCTTCATTTAAGTGATCATACCCAAAGCTTAGTTTCAGTTTGATTAGCAAATGTTTTTGAGTGGCACATGACTATCCCCCTCCGGTTCTTGTCCTAACGTACAGTAAACTTTAAATGCCATTGACAATGAATGGAAAATGTATGTCATGTGTCAGTTAACATAAAGCATTAAATGCTGTTGCCGATGCATGGGGACATGCAACACAAAAAATAAATTCCCCTTGTATGATGTATTGTACAGTACCATGATAAGAGCGCCCCTTCACTTCACATAGATGTGATTTTTAGACAATTTTACTTCATGTCATTGTGGTTGAACAAATAGACATGTCATGATGACATGGATACAAATCACAGATGCAATTTTATTATTTATTTTTTTTATATTAAGATTTGATTTTTTGCTTTTGTGGCTTTATTAGTAGTTACAGTGAAGACAGACAGGTAGGAGGGAGACGAGAGAAGGGGCGAGAGATGCAGCAAAGGTCAATCATGAACGGGACTTGAACACACGGCCAGTGTGTGCTTGTTTGATTAGCTCTTGGCCGGCTAATTGTTACAAATTGCAACAGGATTGTTGAATGAGTGTCCAGATGCTCCCTGGGGTCTCCGCTCGCTCTCTTTCTCTCTCAGCCTCCAGTGTATAATTGCCAATGCCAGCAGCCATTGTAACCAAAAACCTTATGTTGCAAGCCAAACCCTAGTGTAGAACAGAACGTTAGTGCATTCCATGCGGAGCTCTAAATCAACTGTTATAAATCAACACAGGATAGTTTCTCCTATAGCGTTTGAAGTGGGCAATTCCTTTTGACTGTGTGTTTATCCTTCAGTGTGTTTTGTTATAGGTAAGAAATAGCTTAAAAAAGGCAGATCTACAGTATATATTCTCATCATAATGTCACACTGTACAGAGGGAAGCCAGATTGATATTGGAATGTCTGTCTACTTTACTTATAGGCTCACATCTACCTTTCTTCTATGTCAAAAGTGGCCCTGCCAAGCCAACGTGCTTTCTGCTTTCTGGTCTACAGCGGAGGTCCTGGGTTAATGTAATGTGCTGTAAAACATTAAAAAGTCAATAGATTTGACGGTCATATGATAACAGATGTTATAGGGGCTGGGCGACGTACATTAGTCCAACGTACCAATAGACTGGACGGTTGGGACTCACCTGTGATGGGGCACCTGCTGGCGTAGTGGTCCAGGCACATGCCACATACCTATAGCCTTGGCCTGACTTCTTATGACGACCTTCACTACTTGTCTCTTCCCCTCTCTATCCCTCCATTCCTGTATCTCTATCTTCACCCGTTGACTCTGACATAAGTGGCCAGTTAAGACTCACTCATGTCTAACAATGTGGCTGCCATGGGCAGCCACATAGTCAAGTGCCTTGAATAATATAATAATAGTTTTAGAGCTTTTGATTTAGATCAGTAGTTATTAACAGTTATTAAGATTTTCCATTGGCTAGACTGAGACTGGACAACGATCCGATCAGTAGTCTTGAGGGCTTTGCTTTTGATTAATTAATATACGGCTTGGATTAATCTCCATTCTGGTCCAACGATGGGACTTTTTTATCAGGACGGAGATTTGGCAGCTGAAATTGTTAAAACAAATGTTGAAAAACATTAAACCTGTATGTAGGAGGGGATAGCAACCCTGAAAAGATATTATATGAAGTCAGGGCGCCTTTAGGGGACATGACACCACACATTGACTTGGAGTCTTGGCCTGATTACTTGCCTAGCAGAACGAGCCTCCAAGTATTTGGATTGGCTGGTTTAGGTGATGACATAATGGTGAGGTAATTAAAGGGAAACTCCACCCATTTTCAATATTTTACTATGTCATTGATGTACCTTCGAGGTGTTGGGTGGACATGATAAACAGATTCCCCCATTCTCTGTTCCCAAGAAATGGAGGTCTGAAGAAAACCACTAACATGGTGAAACATCTTGATGACATCATCAAGATATTATACGCTCTCAGAAAAACTGTTGAAAATGGGTGGAATTCCCCTTTAAGAGACCTTAATAACTAATGTCATACGTATTATTAAGGAGATCCTGCAAAAAAAGTATTAATTGTTTTCTATAAGAGAATATTAAAATAAGTGTTTTTGTTTGTTTTTCGATCGTCGCACAAGTAGGCAGATCTAGTTTAAAGTGTACGGAATAAAAACACACATGGTGTCACAGCCGTTACACAATGCCGGACGTTGGAGGGGCTATCGCCCCTCAAAAAGAATACATTTTCATAATACCTAAGTGTGTCTGTGATCTGTTTTAACATGCAGGCATGGTCTTGTCAGAGCTACAAAATAAATTATAAACTAGAACGAGTCATGGATTCTTTTGTTTTAAAAAATAACCTCATACATTTCACAATACCTAAGTGTGTCTGATCTGTTTTAACATTCGGGCATGTTTTTGTCAGTGCTATAAAATAAATTATAAACTAGAGCAAGTCAGGGATTTTTTTGTTTGAAGAGATGGCTGTATGAGAAGGTCCGTAGAAGCCTCTGCTTCTCAAAATAATCTGTTTTTTTTTTTAACCTGTTGTGCTGTCTTTTCCGTTCTCTCGCTCCAACCTGACTCCTCTGTGCTGTGAAATCGTGTGTATTTTTGGACAGGATTTCCTAATCAAGGAGCAAGGTAACATACGACTCCACATGGGGTCTAGCATCAGCCGCATGTTGTGTGTGAAAGCGCATTCATCTACAAAGACAATTGTCTGCTGCCTATCATATAGTAGGTGATGTATTTGAAACTGAATGAATTCCTTCCAACCAGCCTTTTTTATGACAATGACATTGTTTGTTATACATTACTATGATTTTCATATTTTTGCAGTCTTAACAGTCTCTGGAAAGCCTGACCACAAAAAGTTGTCAGCACTTGCAATTGAGAAATCT
The DNA here is from genome assembly GCA_039105355.1 of Benthosema pterotum. Taxonomy (NCBI): domain Eukaryota; kingdom Metazoa; phylum Chordata; class Actinopteri; order Myctophiformes; family Myctophidae; genus Benthosema; species Benthosema pterotum. Next base: position 16,733,287 of record CM076967.1, on the reverse strand, counting down.
CTTTATTATTATTATTATTTCTTTATCTTTATTAGGCATAATTACAATTGGGGAGCTGGATGGTTCGATATTCATCTTTGAACCTGGTGTATCCTGGAGTTATGTGCAGGTGGAATCATGGGTGGAACAAAGGAAGCAAATGACGCAAAAGGCTTGTTAATTAATCATCAGTTATTTGATCGGATGTTTATCAAGCAATTACTGTGTGTGTTCTTTTGCCTTCACAGTTCAGCAGTCAAATCGTAAAACAACATGAGCTTTTAATGCAATTAACATGCCTCAATTACAATGCTCTGGCAGATGTTAAAAAAAGTTAACAGAGGAATGAATTGTCGGAAGCGGAGTAGAGAAGCAGCATCAAGCTGCAACAGATTCGGCAACGATGGAGATAACTGTAGGCTGTGAATGGAAACTAATTAGATTTTCAAAAATTTAGTTCATAAGCACAGTGTCAGCAGAGCGGTAACTCAAACATTCACTGACGTCAGTCTTCTCCTCGCCGTGACCTACGACTTCCCAAAAGAGGGTGATGTCAGATCCCATAGATCTATCATCCTCCTAACTCCAGTACTCCATCTCATGTCGCCATGGTTGCTGGATGGGCAGGCGACCATGCTGAACAAATCTATCCACAACACCGTGCTGCAGCCTTCTTTTTGTTCTCCTTGCCTGTTCCTGTCCATCTGGCAATAGTTAAAGATTAATATGCTGGAATCCCAAAGCCAAGAAAGCAGTGGAGGCAGTGAGCACATGCAGCAGTATGGTTGGCTCTGTTAAGTGCAAGGTCACAGGTTTGATTCCAGCCAACAGCTATAGTGACAGTGATTCTAGGCCTACTAACTCATTCCAATGTTGATGTAGCTACGTAAGAGCGACCTGGTAAAAGGGGAGGATAAAAGGTGTGGCATGGTGTCGCACAGTTATGATAGGTGATGTGAAATGGGAGGCAACTTGCCATTCCTTTTCTATCCAGAGTACAAGCCATTCTCAGTACAATATATTCAGTACAGTAGTTGTCCAGGTGGCCTTAACTGTGTTGGCAATAATTGACCTGTGTGTGCAGATTACAGAACTATTATTTAGTCTCAAACAAAGTTACATCTGAAACAGTCATAGTCATCGTCATACTTTATATTCATACAATTTGCCAACTTATTATGGGAACACTGGTGGAGTACACAGTGCCAGGTTATTCCAATGTTTTTCCAATATTCTTGTGATAAAAGTGCTTGTGCATGGGCCTCATGAGTTGCATGAACATGTTTGATGCTATAGATAGTCTTCTATAGGCTTTTTTTTTCTTACATCTGTTAAAGATAGCAGAAATACACATTTTATGGATGCCACATTTCTTATGGTAACACAAAAGTCCATATTTGATTCAACTATCTATTTTAATATTTAATTTTATTTTCAATATTTAAAATGAAAACACTAAAAAATATGAATAACTATATACAGGTCATCAGGAAGAGTTAACATTCTTTGAAAAGATCATATTATTTTGTGGGCCCTGCCTGCTGGATAGGCGGAGGGGGAAACTCCCCTGTCAGGTGATAAGAAAGTGCTGTGGTCAGTCCTCATGTTTTAAAGGAAGCATGAGTTCAGTTCGGCTAGCACCCAGGATTACAGTTTAGGAAATTGGCAGATTTGGCACCGGCTGAGATATGGGTTATAAAAGGTAGATAGCTAGATAAATATTATGTAAAGTCAGTGCTACTGTGCTGTACTGTACTGTAATGTACTATACTGTTGGTAATGATCCATAAAATTGGACAGAAATGTAATAACTGAAGTGAAAAGGTCAAACTTATTTGGCAAACCAATAGATTATTATGCAGCGATTAGAAAACTGTGAATCTTTGAATCACAATGCAAGTCAGGCTTTGTAAAAGGTCATAATAAACAACACCAACAATGTTAACAAAAAATATAACAGACGGGGGGGGGGGGGGGGGGGGGGTGAAATTTTCTGACGAGCTGAAAAAATTAAGACACTCGGTATTTTCTCATTCACTCAGCCCAGCTTTGTGAATGAGGACTCCACAGCCAATTTGTTGGTGTGGAGTCAACAGAACACCGGTAGTTTGGAAGCCAAATTCCATTGCTTGTGTGAGCTCTGCAGAGCGGATACAGTAGATACCAAAAGAATTGATGATCATGATCATGGCTTCTGTATTTTATATAGAATATATTATGGAATCAAAAACACTGAGAACTTTAATCCATCAGTAGGCAATATGTGCTTTTCTGATATCATTCACAACACAAGGACAATACCAGTATATATTTTTAATAAATAAACTATAGCCTATTAATCTCCTGTTGTTCAATTCATATCTAGTGATGCCTTTTCCACATTGAAGAAATTGGGTAGATACCCTCACAAAAACATGCAGGGCCTGGTTGGAATAACGTGTTCCTTCCACGTGCTATATCCATCCAGGATATAGCGCCCTGTCAGGTGAAAAGAAGGCAGCTTGGACCCCTCATGCATTGAAGGAAGCATGAGGCCAGTCCACTGCCTCTCCAGGTTGGCGGAGGCTGTGCACTGTACAGAGCCCAGGATCACATTAGGAATTGACACTGGGTGAAAAATGGGTTACACATCGTGGGATAAAAAATAATTAAAAAAAAACACAAAATGAAGGCTGATTCTAGATTAGATCGCCCAAATCCAGTACTGATGCTGACGTGGCTTTCCAACTTCGCCCATGGTGGAGCAGGTGGAACACTGGCTGGAGGGACCACAAGTCGGTGAGGGGCATGCAGTCACATATTTACCCACTGTGCAAGGCTCATTTAATTACATACACTGCTATCTACATAAAAATGCTATCTAAGAGACTTTGCATATGCCTAAACTACTAAAGTGCCATGGGATAAGATGGAGATTGGTAGATTGCGGCGGAAGATTGGGAATGAATCTGCAGTTCAGATTGCAATAGGAAGTGCATTTCATAGTGTTGGGGCCTGAAGGGAGAACTGTTTGGAATGTGTGCAGCGTTGTCCAGGTGTTTTTGGAGAGGGTACTTCCAGCTTCCCCCTGTCGGCTGACCTGAGCGCCCAGGAGGCAAAGTCTTGAGTGATGTGTTGACTGTTGACTGAATCTGTATTGCCAATAAATTACCTTTAAGCCTACACACTACCACCACGACTCCAACACCACAGTGGTAGCCTAAGATCAGAGAAAAGAAGCTTGTTAGAGTTACTGGAAGGCCAATGATGTGTATTCCCCACACAGGCTCTTTATATTTTTGACAAGGATAATAAATGACTTATGCCCTCCCGTGGGTGATTTGGAACTGTCATGGCATCTTTAATCAAAGCAACTCAGTTCCCAGTTGCTTCAGTGACAGTACTTTAAGTCAACTATCATTTGAAAGCTGTGGATGTATTTGGTCTGATCTCTTTCCTGTAGCTGCATGCATCTTGCCACTGAATAATAAAATGCCTTGTCAATAATACATTCTAATCAATAAGTAATCAAATTAATCAAATTAAAGTCAGTTGTACCACCCCTACAACAAATTAGCCATGACAGTTTATCCCTAGGTAAATCAACACTATGAGGGATAAAGAGGGAAGCATATTATGAGATGGTCTTATGGACATGATTAGTTGACTAATGATTAGGCATGATAGTTTTTATTCTTCATTTGTGACCTCTTGATGATGCATAAATCACCTAATATTATGCAGTGTGCAGTCCAAATACATAGTCATATTGAATCTTGTTCCTATACACAGTGTCTCTTTCTCTACTTTTCTCTCTCTTTCATGCACGCACACACACACACACACACACACACACACACACACACACACACACACACACACACACACTTTCTCTGATTAGGTATTCACGCCCGTAAGATTTACCTGGCCTTGCTGGAGATGTGTCAAAATGTGTCTGGGAAAACAAAGAGGCTGACAGGTTCTTCAGTAAGCCCTGAGACACAATTAGGCTATTTTGTTTTTGTGTTTTTGTTTGGAGAGGCTATGCTGGAACTGGTGCCGGCTTAAGTTGATCACTCGCCCATGACTCATTGGCCAGAAGAATAGCTAAATCCCTTATCCCCAAACTTGACCTTTTTGTACTATTTTGAAAAACATACAACGTATAAATCGTTAAACTGGCCAGTCTACAAGCTCACATCATGTCAATTTGGATTGGCTAATTAACCTATTCAAAATGCTTTTCAAAATAGTAAAAAAGACAAAGAAGTTAGCGATAATGGGTTTAGCTTGTGAAATTTAGCCCTTAACCCTAGAAGGCCCAACTTTGCTTTTTGGCAACATTAACCCTTTAATTATTAAAAAAAAAATGTCACTGGTTACAAAATTGTGCGATAAAAAATATTTTAAAAACACATAATTCTAGATTCTAGATTAGATTCTGCCCAAATCCAATAATGATGCTGACGTGCCTTTTCAACGTCGCCCATGGTGGAGCAGGTGGAAAACTGGCTTGAGGGAGCACCATTCAGCGAGGGACATGCAGTCACATATTTACCACTGTGCAAGGCTCATTTCCTGGCCAAAAACACAATACATCATATACTGTACAGGCTCGTCTGAAGACGACCTCAAGTACATACAAAGTAGTAGTGAATCATACATAAGCTAAGATCATAACAGTAATGAATCTACAGTATAGCTTTGCTGACACACCTTGCTTTGCTGAAAATATCCAGTAGCTACAGTATATTACAAGATAAGATAGATAAGCAAATAAGATAGAATACAACATCAACTTTATTAAACACATTATATTTTATTATAATTTATAGGCCCTTTTTTTAATATTTATACCTAGTACCTATTTATACCTATTATATGTGGAAGTACATATGCTTTGTTGGTGTAGTTTTCTCCGTCCGACCGAAGGCGTGTCATAGACTGTTGTGCCGCCTATCCAATCCTTGCCTGATCAAAACACAGTGTACAATTTCCATGACATTCGGCATACACATTTCCACTACGCAGAGAACAAATGGCCCTTCAAAAAATGACACTTTAAAGGTTTTTAATCAGCAGTGGCGTATGTATGCTGAAATGACAGATTGGGCAGACTAATTTTCCCCATCCCATGCTCCTGCTAGCCTTCGGTGGGGGGTGAACGGAAAGCAACACGTCAAAACTTGAACATAAAGGCATTGAATTTGTGTATGGACTCTATGGAGGGTCGCCTCATAATGGATGCCGCATCCGTGAAGGTGTCACTCACTGTAAATGAAGGTGCAAGTCAGAGGAACATGCTCTCTTTGACTTTAACTTGAGCTTGGCTTTGTTGTCTTTCTTTCTCTTGAGTCAAGGCATGCTAGATTGAGATTTGTGCAGGCCACAGCACCAAGCCTGCTTTTCCTTTGATGGAAGATTGATCCTCGGCTCAGACCTGAACTCAAGACCCAACTGTACCTGGCTCTATGAAACAAGAATTAATGTACACCTTTAAATGTACTGTAGATTAAGAGAAAAGGGGAAGATTATTTTTTCTCCACACATCCTACATCATGTACTGTAGCTTTAGCTGGCCTTTATGAAAGCATATGCATAGTCATTCAGTCACGCATGCACACCCATGCACGTACATGCATCGTGTACACACACACACACACACACACACACACACACACACACACACACACACACACACACACACACACACACACACACACACACACACACACACACACACACACACACACACACACACACACACACACACACACACACACACACACACACAGACACACACAGAGTCCTTCCCTCTCTCTCTGTGGGGGATGGACCCTTTTGTAACATTTACGTAATCATATCTTCTTCCCGAATCTATACTACTCCCCTGGCCTTTGAACCTGTAGCCCCACCACCACCGGCAATAAATTATGCGTCGTACTGTAGATCAATGGGGAATGTGTTGCTATTATCTGTACTATAGTGAGATGAATTCCATCTCTGGCGACCTAAGTTGAAGTTGACTTGTTCTACGTATATCACCTCAAATGATACGACTTTAGACATACAGTGATTTTTTTGTTCATATAATATTGTCGAATACTCTAGGTTTGGGAGTAGGGACCCCATACATAAGGGTGGGGTCTCCCATCGCCCAAGTATGACATACTGTAAGAACAAAAATGGCTGCTATGTGAACATGAACAGTCAGTAGAGATGAAAACTAACCATTACGACGTTTAAATGAGCTCAGAGGGAGATAATTACCTTTCCTCTTATCCAACTTCCTCTCTGACCTTTACTTTATCCCTTTCCTTCATACTTTTTCAGTTCTTAGCTGTCAGTTGAATGAAGGGAATTAGGCACAGAGAGAGGATCAATCAATAAAGTAATTTAAAATGACATGTGCCTGTTTGGTACAGAGATAAGAAATCCACCATATCCACCAATCTTAAAAGACATTCGGCATATGGCAGAGTGAGATACAAGACTTCACAAACCTTCATTTATTTATATTGTAATGAGTCACACATCTATAATTATATTTGTCGAAAACATCAAGAAATATATCAGCCTGCTCATGCAGTATTAATTAAGATGAAGTAAAAACCCCTCGAGACGTATTCATGGAGTGAAGGCTAAAGTAGGGTAGGAAAGAGATCGCCATTAAATGAATATCGGTTCCCTTCTCTTCTTCTCTTATTCTCTTTTGTAAAGTGTCTTGAGACAACTTGTTGTGATTTGACACTCAAATACAATTGAATTTAATTGGGTCGTAATCATCCACTCACTATAGCATTTAAAGGGGTATTCCACTTTCAAAAAAACTTTTATGATCTACTCAGTCCCATGTGGACACACCAGATAGTTTATAAGTTACTGCATTCAGTATTTAGATATTTGATGTTCATTTTAGCTGCCCCGCCCCCCTCCTATTCAAACCCATTATAACTTAAAACTCCATTTTAACCATGACAGATTATTCGAAAACAACCCATCTTTTTTCTGTTTACTGATATTGGGTGCAATTCTCAATCGCCTTGGTGTAGCCAGGTATGGTGTAAGTCCTCTCATTGGCTGCATGGCAGCAAATCAGGTGTGGGTCCGTGCTCATTGGCTGCATGGCAGCAAATCAGGTCTGCGGCCTTGGGCTAGGCCAAAAGCCTATACCACCAGGCCTGGGCCTGGGCCTACCAAATAATTATTCATAATAATTAAAACCAGTCATCAAGAGCTTCAACTCATGATGAACAAAGCCGGGGAGTATAGTAACATTTTTAATTGGGGGGTCAGGTGATTTCTGAACCTTTTGAATTGCAGATTTTAATTATTCTGCGTAATTATTTGGTAAGCCCAGGCCCAGGCCTGGTGGTATAGGCTTTCGGCCTACTACAGAGGCCCCAGAGCTGATTTGCTGCCATGCAGCCAATGAGGAGACTTACACCATACCTGCTACACCTCAGCGATTGAGAATTGCACCCATTGTCCTCCTAATACGTAGGGCTGTGGAACTTCATTTACAGTTTTCATTTATTAAAAAAAATGTTTTATTCATTTTCCAAAACAATACTTTAAAAATAAATGAAAACTGTAAATGAAATTCCATGGCCCTCTCACGTATTAGGAGGACAATATGAGTCACCAGAAAAAAGATGAGTTGTTTTCGAATAATCTGTCATGGTTAAAATGGAGTTTTAAGTTATAATGGGTTTGTATAGGAAGGACGTTCGGGCAGCTAAAATGTACATCAAATATCTAAATACTGAATGCAGTAACTTATAAACTGTCTGGTGTGTTCACATGAGACTGAGTAGACCTGAGTAGTTTTTTGAAAGTGTAATATCCCTTTAAGAGTCAGATAATGGTTTCGCCATCCTTGTCTGCTGAAGGTTTTACCTATATTTTGAGCACTAATGTGGTATTGGCAGGTGTTTTTAGTAGAAATTCTTGCACTTATTGTTTTGAAATCTGTTATCTTGCTTTGGGCCCTGTCTTGTTGGTGTCACTTGCTTTCATAATTTAGTTGTTGGTGTCACTTGCTTTCATAATTCAACATGGCTCTCCTGGTAAAATTAAGGTTACATGCATAAACATGCAAATTACAAGTTCAAGAATATTAGAAAAAGATCATTTCACAACAGTACTAATTACAACGTAGGATTTGTCCTACAATTCAATGTATATTGTATATGAAATGTAAGGTGGTTTGTTCAGACATCATCTGATATACCGTTTCATTGCACTCTTACCTATCTGCTGTGATCTTACACTTAATGTAATAATTTGTGTAAATAATAACCTTGTCAGGAATCAATTTGAAAAATCATATATTTTACATTTTTACTTCTGCAGTGGGATTTGGTGGATTTGGGTGTATTAGACTAGTACATCCAGATGGTTAGAGGAAAAGGAACCCTTTCATCGCCCATAAATCTGTCATGTGAAAAGTGCATTGGTCAGTGAACTGGAACCCTTTCATCTCATTACAACTGGTCCAGCCTAGGAAGTGTGTGGAGATCAGGGTTCAATGGTCATTGGGCACTAAGGTAATCTTTTGGTCTTTCTGTTGCTCTGTGACCCTGCCTACCTTTCCTGGTGAGTAAGGGTCATGTCTGTACTTTGGCCTTTTGTACTGTGTACAAATCCTATGCCACTCTGACAGCTATAGTGGGGAGGTGGTACCTAAAGGATGCGGGAGTGACAGGAAGACTGCTGTTTTGATTTTCACCTTGGCTTGGAAAGAACAACAACTGGTATGTGTTGATGTTACTGTAGTCCTAGAGCCTGATAGTTTGTACGTTTCAATGTGTGTAACTGTATCAACGTGAAATATGAACCAAAAGTCATCATGATAATATAGCTTACATATCGGAGCCACCAATGTCATAATGGCTTAGAAATGCAACCTGCCCCCAGAGAGAATGATTCTCTACAGAGCAGCACAACTATTCTACAAGAGCAAGCCAGAAACATGTCAAAAACAGTAGGAGGCGTGATTTCAGCATAATGGGGTTATTCCGTATGTTTTTCTTGATAGGATGGGTCTTCAGTCTGGCCACTAAGTCCAAACCGGACACACACTGAACTCAGATAACTCCCTGGCTCCTATCTCACTGCCCTGACTGGTGGGGTGGGGGGTGGGGGGGTTTGGTTGGGTATAGCGCTCGGAAGATCACTTTTAGCCTTCGGTGACTTGTTTCCGTGGTTTCACCGCTCACTTCCTGACCCAAGGTTGTTAAACCCTGAAACAATAGAGTGAGGGAGACAGGAACGGCAGGCCAGAGGAATGTCATCACGCCCTTGGAGACTTCCTGTGGCACAGACACCGAACCTCAGGTTTGGGCAGAAGCCAATGAAATGTTACTGCCCCATTTGCACCTTCAGCCCCCCAGGACAAATCATTGTCATAACGGCAATGCCACTTACTACTGCTACGTCTACTGTACTAATATAACAACTATTACTACTAGTAACTAATAATACTACTTTGTGCATAGTGCCATGAAGACATAACAGGAATAAAATAGCTAAACTTCTTACCTGACATTTTGTAAGAATCTGCTATTTTGCTGGGGTGAAGGGAGCTGAGACTAATTTAGACAGACGGATACTCAACCCGTGTGTCTTACTTACTGTACAACGGGTGAGTAATGTCGTTAGTATGACAGGTCTCTGCAGCACCTGCCACAAGATGAGCTCTATAATCAGTGTAGGGTTCACTGAGTCTTCATAGTTTCAAAATGTTACTGTCTCTGACTTTATAGCTTTAGCCTTGAATTTGGACATACATATCACAATAAGTGCCTGCCTGCCAGTGTGGTAGTGGCTAATATCAAGCTGTCTATGAACTGGATATTAACTGTCGGCATTAATTACCTAAGGCTAATGAAGACTGTCTGGGAGCATGCCCTTTGGCTCTGATATACTGCTCAGTCTTACTAATGAAGTGCCTTTTCTCGGTTGACTGCATACAGTAGTATACCTCTGGCTCCACTGCTGTATACCTAGCCCAATTATCTTCCAGAAACAGATCCCACAGCACACCCCTCCATATCTCACATAAGGGAAAAACAAACAAACAAACAAACAAAGAACAATTACAAAGCAGATACTACACCAAACGTTTGATGAAGAGGTGTAAGTAAATAATATATTACTCTTGTAATAATTATTTGCTTGCTGTGTTTGTTTCTTTGGGAATTAACTTTGGCATAAAGGACTGCCAGATAGGTAAAGAATTTCCATATATGGGCAAACAATATGGGTATACCGGTAAAAGGAGTGACAGATAGCCTATAGTTCCGTTCGGTGGTGCATATGCGTGTGAGGGCTGTGCCTATAAAATTCACGTGCAGCCCTCACATCCAATCTATATAGGCAATCTATAAGTCCTTTTATGCCATATGGGGTTATTATATTTGAGTTTATTTGCCCATATATGGATATTCTGTATCTGCCAAAACAATGTTAGTGTGAATAAGAGATGGCTGATTTATTTTATTTTATTTAAACATACTTAGATTCATGACTATAATTCAACTTTGACATGTTTTCATTTCAGTCCGGAGCCTTATCTTGTGCTGGTGAATGCAATCCCTGCTATTGACTATAGTACAGTACATCACTTGAGCTGGAGGGACAGGAGCATTGTAATTGGCTAGTAGTTTAGCTCCCATAAATCGGACCGACAGATGGTGCCCAAATGGCTACTTCCGGTCCATAGCCCGGCTGCATGTTTGTCCCATAGCCTGGAAAAATGATTGCTCTGTGATAATAAATTCTGAGAGGTTGCGCAGTTGTCATTGCCATTTAAATAAATATGATGCTACAGGCACATACACAGGGGTAAATGCAAGGTCTGAGCAAGAGATGTAGCTAAGATAAATACTATGAATACTATTCTTTCTCTATCTCTCTGCCTCTATCTTTATTGCAGTACATGCACCTTGACATCTGTACGTCTTGGATTGGTTGCAGTAATGGCAGGTCTTATAGTTGAAATCCTACACGAAGAACTGTATGCTGTACATAGAGACAGACATAAAGTTGCCTCTCATTGTTTGTGTTTTCTATCAGGTTTACCTTCAACAGGGATAATGTATTAGTGCACACAATATTTTCCCACCATAGTTCCTGAGCCAGATGTTAAAATAGCAAGAGTAATTCAAGTGGTTGCCTCGATAAAACACACAAAGTGGACATTAAATACACAATATGTCATAAGTATTGGTACTCAAGACAATTTTGGCAAGTAATCAGACAATGGGGCACATGCAATTCAACCATCAAGACAATGGAAGTAGAGAGATACAGATACAGGCCAGGCAAAGGTGGGCAGACAAAGCAAGCTTGTAGAGGCTAGGAATGATGATAAATGTCGTTGCTTTCAAGCCAAGTTTTAAGGTGATTTACCCCAGGAATGGGAGGTGGTATTCTGCCGTAGTGTACAGTATTACGCATGTAGTCTAGAGGAAGGGCGTCCCAGGTCAGGAAAGCCCCCCCTGAGAATGCTAACTTGTCATAGTCCTTTCCTCCTTGGGACAATAATGTTCCCTCAGGGTGTTGATCTAGTTAACCTGTCTATAAGGTCATGAAAGTACTATGTGAGGGTGGAGGAATAGGATGGTCCACTGCTAGACCAAGACATTTTTTAATTGTTAAACAAGAAACCTTGTATATCCATATGTATCTTTTTGACTTTTGCTTGGAAATCTGATCGTTTTATTTATTTATTTATTTATTTTTCAGATATTTTTATTATTATTTGTTATTATTATTAGGAATAGTTTCATATTTTTCCAGATCTGATATTTGTATTATTACTAGGACCTTACCCGTTTGAATAGAACACTAAAATATGCACAGTGGCAATGTTTTTACTGGAGTCACTCACAGGACATGTACATGTTAGGTGCGTTCAAAACAGAAGATGTGCAGGCTATAATGGTTCTAGTTGTGAGCTGGTAGATGAGCTGTTTTTGCACAGAACACACAGTGTGTGTGTGTGTGTGTGTGTGTGTGTGTGTGTGTGTGTGTGTGTGTGTGTGTGTGTGTGTGTGTGTGTGTGTGTGTGTGTGTGTGTGTGTGTGTGTGTGTGCGTGCGTGCGTGCGTG
>CM076967.1:16656213-16718713 GCA_039105355.1 Benthosema pterotum | reverse complement strand
GTATGTATGTATGTATGTATGTATGTATGTATGTATGTATGTATGTATGTATGTATGTATGTATGTATGTATGTATGTATGTATGTATGTATTGAATTAAAATGGTGATGTTTAAAAAGGCAAAAATCATGCTCTGCTGCCCTGGCCTAAAAGAGGGTTCTAAAAACTGTTAAAACATTTGCCCACTAGATGGCATACTGCCTGCTAAAAACCCTATGTATTGAATAAAATTGGTAAAAACCCTATGTATGTATGTATGTATGTATGTATGTATGTATGTATGTATGTATGTATGTATGTATGTATGTATGTATGTATGTATGTATGTATGTATGTATGTATGTATGTATGTATGTATGTATGTATGTATTGAATTAAAATGGTGATGTTTAAAAAAGGCAAAAATCATGCTCTGCTGCCCTGGCCTAAAAGAGGGTTCTAAAAACTGTTTCAACATTCGCCCACTAGATGGCATACTGCCTGCTAAAAACCTGTAAAATGTATCGAATAAAATTGATAAAACCCCTATGTATGTATGTATGTATGTATGTATGTATGTATGTATGTATGTATGTATGTATGTATGTATGTATGTATGTATGTATGTATGTATGTATGTATGTATGTATGTATGTATGTATGTATGTATGTTAAAAGGGGAGCTTTTGGTTAAAATCTAGCCTACAGTGCCTTTAAGGTTTAGTGATTGAATTAAGTTTACCAGTGAATGGCCACCCGGCCATTCACTGGGGACTGTGCAAGGCAGAGGCGTCCACCCCCCTGAGTCTAAATTATAGTAGACCGCATACCCAATGACAAAGTACTGTAAATGATAAAATACTGTAAAAATAAATGATAAAATACTGTAAAAAATAAAATACTCTAAAAACAACTTGAAAAAAGCCACTCAAGACATTGATTTGATTTTATTAAAACAGAAGGGATAAAAAGGTTAAAATGCCATCTCTGTATGTATGTATGTATGTATGTATGTATGTATGTATGTATGTATGTATGTATGTATGTATGTATGTATGTATGTATGTATGTATGTATGTATGTATGTATGTTTGTATGTTTGTATGTATGTATGTATGTATGTATGTATGTAATGCATTAAAATAGGTAATGATTAAAAAAGGCAAATGTCATGCTCTGCTCCACTGGCCTAAGAGAGGGTTATAAAAGCTGTTTCAACATTTGATCACCACATGGCATACTTCATTCATAAAATCCCCATGTATGTATTATACATGTATAATATTTATCTATTTATTTCAGAGTGTGAAGATACTGACGTATCGAGAGCCACAGAACCCTGAGTACAAAGACTTTGTCAACCACTTGAAAGCAGATGCCAAGAAGACTTTCAACTACACAATAGAAGACTCACTGGTAAGAAACATATACAGCACCTCCAGTACAGTGTCCATGTGTGTGCATGTGTGTTCTGTTTGTGTCTGCATGTTTAATGCTCGATTTATACACAGTTGAAGCAGTTTAACTGGTGGTAAAATTTACTGCGCCTGGGCTACAGTATAGAGTCAGAGACTTATGCTGATGAAAGGCGAATAAAAAATCATAAAGAGGAATGGAGAGAGAACAGAAACGTATGTAAAGCAGAGGATAGAAAGCAGTGGATCTGTTCAATACTTCTATTCCTCTTAAAGTTGTGTTTGCATTGTGTTGGCTCCAGATCAGACAGAGCACGTTCAATGTTGGTAATGCTCAGCAGGTCTACTACGTATCAGCTAATTGTCTCCTGTACAACGCCTGGCTGATTGATCCAATTCAATTTAGAAAAGCAAGCTAATTAGGTTTGGCCGATCCTATCTTCTCATTTTGTCAGGTACAGGCTGACAGCATAAAAGCAGCACTGTCACACAATTACTGTAGAGAGAGAGAGAGTAACAGAGAGAGAGAGAGAGAGAGAGACAGAGACAGAGACAGAGAGAGAGACTTTGGATTTAGGCGCAGACAAAAAGTGCTGGATCTAGACATGGTTGTCAGGCTTTCTGTTTGAAAGGATAATGAAGCTAGGTGAACATCAACAAAAGACAGCTAAATAAAACCAATTTGAATAAGAAACAGGCAGATCTCCCTCCCTAACATGAGTGCTTGCAAAGAATGATATTGTGTTCTGTCACCTCATTTTGTTTAGACTTAAGTGTTTGAGAGGATCCTTGATTATGGTGAAACAATGATAATAGTAGTGCATTTATTCTCACACAGCAGATATCAGTATACAATTATTATAGCTTAACCCCACATGTAACTCTTATTGTGGAGCACACTAACGTTGTTAAAAATAAATGTTTCAATAGGGTTAGAAGATGACAAATCTACCTGTGATCAATGCTTTGTGATGTGGCATGTTGTGAGGTTGATCTGCTATTCTTTTTCTTCATTATACATTACATTTTACGGTACTATTCATAGTATACAGGTATAGCTAAAACGCATCATGTCTATCCAATGCTAAGGAACAACACATCAACTTCACATTAATGTCGTGTTGAAGGTTGCATGATATGCATTAGAAGCATTAGAAAGCCTGTTTCATGTACCGTATAATTGTGGCATTGTTGTCGTTGCCTGGCTAAAGCCAGGCTATTGCTGCGGTACTGATCACACTTCCGGGTACCTTGAATGTTATGTTTCACACAGACCAGTGTGTCAACACACGTATATTTTGTTTCACACACAAGCCTGGGCTCGTTTCCATGTGTCCTCGTGCATGTGTCTGTCCAATGCATTTTCTATGGAGACATGTCACTACAGAGATGCGCATGTACGTGAGACGCGTTTGCATGATACACGTACACACATATCCAGCTTTGAAACACAGAGTCTATTAGGTGCTATTAGTGCCATATCCATGCACGTGCCACGACGAGCACGTTGTGTCTGTCCAATGCATTTGCTATGGAGACATGTTAACATGGAAGGTTTCGCGTCTAATGAATTTAACGTGTTTTATGCGTAATTCTACGAGTTAAATTGTATTGACTTTGTGAATATTGCAGTAATAGCACCTCATAGCATGCGTGTGTGCGTGGGTGGGTACGTGTATGTGTGCATTTATGTGTGCGTGTGCATGCGTGAGCACACAACTGGGGGTCTCAGGAAAGAAGGTTGGAAACCACAATTATGAATGTTTAATGACTTGCGATCTGCACTTAGATATTGCAGATCGCAGGTGGGCCCATTAAATCAACACTTCCAATAAGGCCTAGTGACATAATTATCAGTTGCGATTGGTCTCTTCTTCACTTCAAATCTTACAATCAAAATAAAATCAGACAGCCTTTCAGCCTGGACAGCCTGGAGGACAGGTTACATCAGAGATCTGTCATTTAGTATGCACATTTTATGCCTTTGTCAATCCAGTATAAATCCAGCAGGAAATTGCAGTTATTAAAATTGTATGCGAGAGAGAGAGATAGAGAGATAGAAAGATAGATAGAGAGAGGGAATAGGCTATCTTGCATGCATAGCTCATTGTCCATATTGTAGTGTTAAATAAAAAGAAAAACGGAATCTGAATCAAATCATTACATCACAGGTTTACAAGCTCCAACAGCCAATCTCTTACCGTAATTGCACTGGATAATGATTCCATTGTGATACCTATGAAGACACATTATCCTGTGCTGATGTTAATGTTTTCTGTCTTCCAGAAGAACATCATCTCTGCAGGTTTCTATGATGGTCTGATGCTCTACGCCCATGCTTTGATGGAGACCATGAACCCATCAGGGGATCGGCCTGTAGGGAAAACTGTCACCACCAAGATGTGGAACAGAACCTACCATGGTGAGTCTGTGTTCTCGACCACATTTTGGCTATATTTCATACTGTATAGCCACTGCCAGGTGAAAACCTTGTATAAATTAACCTGTGTGTGAGTTGTTATTTATTTAAGTTGTTATTTAGTCACAAGATGCTTTTCAGACTGACATTTTAAAATTGATGAGAAATAGTTAAGATCGATGATCTACACCAGGTATGTCAAACTCGGGCCAAAATAGAACAATTGGTACAAGAGCTTGAGAGCTTGAGCCCCAGGACTGTGTTTCAACACACAGGGCACCGGTTTACAAGGATGTCCCAGGAAAACAGCAAAAGTAAATTTCTTTGAAAAAAATCATAAATGTCCCTTAATAGCAAGATGAATGCAAAAATGAAATGATGCATGCATTCAAATCTAATTGCATTATTAAAGCTCAGTTTCCTGTTCTATGATCCTCACCAAGCACTGCTTTCGTAGAATGAATGAGAAAGAAAATGAGAAAGTAAATGAATTGTAAGAAAGTAATCAATTGAAATTGAACATTTAGTTCCATTCAGGGTGTGTGCAATATATCAGAGGGGCAGTGCTATAGTAGTTAAATATCATCCCACAGGCCGAATATAATTAATTCACTGGCCTGATTTGGCCCCCAGGCCTTGGGTTTGACATATGTGATCTACACGATAGCATACTCTTCGTCTGCACGACGAATTTGGGCTTTCATTCACAAAACATTATACCTGTGTGAAGTGAGGCGTGCTCTTGTCATTATGCATCTTGTATCATCTCAAGAACAATTGAATTTATGTGATTGGTTTGTTAGATTTATAGCATTTGGCAATTGTCACTGTCTCTATTCATTGTCAATGGCAAATATTGTGATGTGTGGGATCAAAAAGAAGCAATATTTCCCATTATTAAGGGTAGGGGAAGAGGGAGTTTTCCCTCATGATGGAAGAACAAGATGGCAGCTGTGTGAATTATGGTCAATTGACCGCTTCAGTGACCAACAGCACAGGGCTGAACTGTGTACACCTGCATGAATATACAGCACAATATGTAATGATGGGTCTCCTGACAGCTACTGGCTGTGGTCTTTGGAGGACGTGGATCTGGTAAACAGATTTAAACGTGTGCACTGTAAACTGCTCAGTGTTCATTTAATTCTGAGAGCGTACAAATGGAACCGGATAGACCCATGCTGTGGGACCCTGTGGCGATATTTCTTCCAATAGTTCCATGTACTGAAACATTTTGTTGTTGGAAGGAGGCTATACTGTGGAATAGGTTTAGAGGCCTGTATGTTATGGTAAGAATTTCTGTGGAGGTTGCCTGTGCTTTAACAATTAAAGCACTCAAATTGGGGTTCACCCCATTCAGGATGTAGATCTACAAGCTCCTAGATGCAACGCTGCAAGGTAGAAGTGCTAAATCTGTTAATATTTAACCTTTTTAACTCAAATTGAGCAACTTAACTTTTGCGAGGGGCGGGGGGGGGGGGGGGGGGGTGATGAGGTTTGGCGACCATTTTTTGGGGGGCGATGAGGGTTGGCGACCATTTTTTGGGGGGGCCCTTAACATAATTTTTTTTGAAAAGGTCTTAATGGGTTAAGGAGATATGAGCCCCCTCAACAACTGAAGAAGATGAGTTCTTGATTGAGGCAGAGCTGGCTCAGAACCACAACCCAGAGGCCTGGACTGGAGATGGAGGATATTAAGCTGACGTGTTCTGACATTCCATCCATATGTTGATCCTTCCCCACCTGTCCTTTCATTTGATTGATACCTCTCCTTTCTCAAGACAAGCCTCCCTCTAGGTTATGTCCTGGCCCTGCCTGAGCACACATCAAATCCTGTACACTTACGATTACGATACAGTAAGATACTCTGAGAGTCTACAAATGGAATCAAATTGATTTATAAGGGTGCATTTTGTTCCATTTGTATGTTCATGGATTTACAAATAAATACATTAAAAACAAGAGTTGTGCCCCTACGGGGCACAGGTCTCCACCGTCCGTCCTCCCAACTATGACGTCATGATGACGTCATAGTCGAGGGCACATACGGGCTATGTGCACGGACAAATCGAGGGCACATACGGGCTACGTGCACGGACAGAGGGCGTTTTATAGTCACCACCTACGGTGGAGACAAGAGTTGTGCCCCTACGGGGCACAGGTCTCCACCGTCTGGGCTCAGGTTTGAACGTGTACTAGTACTAGTGTGTCAACTATGACGTCATCATGACGTCATAGTCGGGAGGACAGACAGATCGAGGGCACAGACGGGCTACGTGCACGGACAGAGGGCGTTTTATAGTCGGGAGGACGGACAGATCGAGGGCACAGACGGGCACAGACGGACAGATCGAGGGCACAGACGGGCACAGACGGACAGATCGAGGGCACAGACGGGCTGCGTGCACGGACAGAGGGCATTTTATAGTCACCACCTACGGTGGAGACAATAAGAATTTTACTTTGTAGGTACTGAAAAGATAGATTTGTTTCGTTGCAGCTTTTGTCTTTTGGTGGACAAGCAGTTGTTTCTTCAAGGTACTAGACAGAGACAGAATGCAGAGGCAGAGAGAGAGAGAAACCACAAAAATGCTAAGGTTGCAGATCGTGTTATTGAACAGGCTCTCTCATCATATCTCATCTCATTTCTGCATGTCTTCCAAATTATCCTTTCCTCTGTTTTCTCTGGAAGTACATTTTTGGACACTGCAAAATGTAGATGTCAGTCAAAATCCTTCCACTTCAGCCATATTGTGTCTCATTCAAGTATCTAATGGGATACATGTGGAATCAGTTGTGTTTATAATGGAGAGGATATTTCAGCTGACTGGATATACAGTATGCTTTTGCATTATGCCTCTATATCAACGGGAATGCAAGTCTTGATAAGTTTTGTGCTTTTATATTATCTCATGTTTTTATTTCCTTATGATCCATATTTCATGCTAGCAAGAAATATAACAAAATATGCTCAATGAAAATATATTTAGCAAATCAAGTAGAACTAAAATGTTTCTCGTTGGTGGAGGAACCGACTCATGATCTCCAATCCAACCCTGGCACAATTTCAGTGTCTTCACTGCTAATGTGCTCTTGTCTAGACTTTTATTTGTATCCACTGTCATGCTCAAACTCAATATGCTTCACATTAAAAGACAGACACATCAAAACAGTTTAATTATGTACAACGTTATAAAATGTGAGGCATAAAACTCTCCACTCACCCAAATAAAAAACAGAATTTAAAACCTCATTCACATACACAGTACATTAGCAAGATATTACAGCAAATCCTCACTGATAATTGAGTTAACTGTGCTAAACAGTGGGCAGGGTGATCTGAGTTGACTGTACGCCACCCTTTGCAACCTGGTGAACCTGAACCAACTTCCTCTATGGGGCGATTTCCAAAGCACACAGACCAACAAACCTGTAAATGATGGATGGGCTTTTAAATAGTTTGTTGAGGAGTGGACTGGGCCCATAGAAGCCCCATCAATCCCTCTTCACCCCAAATCTCCCTTTTCTTGTCTCAACATGGGTTTATGCACGCACACACGCACACGTGTGCACACATGCATGCACCTCTCTACTTGCCACCAGGCTCTGCATGTTTATGAGAGATCATTCCAGCTCAACCAGCTAAACAAACCACTTGTCTCCTCTAAGCCAATGATAAGCTTTCATCACTTGCCCTGTCCAATCAGATGTATGCAGACTCAGCTGGTTGGTGTACAGATTGTGTTTTCTTGTGTGTTTGAGTTAGGCTCTAGCTCTGCTGTTTGTTTGGGTGGGCAGCAGAGAGGCTTGTGTTTATTTTTGGAAAGTCACTGAGGTCAAAGGCAGCTTTTTGGTCATAGGCACAGGGAAAGAGATGATTGACTTTGAGAAGATGGAAGGTTACTCGGCATGTGTCTTATTTAGGTTCATTAAGAAGTGGCTCAATTGCCTGTTTATAGTACTACCCATAATGTTCACATTTTAAGATGACAGCAGTGTCCAGGGGTGAGGCATGCTTGTACTCTGATTTCCTTTGTCTCGCATCCTACTCTCTCATTTTCTAATTTTATACCCATCTATCGTGTTTTAACGCCCACTGCCTTTCCTTTCATCTCCTTATGTGACCCTTTGTTAGAGAAACGGCCGTCCTCTTCTTCTCCATCACCAGGAGCCTGCTAACAGCAGAGGTAAACACTTATTGGAGGGCAATGTGAGGCTAACAGAGGGACACGCAGGCAGGAACTAGATGGACATATGCAGAATCCATCATTGTAATCTAGTTAGCCTCAGACAGACATGATGGCTGCCTTTCATTCATAGACTGAGCCCCCTCCATTCCTTTTTTTCCATGTCTCTTGAATAAATGCTGAGATCTTAGAGAAAGAGGCAGAGCTGGCTCAGAGCATCTTCTAAATCAACATTTCATTAATAAATCACAATAGAAACTGCAACATCCTCCCCCCCAAAATCACAGACCCATCACACATCTTTTAAAATCAAGGCTAAAATCTTAAACCTTGAAACAAAAACATCCATATACAGCAATGGCTTCCATAGCAATTAATTCACAGAATAGCCATTGAGTTATATTAGCAGTTGGAGAGTGGGAGAAATTAATTTATGAATTAATTAATTTAACATGTTTAATGTGCAGTGAGGAGAAACAGAATAGAGGAGTGTGAGCAAAATATAAAATAAAAAGAGATAGACGATACAAAAATGGTTGAATGCACAGTATATGGATATATGTGTGATAGCGTATCACACATTGATATTTAGAACATTAGCATCATATTACATGTAGGCCTATGTCTCTCAATCACCTACATTACATTGCATTATCTGGCCTGGCAGGGAAAATGTTTTTGGTCCAGTGACTGACTGACTGACTGACTGACTGACTGACTGACTGACTGACTGACTGACTGACTGACTGACTGACTGACTGACTGACTGACTGACTGTCACACATCTGCCTGCTTGACAATTTCTTCAATAATTCAGCCAAAATATGCCCTCTCTTCTTTGCTGGAGATTACTATGTCATCAAGTCTTCATGATCACATGGCCATATTCGTCAGCCTCGGCTCCCTTCAGCTCCATTATTCAATCTTCACCTCTCGTCTACCTCCCAGACTCCTGCTTTCCTCCTCCACCATCTTAAACGGGGGGAAAAAATCACAGTCAAACTTTCTCGGTCCAGAAAGAATCACGTCTTCAATGTAGAAATCAAGCAGTTCTGTTCTATAACTATAGTTACAGCCAACTAATCATAGTTGTTCCCAGAAATTGTCCATGTACAGGTACAGCCTAGAATATGATGTTTTGTATTTATAATGACAACAAATAATTCCGTGTAGCACTTTTTTCAAACAAGGTTACAAGTGCTTTGCAGAAAAAAGTTAAAAGAAAAGCATACACTATATGGATCTCCACTGTAAGAAACTGTGTGCACAGAAAGGAAAGGTGTTTTTTTTAGAGCTACACCTAAAGACATCAAGACAACAAAATCCACACTTTGGAAATGCTCAGCGCATTCATATGCTTCATATGGAAAGTGCTCTGACATGAAAAGATTTCTTTTTTTTTTTCTTCTGTGGGCAAAGCTCTTGAGACACTCTTATTCCGCATTTCAATTACTGTCATTAGTTTATTATCTTTTCTGCCATCTTGTCATCATGTCATCATCTCCTCCAGATAATAGTCTTTCAGCATGCTTGGCACTTCTTTTCTCTTCATCTCTCATAATCACTGAAAGAGAACATCCTCTTTTTTCGTCTTGCTGAAGAAAGACCTTAAAAGAGGCAAGGGGACCCCAAAAATAGTCTGGAAATCTAATCGGGTGAAACCAGAGCAGTGCCTTTTCTCCACGTCCTTAGATCCAAGAGGAGTCATCATCCTATCCTAACTCGCTGCCTGTTTCTCTATCTCTCAGAACGCATGCCCCTCCTTTCTCCTTCCCAGAACATCCATCACTCAATGGCCTTTACAGCTGGACTGTTACCACTGCTGCTTCCAACACATTGTTTTCCGGTTACAGTACTACTGACAGGCATGGCTTGTTAATGCAGGGATCTGGATAGAGCTGATAATCACACTCTCTATACTGTATAATAACTTAAAAGTGGCATCTCTCTGTAACGCCCTCATCAGCGGGACAAACAAGGTTTCAGAGATATTATCCTGGCCAAATGGGTCAAATGATTCTTGTTTTGAGCTGCTCCTTCAAACATTGTGCATTTGCAAAATGCAAAATCTGCCACTGCATACAAAGAGATAACTGGCAAACTGCAATTTACAAGGCCTCAAAACACAAAGCGACACAACAGAAGGCACAGAATGGGACACAATGCCCTAATTTTGGATCTACTTAACTTAATGACATCATTTTATGTTGTGTTTTGACTTAGGTTTTGCAATCCAGATGTTGAGTCCAGTTGTGATTTATCTCACAGCATTCCATGCATGCTCTGCCTATCTGCTGATTTAAAGGCTCTGTTTAGCCAAAGGCTATCCTCAATCATTTCTAGATGAAGAAAGTGCAACCTTATGATCCCTCCCAAAATCCTCCCAAAATTAAAATCCTTGCTTTTGTGCAAAAATAATTGTAGTAATATTTATTATGTAACAAATACTGTGATGCATTTGTGTGTCTCTAATATGCATGTTTCCACCGAGCAGAGTGGGATAGATCAGTGAAATAATTTAATCCATCAGGCCGAGAGATTAAACGTTTGTCCACCCACAATAGTGAAAATATCAGATCTACAAGCTTGCCTTATTCATTTAATTTGTCCTTCTTTATTATTATGATTATTATTATTATTATTATTTTGGAATTTCTTAGATTTGTTTGTTGGTTTGTGACACATACAAATTGGTCTATGACCCAAATGGGTCCCGACCCACTGTTTAGGAGGAAGCAGTGGGGTAGATCAATGTCAGCTCACACTGATACAGCCATGACATCATGAAACAGAATATTGACAGTGCCTGATGTATCTCTGTAGCAGAGACCAGACAGACACACACCCTGAAACAGCACCGGTGTTAATGATTCATTCCATCCTTTCCTTATAATGTGAACTCTCTGCAATCATTCCTCCATGAATGAACAGCACGCTATTGCTCATTTACTATTGATAAACACTACACAGAGAGGCCACAGTTATTAGACAGACAAGTCTAGTTCTTCTTTCCTCAAAAACATGCTTTTCATATGCCTTTTGGCCTTTGAATCTGTAATCTTCTCTCCTGCTCTATCTCCCTCTCCCAGGCTTCCTACACTCAAAGTAAAGCTCATTAACAGTTATCAATACTTGATAGAGGTCAGACAAGGAGGTCTGTGGCTGTGTGTGTGTTTGTGTGCGTGCGTGCGTGCGTGCGTGCCTGTCTGCTTACATGTGTGTCTGTGTGTGTGAGTGTTATGTGAAAAGAAGTGGTATTGAGAGATGGAGAGACCAAAATAGCATGTCAGACAGAGTAAAGAGATGGAGGTAGAATCTAATAAGATTTCATCATAAGCAACAATATCCATGACAAACATGACATGGATGAAGGGAGGTGGTCTGACGCTGTGCAGCTCATGAATGAGGAAGGGAGGCTGGGAGGAAGGGAAGAAGGGATGTAGGGGGTGACTGGGCGTTGGTGGAAATATCAGGTTACATCTGCCCCACTCTCCCTGGCTTCTGGTCCATTAACTAATGGATACTCGGTTCTCACCAGGGATGATGCCTGTGGATTTATATATCTGTATTATCTATTATGTATATCTATGTCTGTGGAGTATACCAAGATTAACTGTGCACCCACAACCTGCAAAACCTTACGGAAGGTGTCTTGGAAGATCAAATTTGTGACGTAAATGCTCTGTTCAATAGACCAGTTCATCCAACAAGGAAAGGTGAAACCACCATCTTAAAACGGACATAGCCTATAGGATATGTATATGTGATTTATCCCCATGAATATACAAATGCACTTCTGACATTTCACAATAAGAGCATGTGGCTTACCATTGCAAGCCACAAGCACAAGCATATCAAAGAGCACCATATCAAAATAAAAGCATCCATCAGTTTACAACAATAAGCAATGTACATTTCAGATTAAAACATGAACTAAAAGAATGACCTCAAACTGAGGGCAGAATATATAAGTATAATTCTGGTACACATTTGAAATTACATCATGGCAAGGTAACTGCAAAAAATACACAAAAAGAGGTCTTACCCTTTAAATTAAGTTTTGCCATAATCAGCTCCGTAGCTTTAAGTTGCAGTATTCAGTGTTTCTGTTTCCTATATTCATTTTCAGCCAAGAATGTCCTTTTCGGTGCACCACTATGATAAACTCCCTGTTCACATATCTTATTTGAGTGTTAACCTACATTTTAGTAAATAATTATCATTGCCCCTGGGCCCTGACACAATTGGCCCGGTCTATAGCAGTGGGCATAGTTTTTTGGACTCACAGAAAACTGTCCAATTCATTTTCCCATAGAGATTTACAAAAACATTTATATTAATTATTCTATACCTAGAATCAAGCCAAAACCTTTGATTCTGTGAAGAAGGAAAAAAGCATATTTATGTTTCCAGAGATGAAAACAACAACCTCATTCCCTGTTACATTCTGATATGAGGGTGTGAAGGTAAAATCAATAAAAAGCTGTCCAGAATTAAATTCTGGACTTTTAACTTTTAGCCTCTTTGTTTACCTAGTGTGCAGTGTATGTGTGTACTACACACATAAACACAGACACACACTGTATCCCCGGAAAGCAATACTTCACTTACCCAGGGCATGACTCACATGGTTCAATGTTCACTATCATATCACTATAGGTGGGTGGTGTAAATCATAAGTACAACATTTTACTTCCGTCCGTGAGGCTAAAGCCAGACAGACAAACACACCGATAATGTAATTTTCCCACACCGACCGCAGACCGAGTTAAACAGTCACCGATTATTGTAATGTAGAATAGGGAAGTTAATGAGGGCGTTGTGTTTTATGTGCATGCGTGAGTGAGAGAGAGTTTGTGGTGTTAAGATGGACTGCATTTTGCATTCATGTGCTGCTACATTAGGTATAGCTGTAGTTTGCTCACTGCTCGTGGACATGATGTGAGCCTCTGTTGCATTATTACTCACGCGTTTCTGTTTGTGTGTATGCACATTTATGTGCATTTGCATGTATTTATTGTGCGCAAGTTCCCATTTCCATCACAGCGATAATCTGCAGCGTCCATCTCAGAGGTCTGCTCTCCCTCGCACAGTGGCAGGCTGCACCTGTAGTAGTTATTTATTACTTTAATAACCCCCACACAGCTTTGACATTTCCACAGCTATATAATGGTTTGCTCCAATCAAGGCTAGACAAAATGTCATTTCTCTGAGCACATAAACACACCTGATGACCATCCATCCCTTGGTCTCAATGGTCTTCTAATTTGGTACGGAAATGAAAATGTCAAGAGAGCAACTGGCCCATTCTTTCAGGGATGTACATATGCATAATAATTATTAGAAAATATAACCCATGCTCACCCGAAAAACTACCTGTATTAATCTCCCTCAAAGTTAACATTGTAGATTACTTTTTAAATAGAAAAATAGTTAAATTACTGATCAATGGATTAGATGGAACTGTTGCATCGTCTTAGTTCTGGAGATGCAAGCATAAAACCTCCAGAAGTGATATTGTTGTGTAAAGGCTTCATAATCAGGTTGGTTGGTTATAATAAGGTTGGTATTTGTTAATTTGTTGGAGTCTCAATATATACTTGTGAGGGGTGGACATAACATAGGGCTTATAAAAAATGTAAACAAACTGCCTTGGGAGGGACTATGGAGTCACATACAGTAGTTTTGGCAGTGTAGATAACAATACAGAACAAATGGTGGTAAACTTATTGTTTTGGAAACACTTAAATAATACGTAAATCATCTGAAATAGAATTTCTAATGTGTGTCTCTATGCTGGACAGACACAATCCTCCCACCTTTATCTGCAACTTACAGTAGATTGTCACAGTATTTATCAGTTGGTTTAATAGTCCTTTCACCTGCTGTTAAATTCTTTGAAAGGTTGATTGATCATCTCCATTATGTCTGCAAAATGCAATGGTTCCATTAGTGTCGAGTCAAAAATGACTTAACTGTAACATTTACTGTAAAAGGGAGGTGTTGTGATTTGTTACCAAAATGTCCTGAGGCTTAGCCATTTCTTCTCCCTCCACTCCCACCTTAACACACATAAGTTATATTGCGTTGGGTGTGCAAAATGTGTTGGGCTTTTCCTGTGCATGCAAACTAATGTACATTTTATACACATGTTCAATAGGCCTGAGATCTGCTGTCCTATTGTGGACTGCTAATGTGCCTTAGTAAATCAGTGTCATACATATTCTGAAGAAAACCTGCAGACTGACATTCAGTAATTTATTGGCTCTTGTGATCAAAATAACTGTTATTTAAAAAACAAATCTAGAATTAGTCACAGATGACAACAAATCTTACCATGGACACATTTCTCAGTGCCATTAAACCCATATGTTAACCAAAGAGAATTGCTTATCATACCTTTAATAATCCATCAATGAAAATAGAATCCGCTCGGACACGCAATCCTATATCATTATTGACATGAATAAAACATACATACAACGTTACTTAGGACAGCATCAGTCACCCATAAAAGAACAGGTAGTATCTATCGTAGTTAAAATTGGAGTTACAATAAAGGAGTTGGAGTTACAATACTGATGACATCATCAGTATGCCCACCTTTGGCCATACAAGGGACATGGACTAACATCGCTTGTTGATCTGAAATTTTCTACAAAAGCTCTCCACAATAAGGACGTTGTAGCGGTGGTGGGTGGGCCATGTGCACCTTCAGAGTATGTTTATTTAATTTCCACAAGTTGATGAGAACCACTAATCTATGGCAAGCTACTCCGACCAACGCTTGGAGCCTCTTAGGTGAACCGCATTATAATGACCCAATCACCATGGAGACCAATCTCCGGCAAGGGCTAATGGTGCCAACTCCTGCCTGTCTTTTCAAATGGAAATGAACCCCCGGTCTTCTAACATGGCTAATCGGTGGTAATTAGCCTCACCCACTGGCACTGGTTACCTATGATGCTACTTTCCTTTTTATTAAAGTTATAGCAGAAAACACTCTTGCCATGTGGGTGACCTCCATGAAAAGAGTACTATACCCTACTGTATCTCTTCCCTCTCTCCCCATGCACTGATACTCCGAATGCCGAGGGCATGGTGAAGACTATGTTTTGCTCTCCGTCCGTGTGTGTCCGTGCGTGTGCCCATCTGTGTACAGCTAATCTCCGGCACTGTTACTTTGTACTCTGTACGACTTCATGTATATTCTCTTTTTTGTTCTTCTCTACCATAAATCTGTTATTTGGCTGTGTGTGTGTGTGTGTGTGTGTGTGTGTGTGTGTGTGTGTGTGTGTGTGTGTGTGTGTGTGCGCGCGTGCGTGCGTGCGTGCGTGCGTGCGTGCGTGCGTGCGTGTGTGTGTGTGTGTGTGTGTACATACATATGTGCTTACATGCCTGCGTTGGTGCCAGACATGTGCAGGGCACTTAGCTGCCCTTTTGCCTCAAAGTGCCTTTTTTATGGCCTGCTCAACATCCGCGGTCAATGACATGGTGCAAGTTATTGTGGAACATCTGGCTCCATTAGCATAAGACATCCATTGGCCTATTACATTTCTGGTGTGAAATGGCACAAGGGCTGCAGCTATTTCTGAAATTGACACAATGTACTGTAGGACTGTGCATGTTTTTTGTAACTATTTTTTTTTAATAATTAGGGTGAAACACAACCTGAAGATGTCATCAAGTTGGGTTGCACCATGTTTGGGGATTTTTTTCCCCCAGACCTCCATTTCTAGCAACACATTATGTCCATATAAAATCTCTAAGGTATTATTAATAAAATAGTATAATTTTGAAAACTGATGAATTCCCCTTACTTGTTTTCTGTTTTTCAGGTGTGACAGGAGTGGTGCACATTGATGCAAATGGTGACAGAGAGACTGACTTCGCCCTCTGGGACATGGACACCAACACAAGTACCTTCCAGGTCCTAATTACAAATACCCTACAAGATAATGATGTCATCAGTTGATGTGGATATCGATGTTCATATGGACATTCGTAAGGGTTATATTTGCTATACTGAACTTCATGCTGAGCCATGAAAATTAACCAGAATATTATGGGATCTTATTTTGTCTTTGTCTGTTCACCAGTCATCCCCACCATCACCCAGTGTGTATAGGTCTGACATACATAACATTATTGGCATAAGATTATTGCCAACCACATCTCTATAGTCATGATCAATACGAATCTGTCCGATTTCCCATAATCCACCCTGACCAGCTAAGATTGCCTTCCATGGTTAGCAGGATTGGTCCATTTTGGCATTTGAACAAAATGACTGAAATTATGAACACAGCATGAAATTCATGTGAAGTTCTGCATACCAGGCAGAGGACAAAAAAACTTTGATGTTGAATGCCATCAAAGGCATCAGAATAAATGGAACCCTTTTCACATTGGTCTATTGTAGCGCCACCAGGAGACCACAATAAACTAGTACTACTTGGCCTGTTGGAGACCTCTGCACTGAGGAGCACTTTTTTCCAAGTCTGGATCTTTTTTTGGGTCCTCAACACTTTTCTTTTCTCAGTCACTTGCTAGACTTTTCACTTTCTCACACCTTTAAATAAGCCTTTTTTGTTCTCTTAGTTTCTCTTCGCTATCTTCTAACTTAATAACCCTCTCTGCTATGATTGAGCCAGAGATTTGTAAAGTCTACTAGACGACTTATTCTGTATACTCAACTCCAGGTCTGTGTGCTTTAGACAAGAGCTCCTAATCCTCTGTACATTGAGAGTCTGTCTGTCAACCGGGCTTCAAACAAAACCTTTTTATGCTGTAACTCTACCAGAGAGCTCCAGATTCCCCTTTCCACTGTAACTCTGGTAAAATCTAATCTCCCAGTCTGAAAAGCAAGCATGTCATAGCCTGTACTTATATGTTTTTATTGTTATTGGTCTCAGTGAGTATTCAATTTTCACCTAGATATTCTTTCTCAATTCATTGTTGCTCATCGTTTAAAAATGAGACAAACATAATAACTTCTGATGGTAGGCTATTTATGGTTTCATTACGGAAACATAGCAGGTAATTTAATTCCTTGGGTGACAAAAAAAGAGTCCAGGTTTCTTTGAAGGCTTTACAAATGGTCTCTTACAGATATTTACAAATAGAAAATACCATTTTGTACGAACAGCAACTGCATTGAATGTTAATAATAACAATAAAGAACCAAATCAGTTTTAAGGTTTGTCACTCAGGTCTGGTCACTCAGTCAGTCGCTTCATGTTTTGGCCAAGCATTCTCATACTTTATTTCTTGTTTTATTGGATTGTTTTTCAGATCGTGTCAGTGTACAGCAGCTCAGAGGAGCATCTGACAGCCGTGCCAGGAACCTTCCTCCATTGGCCAGGGGGTGCTATTCCTCCTGACATCCCTCCATGTGGCTTCAAGAATGACAACCCTGTCTGCCTGGCAAGTCAGTATAAGTAGACAACTACTGACAGCTTAATGCAAGACAAAAAAGGATATTGCAGCTGCAATTTCACTGATTTTTATAAGCCAGTGGTTCCCAAAGTAAGGGTCCTTGAGGGAGGTCAAAGATGGGACCCCAGATAAATGTTAGTTTGGAACCAAATCCACTTGGTTCCATTTGTACACTTTTTTGTACATTTGTACATAGTTAAATTGACAATGATTTTACAATATCCCAGAGATACAAATGTCCTTCTGGGCTAATTTGTGTCAATCTGGGAGTTCTTGAGACCAAGTTTGACAACTACTGTTGTAAAGCAGTACATGCAGTACAGCACAGTATGTATAGTATAGGCTTACCCTGTGTCTGACCCCGTCCCCTTCTCTCTCAGAAACGATCACTATCCATCAGATGGTGTCCATCGTTGTGTTCTTCATCATCATCATGATCACCATCACCGTCTTCATATACAGGTGAGAGAGTTTGCTCCCTGTTGTCCGAATCAGAGGTCACTGGTGACAGTCATCATTTCAAATGTCAGCTATTGTCAGCTATTTCTCTCCCTCTCTCTCTCTCTCTGTCTCTCTCTCTCTCTCTCTCTCCCACGAACACACACACACACACACACACACACACACACACACACACACACACACACACACACACACACACACACACACACACACACACACACACACACACACACACATACAAACAGGAAGTTAAAGTTGGAGAATGAATTAGTGGCTCAACTGTGGAGGATACATTGGGAGGATCTTCAGATGAGTAACCTGGAAAAGGTTCTGCGCAGTGGGAGCAAGCTTACCCTCTCTCTGGTCAGTACACATCGTACAAGCAGTATGGTAGCCATGCATGTACACACTCACACGCATAAGCACATGCACACGGGAATGTATCAGCAGTGGCCCAGAGCCTCTCTGATGACCATAAATCTCCCTCAGCCGAGAGGCAGTACCCCTTTAGGCTGCTGGTTAAGATGTGGCCAAGGGCCCGATTTTCGTCACATGCCCTGTCCGTGACGCGGCCCGCAGCCCGCAATAAATTCCCTTAATGCTATTGTCGTCACTTTCTTCTTCCCTTAGCCACTATTCCTTATGCCGGCACCTTTATTTGCGGCTGGAGGTGTGGTCATAGGCGTGTTTGTCACGCAGTCCATTAAGTTGTTAATTTTGTCAAATAAATTTGGGAAAAAGATAACGGTTCAAAAGCACCCGCTAACCTATACCATGTACCCAGTTTGAGAAGGCAAAGCGCACCTGCGTCCGCATGGAGATGTCCAAATGGAACAGCTGCTGCATCAGTTCACTTCATCTCCTTATTTATTGATTGTCCTATAAACAGCTGTAGATTGCCTCGTTCACTTCATTGTGTTCATTGTGTTTAGGTAAGCTATGTAATTGTCTGGTTAAAGACATTGATTAACTTGTGTATTGCTGCAGCTGATTCAGTTTCATGTGTTTCACCGTATTCCCAATAGATACATTTCGCTTGATCCTGTTTCGTAGAGAGGACATACACGCATATTCCATACCAATTGTCCATATAGCAAATGAAAGATTGATGTTTGGCAATCACACAGCACTTATAAGAATATAAGAAATGGCCCAAAGATTTATCAAAAAGATAAGTTCTCGGTGGCACATATAATATAGTTTGCACGCACGATATAGCAAAGAAAACATGATATTTGCTGATCATATAGCAATTTGAATTGTAAGTGATATCATATCGTAAATGATCTATAATTGACCGAGATATGATCTTTTGAAAAGAGTTTTGGGTGCATGAAGATCGAGCAAACAGCTAGGCTGCGGGCAGAGACATGGAAGTACTTAGGAGCCATTTAGGCATAACAGGAAAAGATATGGGATGGATTAAAGGCAATGGCAGGACCAACACAGAATGGTGAAAGCTAGAAACGCACAATAAGAGGTGTTTAAGGAAAATAAGATGGTAATGGAAATTACAACTTTATCGTGGGAACGCTAAATAAATATTAGTGTTTCAGTGTGATATTAATAGTGGATGTGTGTCTTGCGTGTGTGTGTGTGTGTGTGTGTGTGTGTGTGTGTGTGTGTGTGTGTGTGTGTGTGTGTGTGTGTGTGTGTGTGTGTGTGTGTGTGTGTGTGTGTGTGTGTGTGTGCTTGCGTGCGTACATGTGTGTGTGTGTGTATGTGTGTGTGCGCGCAGAGAGGCTCCAACTATGGCTCCCTAATGACAGGGGATGGAAACTTTCAGGTGTTTGCCAAAACTGGATACTATAAGGTCAGTTTGTGCTAAACTTACATTGTATGCTGAGAGAGAGAGAGAGAGAGAGAGAGAGAGAGAGAGAGAGAGAGAGAGAGAGAGAGAGAGAGAGAGAGAGAGAGAGAGAGAGAGAGAGAGAGAGAGAGAGAGAGAGAGAGAGAGAGAGTCTCCTGACATGTATTGTAATTCCTTGTAATCCTCCAGGGAAACATTGTGGCCATTAAATATACCAACAGGAAACGCATCGAGCTCACCAGGAAGATCCTGTTTGAACTGAAACACGTGAGTATCTGATGTCTGTACTATACAGTATGTGTTTGAAAGTCTTTGAACTCCAATAACAAAGAGCTGCTTGCAAAGAACATAACAAAGAAATACATCATCATTTTTGTTACAACTTAAAGGTCTGGAATGGAAAAAGTCAGGACATTTTTGAGTTTGAATAATTAAGTATTCAATCAATCAATCAATCAGTCAGTCAGCCAATCAATCAATCAATAAAAAAAAGCCGTAGAACAGTCAGCATGATGACAGCCATATATAGTATATTTATTTGTCTCCTGAGAATCCAAAGGTTCCCCTTCTAGCATCAAAGTGGCCTTGAGAAAAACAATGAACAACATCTGCCCACAGTGGGCGAAATGCAGAGGTCAAAGTCATGCATTCTTGTATTTACCTTCTTTACTCTTTCTCCCCCCCTCTCACCTGTTGGCATAGATGAGAGATGTTCAGAATGAACATCTTACACGATTCATTGGAGCCAGCATAGACACACCAAACATCTGTATCATCACTGAATACTGTCCTAGAGGGAGTCTACAGGTATTGTATCTTCACTGAATACTGTCGCAAATGGAATCGGCAGGTAATGCATGCCTTTTCCTATCTTTCTGTCTTAATCTGTTTCTCTAGGCACTTCCCTTTCTCCTTCTCATTCTCCCATCCCATCCCCTCAGCCTCTGCCCCGACTTTCTTTCTTTCTTTCTTTCTTTCTTTCTTTCTTTCTTTCTTTCTTTCTTTCTTTCTTTCTTTCTTTCTTTCTTTCTTTCTTTCTTTCTTTCTTTCTTTCTTTCTTTCTTTCTTTCTTTCTTTCTTTCTTCGGATGCTTTTTTTTTGCAAATGTTGAAGTTGTAAACGCATGTGTTGTTGCTTGGATCAACATCAGCTCTGCTCCAGGTCTCAAGAGGGACGCGATAATGCAAACGCACAACAAAAAGTTAAACAAAACCCAAGTCTGGTGGATCGCAGGCGTGTTCGGGAAACAAACAGGGGCACAACTAATTAGCGGCACTATGCTCACGTAAATGTGCTTGCGTTATCGCAAGTGTGTTTTATCACTCCTTATTTGAAAGGCCCTTTACACTTGACATTGCTCTATATCTATCTATCAATGTGTAGCTCATTGTATGCATGCTCTCTGGCTTAACATTGTCTTAATTTTGTCTTTAGGACATTTTAGAGAATGAAAGCATCACTCTGGATTGGATGTTCAAATACTCCCTCATCAATGATATAGTCAAGGTACCTTTCTTTATGATATTATATCTACCACATACTGTACATTACACTCTATCTTTTTCTTAGGAAACTCATTCGTGCATTAGTTGTTCTCCACATCTCCACATTATTGAAACCTACTTCAATAATAAGTCTTGCATTACATTCCCTTTGGCATGAGGAGAACATTTCCACTGTGGATGCAAACTGCAAACAAGTACAGAGCTAAATAAAACATCAGGTGACAATAGACAATCAGTGAGTCATTGGACAATGGACATTACTATTTATGACCTGTTGTTGTGCTGTCCTCTACATTTGCAGTGCTCATCTCTGTCTGTCTGTCTGTCTGTCTGTCTGTCTGTCTGTCTGTCTGTCTGTCTGTCTGTCTGTCTGTCTGTCTGTCTGTCTGTCTGTCTGTCTTAGTATATTGCCTTGATGCAGTATGTGTATTGTATATTGATTTTAATACCTGTGTATGGCAATTGTGTTTTCTCTACAGCTTGTGTTTCAGTACTGTAAAAGATGCTTCAGATAGATTAAATGTAATTGTGACTGTCTCTCTCTCTACTTAGGGCATGGCCTTTCTTCACAACAGTGTCATTAGCTCACACGGCAAGCTTAAGTCCAGCAACTGTGTGGTTGACAACCGTTTCGTACTAAAGATCACAGACTACGGCCTGTCCAGCTTCCGCTCTGAGAACGACGCCACAGAAGATGCACATGCATACTATGCCCGTAGGTCTTCATGTTCTCACACTTGTGAAGACACATTAAATCTTCTGTTTAGAATGTCACATGTTAATGTACCGTAGGAAGTGCCTGTCTAGTGTAGTTAATAAGGGTGTAACTAATCAGTAATCAAAAATAGCAATAACACAACATGCAACTTGAGAACAAAGGGGGTCTACCAGCCACCTAAGCGTAAAGATCCTTTCACACCAAAGTGTCATGACGTTTTTAACTTTAACTCCTGCACGCTGACGCAAGTTGACCCACGTTGTCCCAAGCGATTCAATGCATGTAAGTCAATGGACCTATCACACCAAAGGGTCAAGACTGTTTGGACACCAGAGGGTCACTGTTTGCATGATGACCCTTTGGTGTGAAAAGGGCTGAACATAGCTAGTCCGGTACATAACAGGAACAGGGACAATAACTGCAGAAGGGATAGACACTGGAGCAGCTCAGACAGTTGAAACCTTTTATGTTTGACAGAATTGACTGACATTTTGATCTTTCATGCTTCCTCCTGAGGAAGATTGAAAAATCAAAACATCAGTTATGTCTTGATAAAACCTGAGCTGCTCCAGTACTTATCCCACTGCATACAACAGTTTGATTTGCGATTCCAAGTGACCTTTCCACAAATGTTTTTCACTCCCTTGATTCTTATCCATCCTCATTGCTCATTGCTCCTTCCTTTCTCCCTTTGCCTTTCACCCTCCTTACCCTACATTTCATTTCATATAGCTTACTTCCTCTACGCCTCTCCACCTCCTCCCTATTCTTTTCAATTTAAAGGAGCTTGAATGGCATGAGAAAACATACAGTATATTACCAAGTATATTACCAAAAAGTGGAACAAAGGAATATTCATATTCACCTTTGCCACAACTACAAGCAAGTTATTAAAATGCACTGCACAGGGATACAGACAATGATTTCCATTCCACTTCCATTAGACATATTTTTCCTGTCGCAACAGCTCACAAATCTTGCTGCTGTTGCTTGTATCGTTTTCTTTCTTGTCTTCCTGTAACTGCCGAGTCCCGACCATCTACCTCATGTTGCTCCCTGTGTTCAAACCCTGTTTTCTCCCTCCTCGCTGCTGCCAGGGAGGTTATGGACTTCTCCGGAGCTGTTGAGGATGGAGAATCCCCCACTGGCCGGTACACAGAAGGGAGACGTCTACAGCTTTGGCATCATCCTCCAGGAGGTGGCTCTGCGCCGTGGAACATTCTTCTTGGAAGGGGAACCCCTCAGTCCCAAAGGTACTACTGCGGGAACACATTCACATAACATACAGTACAGACTGTACAAAGCACTAACACACCAGTAAGATGCTGCGCATCTTACAAAGATGCTACGCATCTTACTGGCACAACAACAAACAATGTTGCCCCTTCATTGTCATGATTTGGGTATACTGTATATTGTATATACTGTTTGTTTTGGTGTTGCAAACGCAGTGAGCCAGATGACATATGTAAGCCAGGCAAAAATAGAGAACTCTACTGTATTTATGGGAAGCTGTCAAAATTGCACTTCAGTTCAAGTATTTGGGAACCGTTTTCAAAAGTTCATGCTTAAAAACACATTTAAGTGTTTGTGGTTGTGTGAATTTAGACTGCTCAACATTGTAGTAAATGCGGTATAGCTTTCATAGGATTTACTTTAATCATGTTACTGTTACAATTGCTAATGCCTTCATTATAGCTTGACTTGTCTTTCACCTCCGCATATGGGACATTACCATCGCTATGGAGACTAGATTCAAATGGGCATTCATGTTATAAATAGATCCTGGGTCAACTGCTGTTCGTAATGGACTGTCGCAGACCTATGTGCACACCTCCACACATCCAACTCTATGATGTCTCTGTGTTTGATGTGTGTTGGACACAGTTGTTATGGTATATTTTCTCATTTCATAAGTAACAGATGCTCACGGCTCCAACGACTGGTCCCTACTCCCTATGTCCCTATGTACAGTATGTTTGGAGTATGAACAGCTGCAGTACTGCTGGGTGACCTAAAGTAACACTGTTGGGCAATATAAAAAACACACAAATGTGTTTTTAAGCATGTACTTTTGAATACGGCTCCCCAATACTTGAACTTAAGTGAAGATTTGACAGCAAGCTTCACTTCTAGTTGAGTAATATTTCACCAGGAGTAAGGCTATCTATAGGCCTACATTGACTAAGCACTGTCCGATAGTAACAGTTACATACAAACCAATGTACTGACTATACCATTGATTGGGCAAATAGAAAGCTGAGGAGATATTGTGACTCTGATCTGTGAAATGAGAGATTTGGGGGCGATATTTTAGTCTGCATT
Organism: Benthosema pterotum; assembly: GCA_039105355.1. NCBI lineage: Eukaryota > Metazoa > Chordata > Actinopteri > Myctophiformes > Myctophidae > Benthosema > Benthosema pterotum. The sequence continues at coordinate 16,694,455 of CM076967.1, read as the reverse complement.
GTGACAGAATGTGAATGAAATGAATTAGAGCTAGGTCATGTCACAGTTGTCTGCAATAACACTGAAAACAAACAGATTGTGTGTGTGTGTGTGTGTGTGTGTGTGTGTGTGTGTGTGTGTGTGTGTGTGTGTGTGTGTGTGTGTGTGTGTGTGTGTGTGTGTGTGTGTGTGTGTGTGTGTGTGTGTGTGTTTATCCACATTGATCAGCGAATCATGAAAGACAAGCCTTTGTTCCATTAGAATCTGACCCGCTCCCAAGAACAGCCATATCCCTCATATCACTTTCTAAATATAGTATGAACTTCAATGATATTCCACATCTATTCTAGTTCATAATATATTAGGAAGATGGAGAGCAGGCAGATTGGATATCAACTGATATCGAATGGATGTTTTGATCAAGCTCATGTGCTCTACACTGCAATCAGGCTACAGTACAATACAGGCCGAATGTGATTTGAATGAACTCCAGAGTGCTGAGTGATTTGGGATTTGCACAATGCCACTAATTGCACACATGGGCTATGCTTCTGGGAGTTCTGTAAAAGATCCAAGCGAATAAAAAAAGTAACAACTTAATTTCCCATAGATGTTTTTGGGGGGAGGGGCTTTTTGGCTGCTGTCGCTGTTTTCCCTGATTCCTAAATCCAAGTATCCCCTTTAGGGAAGTGGCTTCCAAACCTTTCAACTCGAGACCCAAAATAGAAATTTGATATTTTCCATACTGACATGGCTGACATTAAGGCACCCATGATAGAGACTGTCAACTCGGTTGAGTTGACGCTTGCATGCATGGCAGAGATGGATGCAGAGATGGATACATGCATGCATAGATGCCAACAGCACATACATTGTATGTACATATACTGTAAGAATGCATTACACACATACTGTGACATAGATAACAATAAAAAGAAAGGTAGAATTTATATTATACTAACGACACTCATACCTGTCCCTTCCCTTCGGCAGAGATTATCGACCGAGTGATACTTGGAGAGTGGCCCTCCCTGAGGCCATCCCTCGACCCCCAGTGCCACAGTCCTGAATTAGGCCAGTTGATGCAGCGCTGCTGGGCAGAGGAGCCCACTGAGAGGCCTGAGTTTAACCACATCAAAATACTGCTCCGAAAACAAAACACGTAAGTAAACTTTTAACTAGAATGGCAGAGCGCAGTGGCTGCTTGAAGTCTTGTGTCCACCTTGTGCACTAGCTGAAAATGCATCTCCTAAAATACCTGCACTTCCAGCCCAGCGTTGAAAATATGTCAACTCTGGTGGGCAGATAAATTTGGCCTGTGTGAATATGCATCATAGATGCTCAGAGCATCATCACACAATTTAAATTTGCGGTGCTCCTGTTCCAAACAAGTACAAACTGTCTTCCATTCTAGAACTGAGGGTATTTTGACATGTTCAGGTGGACTGAAGAGACCCATAACGGCCAGCATACATACTGTATTTCTGCCTTTGTTTCTCTTATTCTCTTGTGTGCCTCACATAGAGATAAGCATGACCTTCCTGCCTGTGAGAGACAGGGGCACTTAAGAATACTACACCTGAATATACCTGAATATCTTTCTGTCCACGTGTGTGTGTGTGTGTGTGTGTGTGTGTGTGTGTGTGTGTGTGTGTGTGTGTGTGTGTGTGTGTGTGTGTGTGTGTGTGTGTGTGTGTGTGTGTGTGTGTGTGTGTGTGTGTGTGCGCGCGTGTGCGCGTGCGCGCGTGCGTGAATGTGAAGGGAGTCCAGAACCAACATCTTGGACAACCTGCTGTCCCGTATGGAGCAATATGCCAACAACCTAGAGGAGCTGGTGGAAGAGAGGACCCAAGCCTACCATGAGGAGAAACGCAAGGCGGAGGCCCTGCTCTACCAAATCCTACCACAGTAAGAAATAGATTTGTTATAAATGTTACCATAATCACTGTCAATTAAACACTCACAACAATCACTGTACATCACTAATGTTTACCTGAAAAGTAAGCCCATCTTGTAATTTGTTAAGGTGCAACCCTCAAATAAGTTTGACTAAGCCTTGAATGCGACCTTGAACATTTTGATAAGAACATTTATCACTCGACCAACCGTTCACCAACAGACAGATGGACAGACATACATTGCTACCCTTCCTTTCCTCCTCCAGTTCTGTAGCAGAGCAGCTGAAGCGAGGGGAGACAGTCCAGGCAGAAGCATTTGACTCAGTCACCATCTATTTCAGTGATATAGTGGGATTTACTGCTATATCCGCTGAGAGCACACCTCTGCAGGTAAGTAGAGGAGAATAGAACAAAGCAAAACCGAGCTGAGAAAAGCAGTTGGTCATCAAACATGTACAGTATGTACTTCAGAAACATGGTGAAAAAGGAGAAAAACAATAGATACAAACAGAACAAAGAGAAAAATACTGTTTTATATAATTTTATATTAATACTGTTTTTACATGTCATTGACATTTTGTAACAATGATTTATATTACTATTACTCTCGAAATCTCAGTTATGTCATGCTCTCATAGCTACAGCTATAACCTGGAGAATCAATGACTGTTTGAATCAAATTACTGAAGATATTAGCAAAGGCTATGATAAAGTTGAGGTTAATTTCTCAACAAACTCGCATAACAAGGAAACTGGCTGTGAAAACGTCTTTTCATGTGCCATACAACCAGTGATGGGCAAGTTACTGGGAAAATGTAGTAACCTGCACTACTTGTTACTCTCGAAAAAATGTAGCTAAGCTACACAACAAGCTATCCCTAGTAAATTGTAGCAAGATACACTACAAGCTACATGACAAAAGTAGCTTGATGTAGCTTGCTACATCAACACTAGATATATAAAAATATATATCTCAACTTAATGTACAACTTTCTGAATAATAATCATAATAATAAAATAATATCAACAAATGTGTATTATGTATATTAGAGGGATGTATATTTTAGGTTTTCTACCCATTAAAAATGAGCGGAATTTGAAAATGTTTGCGGGAAAATGTAGTAAGTTACAATCCTTGTTACTCAAAATAAGTAGTGTAGCTTTACTACAAGCTACTTGAAAATGTAGTGTAGCTTCACTACAAGCTATTCACTACAAGCTATTCCCAGAACAAATGTAGTAAGCTACACTACAAGTTACGGGAAAATGTAGTTAAGCTATGTAGCTTAGCTACTTGTAACAAGCTACTGCCCATCACTGCATACAACTGTAAATAACGAGGCTGTTGAATGAATGTTCAGTAGGATAAGCTTTGAAGAATTCCCCACCATGTATGAACTCGTTTTATATCTGTCAACCCTTCAGGTGGTGACCTTGCTGAATGACCTGTACACCTGTTTTGATGCCATTATTGACAACTTTGATGTTTACAAGGTAAAGCTGGCATACGGAGACATGAATGCATGATACAAACTTTGTAAGCCAATATATGTCAATAAACAAGCATAATACACCCACAATGCACCCAATGTGCCCACTAAAGCAAGATGCGTTTTAGAACTAGAACTGCAGTCTGATGATTGCCAACTTGCACAGTGCACAAAAGTACACAAGTAGGCCATGGCCCACCTATGTGCAATGCACAAGTTGGCAGAGCGACGGCACAGAGGGCAAGTACCCACAACAATACTGAAGATATCTTAATTTACCTAACCATTATACCATCAACTAAACCAGCTAATCAACATTCTTAAAAAGCAGCCCAGTGTGGTGGTCAGTATTTTGGGTGCATACTGACCTGCGCAAACCAATTGCAGTATTATTACTTATTATTCATTTGTTCAATTAAAATACTTGTGAGACCACATAAAAGTCACATTTACAGTAATTTAAGACTGGCTTAAAATACGTCCAATAGTAATTCATTTACATTGTCAAGTTCAGATAGATATCACTGTTGTCCTGTTGCCACTTCATCCTGCATAAATATGGAATGGATGACCTGTCCAACTGTGGCGCAATAATGTCTAATGGTATGTCCCTTAAAGCAGTGGTTTTCAACCAGTGGTCCGGGGACCACCAGTGGTCCTTGAGAGGGTTCCCGGTGGTCCCCAGCTAAGTTGGTTGACCAGATGTTCCCCCATTCTGTGTTGACCAGGGTAAAAATGAACCAAGAGTTAAAATAATCATCATCTTAATAAGCTCAAGTCTGCACAACAGGAAGATTAATGGTCATAGACAGAAGCAAAATAAATCTTGGGTCTTAGTCTTGGGCTCTGTGGGGCTAAAATGTCCTCAAATGGTGGTCCGTGGCTCAAATGCTGAATAAATGGTGGGCCCTGGTATCAAAAAGGTTGAAAACCCCTGCCTTAAAGTTTTGATAACACTGCTTGTGTTGTGCTGCCCCCAGGTGGAGACCATCGGTGATGCATATATGGTAGTGTCTGGTCTGCCTGTGAGGAACGGTAAACTCCATGGTAGGGAGATTGCACGCATGGCCCTGGCCCTGCTGGATGCAGTCCGCACGTTCAAGACCCGCCACCTACCTGACCAGCAGCTCAAACTACGCATCGGAATCCATAGTGGTAAGATAGGTGTTGCTGTGTGCGTTTTATTTGAACCTGCTTCTTCTCAATGGCAAAAACAATCTATTTGAAGAACAATAAATGCTTGAGTTGAGTTCACATTTACCAGATAATCTCTGTTATTTTTTGGTCTGTTCTTCATCTATACTGTACATTGCCTGTGCAATTAATTGTGTGTGTGTGTGTGTGTGTGTGTGTGTGTGTGTGTGTGTGTGTGTGTGTGTGTGTGTGTGTGTGTGTGTGTGTGTGTGTGTGTGTGTGTGTGTGTGTGTGTGTGTGTAGGGCCAGTGTGTGCTGGTGTGGTGGGTTTGAAGATGCCTCGCTACTGCCTGTTTGGTGACACCGTCAACACCTCATCTCGCATGGAGTCCAATGGAGAGGGTGGGTCCACTCCGCAATATCCATTTCAGGATGCTGACATTATTTGTACTTTGGTAACAATGTCTAGTGCAGTGCCATTTTTATTAGGCAGCCATAATGTTTTATTCAGAATCACATTAAGCACAATCCAATTATGACTGTTTGTTTGTCTGTAGTACTGCGTTCACTCAGGCAGATGCAACACTATACAACGATGCAAAGCTATACTATGTATTTAAAGCTTTTGCAGCAGCTACAAACATTGGATGCAGCTTTGTTACGGTAACTTTGCATCTGCCCCTGTGAACACAACATAATATGTAGTGTGTACTATATTATACAGTATCTATGCCCATGGTTGCGTAGATATGTATGTATGTATGTATTCACATTTGTTTGACCAGATATGTCTGAAGGCATGTATTCTGCATACATCCACATGCATGTCTGTGTAGTTTCGTGAATCTGTTTTTCTTGTCCTCCATGCAGCCCTGAAGATCCATGTGTCATCAGCAACCCGTGATGTGCTACAGGAGTTCAACTGCTTCCAACTGGAGCTGAGGGGAGAGATCGACGTCAAGGGCAAGGGCAAGATGACCACCTATTGGCTTCTGGGAGAGACTGACAACGACAGCCAGTGACTTAGCAAATAAGCAACATCAGATGGTAGAGAAAGGGAATGAAGGAGATGAGGACATGGACACAAGGGAAAGAAGAGAAAGAATGGCCCAAACATGGATGAAGTAAACTCTCAAAGAACTGAACAGGGAGAGGCAGGAATGGAAAAAACTGACAAACAATGGCAGCGTGAGTGTGGATGTGCCTCACATATGACAATGACATTAAAGGAAGAACACTTCACAGGATCAAGGGACTGTGTTTGAGAAGAATTAGGCAAAAGGAATAATTGTTCTAATGGAGCCATTGTTCTTGTCATTACATCCAATCCACATCAGCCCTGTGTCCTGTATGTCTGTATGTCCTTTTCCCCCCTTCATGTCTCTGTTTTCATGTACTACCACTTGTATTTTGGGGGTCGAATCTTAATGGGAAGATCAGCTCAAGATGGCCTTCTGAAGGACAGAAGATGCACTTTGTATACATTCTGATGACATCTAGTGATCAAATAATGTAACTGTGTGCATACAACACCACATCATCATTATCCTCTAGGTTAAAGTACGAGGTAACATCAGAAAAAAGAGTAGTGAGTACTAGTCCCCAGGTGTAGATCATGGAAAGGGATGGATACCTGTCTGTTTTCACTGTGAAAGAAGTCATTGCACCCATTTGCCTTGTTAACTTAATTTTGTTTGTTAAAATGCACTAGATTTTCAAATAACAATTATTGTGTGTCCATCCTTCCACCCATCCATCCATCCATCCATCCATCCATCCATCCATCCATCCATCCATCCATCCATCCATCCACCTCATCTGTAGTCAGGCCGCAGGGGCAACAAACCCTGACCATAACCTTAACCCCAAGCGCAACATGGAACCACTGCAACGACTGAACTCACCTCTAAAGGAGATGCCAGCCATAATTTCGGACGATTGTATCCGCAGCTTCTTTCTGTCCTGACCTACAGTTCATGACCATATGGTGAGAGTATAAGATTGCTCGATAGACAGAGATCTTTGCCTTCTGGCTCAGCTCTTTTTCGCAGTAAAGTGACTGTAATACCACCCGTGCCACTCTGATTCAATGGCTGATCTTCCCCTCACTCGTGAACAAGACCCTCTTTCACCTGGGGGAACTCATTTCTGTCTTACTTATTCAGAGCAACACAAAATTAATGTTTGTCTCACTGTACACATCTTAAACAATGGTTTGAAAACCATTTATTGTCAATGTATCTTCTGGAAAGATATTTGGAGTTCAAGAGAATCACTATTACAGCAGCACCAATATATTATAATCTAAAGTAGTTGTATTTTCTATGTCAAAGACCTGTATCGGTAGTGTCACAGAACAGCACCCATGGATGTGGTAAGCAGTGGGTGTAACCACTGGGACAACTTACCACCTTGACGAATGTACCAAACAGTTTTCCTAACCTACTTTAAACCATGAATTTGAATGAACTACTCTTGTCAACAGCAGCAATCAACTGTGGATTAAACAAGTATTTCTTTGGAAAGGATCTGCATTGATGAACTCATTTGTATAAAATAATCTCCTGCAGCAGATATTTTGTTATAGTGCCATATTGTTTGTGTGGGAGCATCTCACCACAGAGATCTACCTGAAGAGTCGTATTCCAAGATGCAATATACTGTATAGATGTGTGTTTTTTTGGAGAAGAAAATCAACTCTTACATTTTATTATTCAATATCTCTAAAATATAAACGTCAACGAGCAGTGTTGTTAGTAACGGATGGAAGTTGAAAGTTAGCTCTCTATCCTATGTAATAATTCTATGTTTTTTTTGTTTGGATTTTCTTTTCTGCTCTTGATAATTCTAACAAAAGGCAGATTACATTTTTCAGAGGATGGCTGCTAGACATTGGAATTGAAGTTGACTCAATGTTTGTTTTACCTCAAGTTATCTACTATCTAATGCCTTTTAAAACCTTCAGTGGTTGCATTGTGTATGCAAATTGTGTCAGTGATGGTAACCCATCGTTATTAGTTATAAAACCAGCAGTGTTGTACTGTGCATTAGTGACCTGGATAGAATGTTGTCCAAAATCTCTCTAGGTGTGTCTCAAATTTGTTTTAACCACCAACCGTAAAGCTGCACATTGAAATATACAGTACATTTACCATTGATGACAATATTATCATCTGTAGTTTTTATGTGGTGTGTTGGTGAGGGGGCAGTCAGGATTGTCCTTCCACTTACAAAATAAAGGTTATAATGTACACAAAGCATAGAGTTATGGGTTATATGTTTGTATTTGGGTCTGACTGAGGTGGTTACATTATTTCTGGCCCGGGGTCTCTCTCTCTCTCTCTCTCTCTTGTGCACACGCGCGCGACACACACACACACACACACACACACACACACACACACACACACACACACACACACACACACACACACACACACACACACACACACACAGATTGATGTGCAAATGTATTTGCTCCTAGGAGTATGCCTACAAACTGGAGTTGTCAGCTGTCATGTCAGTTTGCTTGTTTGGGGAACAAGCGTTGTAATATAATCATGAAACCACATGGTGGCAGTAGATGACAATACCTGCCATTCAGTGACAAATGATGTAGGCCTACTAGGCCTTCCAACAGACACTAATACTAATCTCTGTAATCATTTAGTAAAACTAGAAGCACAAGCTTATTTTGTAGTTATGACACGTTTCACGTATCACACTTCAAAACCTCCTTTGTGAAGACCGCTCACATTCATTGTTTATGGGCACCCTCTGTCGGTTGAACTTGAAATATGTCGAACAGTTCAACGACCGCCATACAGTCCCTCATCAAAGGAAGTGACTAAGCACAAGTTATTATGAGCATGCTAAATTATTTATCTCCCTTCTTTATTACAGTCTGTGCAACATTCTGAAGAGAAATGTGTTAAACTAAAGGGCCGCCCATAAATCAGAGAATAATTTCCTTCAGATGATATTACAAGTTACTGCATTCAACATAGTAGTAGTAGCACATTGCAAATTGGTAATTTGGCTGCAGTATTTTGCCTACTGATGGAAAGCAGTTTTGGGAAAATGGAAATATTACTTTAACTAAGTATTTCAGGTTTTGTAGCCTATGGTTCTATTGAACTAGATATGTAGATTAAGTTTGTATATGTAGGTATTTTTTGTTTATTTCCATATTTTGGTATTGCTACTTTCACTAAAGGGGAATTCCACCCATTTTCAACATTTTTTCTCTCAGAAAAAAGAAGCGTCTAAAGAAATCCATTAACATGGTGAAAATACATCTTGCTGGTGTCATCAAGAGGTTTCACCATGTTAGTGGTTTTCTTCAGACCTCCATTTCTTGGGAACACATTTGGTTCCATTTGTACGCTCTCAGAAAAAATAAGCGTCTAAAGAAATCCATTAACATCGTGAAAATACATCTTGATGGTGTCATCAAGATCTTCTGACCTCCATTTCTTGGGAACACAGAATGGGGGAACTTTTTTTTTATCATGTCCACCCAGCACCTCTAGGGTATTCTAATCACATAATTAGATTGTTGAAAATGGGTGGACTTCCCCTTTAAGTAAAGATCTTTGTTTAGGCCTGGCCATAGCTGCATGGTAGAGAAAGCCACGCCTCGTTTATCCTCCGTTACCAAGGTAACGATTCGAGGCCAGCTCTTGATTGGCGTGCGCTGATAGAACACGTGCTCTGCGCGGCTTCAAATATGAACCATCCCAAATACACGACTCTCCGCCAGTCTGTTCTGTTTGTAGCACTGCTGCTGCACAGGCACACAGAGGACTCCAATCAAAATCACTCACGGCTTTGTGCTCAAACACTTTCTATCATCATCATGGGCGTCGGCATCGAACAATTTGTTGGAAACTGGAAGATGACTGCCAGTGATAACTTTGACGAATATATGAAGGCAATCGGTGAGAAAACTATCTTAAAATGCGCTAATAATTATGATTAGTTACACTCACATTCACGGCTAATATCATGCGTGAGACATCCGCTCCATTGTTCTATTCTTCTAGCAGTAATTTGCAACTTGTTTCTCAATTAACTTGTTAAAAAGTTTCATCTGCGATCTGCTTGTATTAAACCACGTTGAACTCACAAAGATTGCACCTGCGTGGAAAGCTTGAATTATCCTTTATCAATCTGCAAAGTGTTTGTTTCATAATGATCCACCGTAGGCCTGTTATGAGAGTTTGTGCCAGGAAATTCTGTGCAGGTGATTCACTCACGCAGGTGCACTCGTCCTATGTCACTGAACGGCCCGGTGTGTGTCCCGCCTGTTTCGAATTTGCACAATTATAATATGCAGGATCATGCAGCGGCGCGACTCGTTACAACAAACGAGTGCTTCCAAATTCAAACAAAGAATTAAAGGGGAATTCCACTCATTTTCAACATTCTAATATGTCATTAGTATACCCTAGAGGTGCTGGGTGGACATGATAAAAAAAAGGTTCCCCCATTCTGTGGAGGTCTGAAGAAAACCACTAACATGGTGAAACTTCTTGATGACATCATCAAGATGTATTTTCACCATGTTAATGGATTTCTTTAGACGCTGCTTTTTTCTGAGAGCGTACAAATGGAACCAAATGAACCCGTTAGGGTTCATTTGGTTGCATTTGTACACTCTCAAAAAAAAATAATGGGTGGAATTCCCCTTTAAAGGAGCTATCCCTTGGAAATAAACCTCAAACGGTTCCAGGCTAATGTCTATGTAGCCTAGTGATGGTTAGTTTGTTCCATGCCAGGCCATAATGTACCTACACTTGTGATGTTGCAGGTGTTGGCTTTGCAACTCGTCAAATGGGCAACATGGCCAAGCCCAATCTACTGGTGAGCGTTGATGATGCCGGGGTTATCACCATGAAGTCACAAAGCACGTTCAAGTCCACGGAGATCAAGTTCAAACTCGACGAAGAATTTGATGAGACGACTGCGGACGACAGGAATACAAAGGTCCGTTGGCTGCTCTGTTCTCGTGTGGCTCACAAACGGTCCTCTTGCCTGTAATGGAAACTGTTATAGGGGAAGTCCACCCATTTTCAACATTCTAATAAATCATTAGTAGGCCTATACCCTAGAGGTGTTGGGTGGACATGATAAAAAAAAGTTTCCCCATTCTGTGTTCCCAAGAAATGGAGGTCTGAAGAAAACCACTGACATGGTGAAAATACATCTTGATGTCATCAAGATGTTTCACCATGTTCAATGGATTTCTTTAGACGCTGCTTTTAGAGCGTACAAATGGAACCAAATGAACCTGTTGGGGTTCATTTGGTTACATTTGTACACTCTCAGAAAAAAATTGAAAATGGGTGGAATTCCCCTTAACACACTTCTGAGGCTTTGTGCTATCCTCTAACACAAGGGTTCCCAAAAACGTTCCTGTCATGGACCCCAAAATTGACATTTATTAACCTGCAGACCCCGTATGTGAAAAAGGGACCCCTATGCATAATGGAAGATTGTTACAGCAGGTATTCTCAACAAATTCAATCGCCTCTGGTTTGACATGCATTTCCATCTTAACCCCTAATTTATACTTGTAAAATCTGTCTTTTTAACTCTTGAAAGTTAAGGGGATCCCCCAGGACTCCCATTAAGACCCCTGGAGGTCCCTGGACTGTAAATTGTGCCTTGATAAAAAAAATTAAACTAATCAAATGTTAAAAATCTGCAGACCGTAATTACCCTGGAGAACGGCAAGCTGGTGCAGAAACAATCCTGGGACGGCAAAAGTACCACACTGGAACGAGAAATTCAAGATGGGAAGCTAATAGCGGTAAGATGAATAGAGTCAACATTAATGGACTTTTTGCCTACATGAAAATTAACACTATTAGTCTTGTATTTTGTCCCACACCAATGCATATCCTAGTTTTAATCTGAATAAACGGCTAACATGTCTCATTTTCCAACAGAAATGTGTCATGGAAGATATCGTGGCTGTAAGGACGTACGAAAAGGAGGCATAACGTTTCTGTTGCCAGCAAAGTTCAACGTATCTCTTGCCTCTATCCAAAACAATACAAAATGCACTGCACTGTTTGTCAAGACTGTCAATAAAGGGTTTCTTGAACAAGTGTTTCTGTGTTGCGTTTCACAAAAGCCCATATATAGATTGGTTGACCGTTTTACTTTTACATTGCATGGATTCTTGGCCATTATTTGAGTGTCAGCCGAACATGTTGGGCTTTGTGTTCTAGATCTTTGTAATGTGGGGTGAGGTCACTAAGGTTCACTGAACAATGTAACTCTCAGACGTCTGACAGTCATGCCCTGGTGAACTGGACACACTTAGAATGTTGGAAGTTCTGCTCTCTCCAATATTCAAACTAGTTTTTGGCTTTAATTGCCCTAAAATTGAAGTGGCATACAGGCAACATTTTGAATTTGTTTATTTTGAGCATGTGTGAATTGGAACATGCTGAAATTGAAGACTCATACTATAATTTGGTGTTCTAGATGAATAACATAAGCAGCTTTGAGTTTTGGTGCACAAGGGCTTAAAGTTTGGGGGGGGGAACTAATGTACAAACTCATTGCATTGTGGTACTTATAGGTGCCTTTACCATACAAAATTGTATAGTCTATTCATGACGGCAGTCACAGCATGGCACACAAAGTCTAGCATAATGGCCAGGGGGGAAGCAGCTGTCATTAAATGTTGAGACGCTTGCTCATCTGGTGCCATTGGCGTGGTACCGCCTTGCCTGATGGCAGATGGGTGGGAGGAGTCCTTAGTGATCTTGCTAAAACGATCGTTTCCCCAATCCTTTATCTCAGTGGTCCTCAAGGGGTCATGTCTATGTTCCCTCAATCTCTAAGATTAGTTTGGGTGAATGCAAGTGGGTTGAATTGAGGGTTGGGTTTATTCTCGGGGGTTACTAAGATTTCATCACCAGACTTTCCACCGCTGAAAAAAGGGTGTCCCCATCATGGGATCAAAAATCATGTTTGCAAGCTTTTGAATGGTGAAACAAAGTTTGAAAAATCCCTAGCACAAAATTTAAAATGGGTATCTGTGGCCAAATAACAATTTGGAGATCGTTGACATTTAACGTACATGCGCAGGTAGGCCTATCACTCACATCTCCAAACATCTCAGGCTGGGACAATGTAACTTGACACACTGGAATTAAGCCAAAATAGCCACCTTCCAGATATCAGAACAAAGGTGGGAAATGTGGAAAAGAAGAAAATATGAAACAACCACATCAGGCTATTGTGAAAGAAATCTTAAGTGTACATATACTCAGGGGTGTAGTGGAGGGGGGATGCGGGGGGAGTCGGGGACGGCGTCCCCCCACTTCTCACATCTAAAATATTTTTGGGGCAAATGTAGGCCTATGGTTTTTGGGGAATTTAGCTCATTTTCAATATTTTACTATGTCATTAATATACCTTAGAGATGTTGTGTGGACATTACAAAAAAAAGTTCCCCCATTCTGTGTTTCCTAGCATGGTGAAATACATCTTGATGACAGCATCAAGATGTGTTTCACCATGTTAATGAGTTTCCTTTTTTCATCCATTTGGTTCACATTTGTACACTCTCAGAAAAAAATAAAATAAAATGGGTGGAATTCCCCTTTAAGAGGTGTCCCCCACTTCTAAAAGTACCACTACAACACTGCATATACTGTAACATTTATGGGGGCACCTTTATCCACACACCAATGCTAGGGGAAACCATGCAAGGCACCAACCTGCCCATGTGGGGCAAATGGGAGTCAAGAACTTCCTCATGGACACTTCAACCCAAACTCTGGGCCAGAAGCTCAGGTTTAAACTGGGAACCTAGCGGTTCCCATTCAGTCACCCTACACTACAGTACTCCTAAGCCACTGCCGCCCCTAGTGAGTGAGTTCATCTGAATTCTTTCATTCACCAAGTGTAATAGTCTAGATTAGAAGATGACACTGAGAGATACAGTATAATCACTAAGTATAACTTAAACACTTAACCACTGAGGTGTAACCACTAAGTAATTTAAACACTTAAGCCCGATGCTTAGTTGAATGGATTTCCAAAGGCTCTATGTACAGTACTAAGCCCCAACCTTTTCTTTCTCTCCACACTATATCTTTGCTGACAATTTGCCGATCCACAAGCTCACTATGCGCTGTGTCATTATGAGCTGAGCTTGTAACTCTAGCACTGCTATTTTCACTGAATGTTATCCCCAGAATAGGGATGTTAGAGTTTAAGTGTATAAATCCATACATTACAGAATACACTCACATGGCAGGCATCTGACTGCACATTCAGCACAAGAGCATGTGCAAACTAAGCATGGAATACACATCAGTCTTATCATGGATTGAATTTCTCAGTCACCACAACTGATTTCACTCATAGCTATCTTTGGAAGCATGTTGTGCACTGAAAATCCATCAACACATTGAAGTGTTGATGTGTTGTGAGCGTGTAGATCGGTTATAATGAGAATTACGTCATGAGATTTTTTTTTTTACATACACATCAATAAGCAGTACATTTAGCACATTTCCTGTGCCGTTTCAGCTGATGCCAGACTTTCAAGGATCCAGCAGTGAGTGTGCATTGCAACCGAATTGATGGTATTGCGAGTATTTGTTTTCATCAGATCAACTTTCACACTCTTGCAGATTCATCTGGATGTACACTGACAAGCTGCTTCATGCAGGGGGGCATCTTACCACTAACTGGCAAGATGTCTCCTGTCCAATAAGAAAGCAGGTCAGAACATTGACCAGACCATCCCCCTCGATTCTTTTCAACACATTGGACATGTGACCAGTTAATCCCCAGCAGGAACTGAACAAAAACCTCTAATACGTGTGGATTAGTATTAATACTTAACTGACCATATGAGGAGCGAAATGACATATGACTTTGTATACTGTATGGTTATGGCCAATCAACAAACTGTTATCATGTTTACAAGCTTAGAGCTTTGTTCTGTCTGCAGTGCATGGCTTTGTGCCATGTGCAGAGCTTGCACACCTGCTATTTTGGAATGATTAAACAATTAATAATTTCAATTTGAATAATTTAAAATCATTTTACATAGCTCTTGTGCTTGTGGGGTCCCTGGCACCAAACTGGTTTGAGGGCAAAGATATATCAATGTAGGTGTCGTTGACACAAAAAGCTTTGAGAGCTACTGTGAGCTTTGGGAAACAGAGCCTTTGAAGCGAGAAGAGAAAATAGTTTTGTCTGATCTAATGTCCAAGTTCAAAAACAGCAGCACCTTGCGACAAGTGGAGAGCGAATGCTGAATGGGGGGTGGTGCAAAGGCCACATCCCTGCTTGGGGGTTGAGGGCGCTGACCTTAGCTCATTTGCAGCAGGCGCCCCTTGTCTGGGATGCACAGACATGAAGTTCAAGCAAGTGCACTTAATTTGTTTTAATTAGGGTTCTATGGGGCAGTAGGTTGAGGCCCAAATTCTCCAAAAGATTTCCAGGCTTTAGTGAATGATTACAACCGCGGGTGGTGTTCAAGCAACAATGAGCCCTGATTAATGAAAATCTGACCAGCTCTCCCCAGCATAGTGTTATATAACCCAGTGGTGTATGCACTATGCAGACCATGTACACAAATTTAAAAAAAAGTAAATAGCCTGAATATGTAACCATGTGTCACTATTGAAAGTAATTCATACAGTATCTAATGTGTAATTTATCCAATGTTTGCTTCATTAAATGCAATTTCATAATGTTGCAATGTGCTATACAAATGCCTTGCAATGCTTGCCTAATATGATATAGGCATATTATTTTGGGTGTATTTCCAAACTGGCACTTTTAGGATCCAATTTAAAAAGTGGTAAAGGTAGCAGATCTACAAAGACAAAAAAACTGTTGCTTTACATTTAAGGATCATCAAGCTTCTTTTGATGCGTTTGTGTATTTTGTAAAGGAATCATAGCAAACAAGCAATCCCTGAAAGAACTCCAGTGAGAGAAATCCAGCATCACGCACTTAATACTGGTACAATGAAAGTCTGCATTATGAAAGCACAAACTCCTTTCACTCCTTTCATGTACTGTACCCTAGCATCCAAAATATGTATGCTCGTATTCATGTGGTTGAAAATGTGTGGGTCTGCGATATATTTTCATGATTCCTTCCATCTCAAGTCAGCAAGGATGTGGGTACACAAAAACTATATAATACAAAATCATGTTTTTTTTTCAATGAATGATGAGTAGGTACTATAAGGCCACATTGCACTGGTTATACTAATCATGGTGATTATACTATCTTTTAAACAATTTATGTAGAGAATTAACTCACAGCTGGTGATATTGTAGGTTTATGCAAGAGCTGGAGTAGCCTACATTGCAATACAGTATGTCTGGATTCATTGTAATGTGTAAACCCCATTGTTTAGGATTAGATTTATTTGGGATACTATGCCCTAGTATGCCCTGTGCAGACATTAAGCAGCAGACCTCCTTTGAGAAGGTTTTAACCCTTTATAGGTTTTTTCGACCAATTGGTAGATCACATTTTAAGTCACTATTTCTCATTGAAACCATGCTCAAACTAAATTCCAACTGATTGAGCCATTTCTACCATTCGGTAGAGGCGAGTATGCAAAGAATATCCACTAGATGTCACTGTGGCTTCACACAGCATGCTTTACAAGTCAGGTGGTAATGAGGAATTTAGACAGAGAGAAATCACTCCTGACATCTAGGCTCTGTTTTGCCACAGATTCAAAGGTGAGATGATTTATTCTGCATATTGCCACTCCAGAGATGTTACTGAATGTAAATATGTAACTTGATTCAATTAAAATAATAATTATAATGGTTAAATAATTTTCAGAAAACATGCTCTACCAAACGGGTTGTTTGTCACTTTATGGTACAAGTAGTGCAAGTTTTAGTTTCTTGCACAATAATGTATATATACAATGATTTAGTTTCCATCTGTGTAAACAGAAAGAAAGCTCTATAGCCATTAGCAACAGTGGATGCCCAAATGTTTTTATTTTGCTCTGTTTTCCATCATAAATAGTCAAAATATTATCTTGGTATCATTCTGGCATCACTGCCTTTTACCTCTAAATGACAATTCAACCATTTGGTAGAGCATGTTTTAGGCATGAATAAAACATGCTTATACAACTATTTCAGCATCCAAATATAAATGCACCTTGTCTCTGTGTGCATATACACATATACATACATCTGTAAGCTACATAACTAGAAAACTGCTCTCCCCACTGACTACCAATTTGACACACGCATTCCACCTGCCACAGGACGTGCAGTGTCTGCAGTCAAGTCTGTCAGTACACCAGTTGTCCAGAACCAGCACAAAAGCCTCTGCCAGGGTTCTGGACGATGCCCCAGCCTGGGCTGGGCTGGGGCACTGGTTCTCCATAAATGGAGCTGGCCTATTCTGACAATACAAAAACCTCTACTTGGGCTCTGGGCAGGGGCCCTGTTCAGGCTTTGGACATCTCCATATATGGATCTCACGCGTTCTGACATCACAATGATGTTCTGACATATGCATAATTTGCATATACTACATATTTGGGCATACTGAAACAAATAAACTCCATATAAGGGCATAAAAGGGCACAAACATAATAAAAACTGGGTGGTGCATGCATTTCCAACTTGCATCGTTCCAGGCCAGTGCCAACGGGCAACGCTCTAGTATTATAATGAAAAAACAATCAATATATCATAATCACAACAATTAATTAGCAGAATTTGTATTTATTCATTGCAAAAAGTATTTCTTGGATTACTTTAGTTCATTTTACACGTTTACCCTCAAGTGACATTTCTACCGTTTGGTAGAGGCTTATATTTTAATAACTGGTGGGTATGATGTTAAAAATAAAATTGATTCTTGTTATTATTGCCTAAAGGAAGTAAAAAATGCAAAGAAATAATTTTTCCACTGCTTCTTTAATGGTGGGAACTTTAAAGGGTTAACCTCCTCCCCTTTGAAGTACAACCATGCCCTGCTAAGTATTTAGAAACTGCTGTCGGGGAAAAAAA
The DNA here is from genome assembly GCA_039105355.1 of Benthosema pterotum. Classification (NCBI taxonomy): domain Eukaryota; kingdom Metazoa; phylum Chordata; class Actinopteri; order Myctophiformes; family Myctophidae; genus Benthosema; species Benthosema pterotum. The sequence goes on along the minus strand of CM076967.1, from coordinate 16,676,911 downwards.
ATAAAGCTGATTTGTTAGGGGATCGTCGTCACCCATATAGCCTACATATGCCCAATAGAACATTTTGTTATGGACATATGTTGATGTAAGCAATTCAACCAGATACAATGGAAAATAATTGAATCCACCATGGATATTAAAATGCTGATCATACTGTACATAGACTCCAGATGGAATGATTACAAAATATGAACTTAATGACCCCAACTACAATATAGGTTGACTGTTTCACTCCACTGGGCTTTATTTATTATAGCATTATTGCCCTCTGCTGGTGATTGTTGGAGCAAGTACGAGCTGCCAGTCAGCTTGTCAAGCAGGAGGGTAAAAGCATGGGCAGTGGTTTTCAACCTTTTTCATACCAGGGCCCACTATTTATTCAGCATTTTATCCAGGGACCACCATTTGATGTAGAGTTTAATCTCTCAGACCCAAAAGCAAGGATTTTTAAGTTTCTGTCAACAATTTAGGAGAGTTAACTGGAAAAATGTTGGTCAAAATAACAATTACACTACATATTGTGTAGATTCTTGAAAATCTAGAATCTAGACACTTAGAAAATGTAGAGTAGGCCTAATTAATTAAGTAAGTAATTCAGGTGTTTAAATATAATTTTAACTCTTGATAGCGTTAATATGAAACCAAATTTGGTTCATTTTACACTCTCAAGAGTTACAGATATATAAGGGTCCATTTGGTTACCAACTGTCCATTCCAGCTGGGGACCACCTGGAATCCTGCAGGGACCACTGGTGGTCCCCGGACCACTGGTTGAAAACCCCTAGGCTATACCAACATTTATTGTGGTAAGGGTTTTTCGGAACAGAGTCGGTTTACAATTTGAAGATTTAGAGGCATTGTAATGTATTCTAAACAATAGCATACTCCCAGGGGAGAGGTGATAGTTTTATTTGTATTATTGCTCGCCTCATTGCATGCATTGCACGCTTACTTGCAAACCGCATTGCTTCTCCATAGAATATATACTGTAAAAATAAATAAAATAAAAAATAAAATAAAGTTCCCTCTGCGCGCAAACAAAGTGAACTAATCCACACCAAAGGGTGAGTGGGTGACGTTTCGGCATTACGTCAGCATCAAACATGGCCGACTCGGAAAACACAAACATGGAGCCCGAGGAGAAGGAGAAGAATGCAGCAGCAACAACAACAACAACAACAACAAACGCCGCTTCGGGTGACAAGCAGCCGCAGAAGGCGGCTGACGGCGTGGGTCGGGGGGGAGTGACCCGCGGGGCCACCGCCGAGTACTGCGAGCAGCTGCAGGCGTGGATGTGGAACTACTACACGGCCTATGTCAACTGGCAGAGCTGGCTGGCCGTGTCGTCGTCTAATCCCTATTACTACCTCCCTCCTCCCGGGCAGCCTCACGCGGCGCCGCCGCCGCTCGACTCCGCTCAGTTCGATGCCCAGAACTGGTACAACAACCCGTTCGGCCTGCCCCTGTCGCCCCTGTACCCTCCGCCTGCCGGGGTCGGTGGCGTTCCCGGCGCCGGCGGCAGCAGCAGCAGCACACCTGCAGCCGGTGGTGCAGCGGGGCCCATACGGGAGGGAGGAGGCCTCCTGGCTGGAGGTGGAGGTGCTGCTGCTGCTGCAGCACACCACCCCACCCAGCAGCTGCCCCAAGAGAATGGGAACGTTCAAAGACCAGGTAATAACACTCATATAATATCATTTCAATTTCAATTCAAAGGAGCTTTATGGGCATGACATCTGCGTTGCCAAAGCAAGTGCTAGACACATACAATACAACCAATTGGAAGTGGGGAAAGCTTTTGATTGTTAACAGCTTGTAGATTTACAGTGAGTGAGCAAACCAATAAAGCATACACTTGTTTCAATGATGGCCACCGTGTTCGTTTCGTCAAACATATAAAACCATACAACTATTAACTTCCATATAAAGTCAGAAGCAGCATATCATAGTGGAGGCATATTTACATTTGGATGGGCTACATCATTTTTGTAAACAGCTGTAACATTGTATCGTTGGGGTATAAAGTGTTTTTCTTTATACAACCAATCCAAGGCCCAGCTTTGTCACTAGTAAGTATGTACCGGCACACCCACCCGGCCTGTCCCCATGTTTACCGTTCCAACAGGGTAAACATGGTACAGAGAGGTGAGATGTTTGTTGTGAGACCACTAAAAGCCAGTAGATCTGCACTATATGCCTCACAGTCACACACCAAATCAATGTGATACAAAGCGCAGATAAATGTTGTCAATGAGTTAGGCAGCTTAACATATGGTACATATGAAGTACGTAGTAGTGTTGTACCCTCCAATGTGTATAAAAGTAGCATTTTTTAATTGTTATAAGCTTAAAGCTACATACTAATTGCATTGGAAATAGGGCTGTTACTAACATGTCTACATGACTGTGATCAGACAGCTAATGTGTTGTTTTGGACAACAATGGCACTGCTTATGGCCATGCAAACTAACCACACAGAAGCATGTGGAAATCATATTATATTCTTAGACTGAATGTAGTAGCTTCTGTCTACTACCGTATGTACAGATAGTAGTCCTTAGTGTGGTTGTATTACAATGCCCCCCCCCCCCCCCCACACACACACGTAATAGTACCAGTGACATACATTCTCCATTCATCTGTCTATTGGAATTTAAGTTTCTATTAAGGCAAAAATCTACACTAGTATATCTGAATAAATATAAGAGTGGATAGTGCCCCCTCAAAAGTAGTGTTGCAAATTGCAGCTAAGCATAGACCTATAGATGTCATCACACTGCTGGTACTACCAGTAAACTTCTTACCAGTATTCTATGTGGCTGAACTTGGTGTCCTAATGGCTAATTTTATACTTAGTTTTATGCGCTAGTGTCATGCAAGGAAACAACCAACCTACAATTCCCAATTGACATGAGTAATGTGTTGTGAGCTTGTACAATAAGGTATACCTGAAATTCTTTGTGTATAACACAGGTGTGTAACTAACTAGTATATATAAAGGCTTAACTGTTGTTATTTTTTGCCTTCTTAGGCAGAGAGTATAATATACCTTCGCCTCTCCAAAGACTCCTGGCTGAGATGGTGGATTTCTTCATCCTGTTCTTCATTAAAGCAACCATTATTATCAGCATTATGCACCTGAGTGGAATGAAGTGAGTATGTTGGCTTGTCCTTCCTTTGGTGGTGGTGGTTGAAAAGTGGCCCTGGCTTAGTTTTGGTATTTGTGTTTTATTGAGTAATTCAGAATAGCAACTCCAGTCCAGTCCTCTGCGACCAGCGCCGGTGCTCCTTGTTTTGCAGTGTTCCAGCTCCAGAGCGGCTGTGGTGCCATTACTTTGATCTAAGATTACTAAGAGGTTCAGGGTTCATGGTAAGAATGAAAAGGTTTGTTAGTGTTGTAAATAGCTAATAGCTGTGTTAAATGTTTATGTTTGACTACTCAGGGACATCTCAAAGTTTGCCATGCATTTCATAGTGGAGGAAATAGACGAGGACACATCGATGGAGGAACTCCAGAAAATGATGCTCGTCGCCCTCGTCTACCGGATATTAGTGTGTTTCTATGAGGTGAGCGCTCTTACAGAACTATTCTGTAGGTTTTTGGCTAGTTGTGTTTCTTTAACTTACGGTAACTGTAAAGTGGTCCAAACCGCCAAGCCCTTTTTTCTTTGTATTTAATCCCATTTAGGTTCATCTGGACATGGTTACCTTTAGAAATATAGTGCTTTCAAATTGTATGAATGTATAATAAGGGGTCAATTTGATTTAATTTGACATCACAACGTGACATTATTTCCATTAACATGGTACACAAATGTGCCCTGCCACAATTGTCTGTGGGTGCCTTGTTCTGGTCATCAGGCTTCATCACTGGGAAAAGCAGCACTTCCTTGATGTTGTTAGAATCTGTGAGGAACATGGTGAGACGATCAATGCCCAGTCCCCAACTATCAGTTGGTGGCAGACCGTATTCTAGTGCTGTGCAGAAGGTCTCATCAATGAACAAGGCCTCATCATAACCCTCAGCTTTGGCCTTGGCCTGCTGTTCAAAGAGCTCTCTCTGCCTAACTGAATCGTTCAACTCTGTGTAGGCATTGCAGATCTTCTTCATCACAAAAAGTTCAAAATGCTCAGTCAGGCCTTTGTGAGTTCTGTGCCCTTTTGCAAGATGATTTGAGGATGGTCACAGGCCTGTGGTATAAGTGGTTTAAAATCTAAATCTGACCGTTACCTGAATCTTGTCGTCTCCTCCTCCATGCAGATTGTTTGTATTTGGGGAGCCGGCGGAGCCACGCCAGGGAAGTTTCTGGTTGGACTCCGGGTGGTGACCTGTGACTCCTCGGTACTGGTTCAGCCCAACAGAGTGCTAGTGATCCCCGCCAACAACGTCTCTCTGTCTGCGTGAGTAGTACTGCACTATTTGTCAGCTGCGACTAAAAATGCAGCCCATCTAATCTAAAACTCCCTTCATTCTGTATTTGGGCAGTTGTGGTGTGTCTGTGTGTCAATGTTTGTATGACATTCTAGTCAGACACAGACAGTGTGAGTTCATAGTTGAAATTGTCTGTGTGTGTATGTGTGGGTACACATTATTGTACATACAGTGTTTCCTCAAAAATGTAATCGGTCTGGATATACACTCTAACCGTACTCTAAGCCCAACTTCAACAACTGTTGAGCAACAATAAATGGTAAATTTACCATTTATTGTGTGTACATTATTCTCTTCTCAAGCAACAGCTACATTACTTTTAATAAATGGTAAGCTGCTACTACTAGGTGGCTGTTAAATTAAAAATAGGTAATTTTTAACTGTTACTATTAGGGCTGGGAATCGATCCGAATTCCCTAGATCGATTCGATTTCGATTCACAAGGTCACGATCCGATTCGATCCACGATTCGATCCGATTCGATTCGATATCGATCTATTTACAGACATAATGGAAATAAATACTGTCCAATAGACAAGACGGCCCCATATGTTGGTGATTGTATCTGTGTATGTGTAAGAGGGACACAGAGAGAGAAGAGTCAAGTATTAAGTAGGCCCTACTGTAATTTCCGGATTATAAAGCGCACCTGAATATAGGCCGCATCGGCCAAATTTAGCGGAAAAAAAAAAACAATTGTGTACATATACAAGCCGCACTGGACTGTTAATTAATTACCATAAGTAAGGTAATTACCATATGTAAGGGTTCTTACTTCTTGCACAGATGAGAATGTCGGCAACGAAATGGTGTTTGAGAAGCATCTTTTTTATTATTTAAACGACTTCAAGAAAAAAAATGCATTTGTAGGCTATAACTCATTCAAGTGTTTTAATCTATAGTGCACAGAACGTGTAGCCTACTGTGCCGTGAACTGTATTGTTTCAGTCATACACGTGTAACATTTAACTGCACGTGCTGTATGTAATTATTACTTTGGTTCAATAAGTAGCATTGCATCTCCGTGTATGTAGGCCTATTTATAGTTTTAATTTAACGGATGGCACGGCATTCTGGCCATACGCTGGCTGAGGGCTGCAACGTTGATTCACACGGTAGTAGATAGGCTACACTCAGGCGCGGATTGGCACATATTTTCCCACCGGGACAATTTTGCCTTTGCCAGGCCACCCTGGGGGGGGGGGGGGGGTGGCGCAGGCCACCGGGAAAACTCCCTGTACTCCAGATGGCCAACCCGCCCTTGGATAGGCCTACACTTGTTGTATGTACTCTACGCGGGGAAGGAAGCGACACGGACACTTTACTATATGTCCAGAATCCAGACCGAGGGTATAGGCTTGGGAAATGACCGTGCGTTCAAACTGGAAGACAGTTGTTTGTTTTCCCGAGTCGCTTTACACTCGCACGTGCGAGCCCCTTCATTGCGACGCGCAGTGGATATAATACTCATTAAAAGTTACCGAGGAAGCGTTCCGACCCTGGGTCTGTACATTTTGTGGTCTCGATTCTCTGTAAATAAGCGATCCACAAGCTTGCTCGCTTAAATAGCTGATCCACAAGGTCGCGCCGCATGTGTTTCCAAAGTATGTGTGCTGGAGACCACCTAACTCCCCCAAAGTTACCGTACATCTGGTTAACCAACTGTCTATCATTTAGCTGGCGACCACCAGGAATCCTCTCAATGCGCTCAACGAGGCGACATCAATGTGACTTTTATTAGGCTTTTTTTTCGCCGCCTCGTCCTGATCGCGCAGCAGCCCAGCCTTTCGAAACCCGTTCGTGATCGTGGATGGATGTTTTGACACTTTTCCACGCAGTCAGGACCCACTGCCAGACTTGAGAAAAAGTTGCTTTCCGCATGCGACCAGTTTTGGTGAAAGATTTCTCGCCGCTAGTCATCCAAGCCTGTTTTCAAAGTGGCGAAGTGCCACTTACCAGGGGCTGCAGGTGCTTCGTTGTGCCCCCAGGAATCACGGCAGGAATCGAGCACGATTTCACAGAATATATGTGCCCTCATGCTGTCCAAAACGAGCTTTTTTTTGGCACGTGTTTTTTTGGCAGCGGCGGCGACGCATTTCTAGTGTCTGTCTTTTCTATAGTGCGCCTCCGTGTAAAAGAAAATGGTGCCAGTCGCCTGGAGAAGATCGATCCACACATTTTTTAATCGATGTCGTGTTTTTGAGCGTGAATCGATATCGGATCGCTGGATCGATTTTTTGAACACAGCCCTAGTTACTATTCCGTATATGTGCTAAAATGTTGTGTACAAAAATATAGTAAACTATTTTGATCTCTGCGCACATCTGCATCCATTCCTTCACCATTATCTGCATCAATGTCACTTTTTTGGCAGACCATATTATTTATTTTTATATTTCCTACTAAAGAGAACTTTTCCAATTTTGTCCTGGCTTTGTCGTCCTTTTCTTTATCCCCTTTAGGTCGACGGTTCGAGCCTTGAACAAGAATTTCTCCATCGCCTTCTTCTTCCCAGCGTTCATCACTCTCCTCTTCTTCCAGCACAACAGGACTGTGTACGACATGGTGGCGGGTACCATCGTGGTCAAACGTGCCGGGGCAAGATGACCGCTTTCACACGCACACACACACAGACTTAGTTCTTCAGGCCCACCACCACAGCAGGTACTAAATGCTGTTTTATTTATATACGGACTCATCGCTCATGGGCGTGGGGCTCAAGATGCAGACGCCCCTTTTTTCTCTAGCGGCGGGTTCTGGATTTTAGCGGGATGTGGTGTTTTTCTGCAGCGACACAGAGACGTTAATGGAGTACAACATCGACTGCTGCTTCTCCCTTTTGCACTCAGAACGCTGGCTGGAGATGCCACTGAAAAGTCGGTTTGTTTGTTTTTTGTTTGTCTCACACTTGCTCTCACAATTCATTTTCCAATGATGACAAACACTGTTTTCATCCAATCTGCTCTGCACCAGATTTGCCTTGTCTTGGATGCTTGGATAATTGGTCCTCATGAATGCTCATTATTACAGGATTACATTTTTGTCTACTCTGCGTCGGCCTGTGTCTCAAAGGAGAACAGTTCGGATACCCGCCTCTACCAGTGACATCATCGTTGGAGAATTGACGCTGAAAGAAAATCTACTCCTGGAAAGTTGGCAGGCTATACAGTAGTATACTAGAAGCCTTTGTTCTCTCATGAACAAAAAATGAATAGAAAAATGACCAACCCTGCCTACTGTTGATGTCACTGAGCGGCTGTTTCTCCACCATCCACAGCCCAAAAATGCCACCATAATGTAATGTGCATTAGACTAGAGAATTAAGAGAATGTCTCATCGTAATCCTAATTATTTTTTAATCACAATTAGCTATGGACACATTTGTAAGATATTATTTATACTTTATCATCTTATATTTAGGGATTAACTGTACTGAGGGAAGACTTGTTCATATGTAGCTAATGCAGCTACTTCCTGCAGATTAAGACCCGTGGCCTGAATTAAAATGAGAAGGAAAAATAAAAATATAACTTACAGTATGTTGCTTCTTTTTGTAGAACCTCCCAAATTATAATATTTGGCTGCAGATCTCCCATCTCAAAATATTTTATTTCAGAGAAGAAGCAAATGCTTCATGTTGATGAAAATTCCCAGACTTAATGAGTTGAATGGCACATCCATTGGGTTCTACATATTTCAGTTTTACTTCATTGGCGTCTACAAATAATGGTACCACTTTTAAAGCAAGAGGTTCTACATACTGTAACATCTGCATTACTTAATTCACAAGCAGTCTACATAAATGGAGAATGTACTATAGAAGAGGTCTTATTTTGACTGTTATCTCTATGATACCACATCAATACAGCATGGAATTGTGGACAAAGTCTTATCGAACGATACGTTTTCAACATATTTGGTCTAGGAGCCTATGCTAAATCTCATCAAATGGTGGTCTGACCTTGATACGAAAAGGTTTGAAAACCACTGCTCTAAAGAGAGAAGGTAGGGTGGTGTGCAATCCCGAGGTTATTCAAACCCACAACCTTATTTTAATCATTATGGGCACAGTGCGCAAACTAGTTCAGTTAAAATGTTGCCTGGGACCGCACATGACATTTTGCTGACATGATGTGAATGAATATTACACACACGTACTTACAGTATATATATTTTTTATATTCTGATTTTCATATTTAATGAGAAGGCAACAGAGCAACCGTGAATACCTTTCTGGTGTTGCTAACTTGCCATACCTGGCTTTGAGCTACTTGCTGCATGCTATTTAATGTATTTTATGAGTCAGGTGTATACCACTGTATCCCAATATGAAGAACTATGATAACACCAAATAGTGAAACATTTTGATTACTAATCATCCTCCACTTTAGTAGTTATCTGGGCAACTATACATAGTATGCCCTGTTGAATTTGCCTTTGCATTTTTACACCATTTTTTCCAACTCATTGGCAGAATGCCAATGAGGTGTTCTTATACGATGCAATTCTTGATAGACACTTCAATTATCCAGTTGATTAAAAAGGAAAAAAACCTGTAGAGATTATCAGCAATAAAAATGCCCAAAGCAGAGAATGGTGGATATGGAGCCTTATATTCTCAAAATACATCTGACATTTGTGTGGGAACATTTTAAAATGGCTTTAGGCACAAATTATAAGACACATACTTTGTCGTAACGGTAACAGGAAAGCCGGGCTCCAATCACAAAGAAGGTCAGCCCGATCGTGCAGAACTCTCGGTTCAACCTGTGGAACGTTCGTTTGCCACATGTTTACAATTTCTCATATTTTATGATGATTCATGGTAAATATAGCATTAAAGGTTGACACCTAACTTGCTATTGACCCTGAGATGCAGTAAAAATAATTAATTTCATGTTGCTTTAACAAATTTAAAGATACTTCAAATTAGTAGTTTGGGACCAACTGTCCCACAGGTTTTGCCCGAGCCGCTTTCGCTTTTTGAAATCGGGGCCAACCGCTCTTCACTTTCCACTGGGTTGACTTGGATCACGGCCTTCTGCCATAAGATACCTGATAAGATCTAAAGTACTTTTTGTTTGCTTTTTCATATGCTCTGCTGTTTAAGCTTAAGTCTTAATTTATTCAACTGTTTTACATTTCTCTATTACACACTTGGTCCAGAAGACATTTTGAAATGTGATTTGTTTTTAAATGGTAAAGAAATTATTTAAACTCTTCAAAATCAAGGGTAATCCCTTAAAGAAGCACCATTGCAAATCAGCTCTGAACTATATACAGTATATTTTACATGTTGTACCCTGTTTGAATAATGTAGAACATTGCTTTCACCCACTGTCAGGCCTCCATTTACTAATATTTTTTTAAACTGCAGTATTATTAACAATGTGTCTTCTTCTGTTTTGCAATCTCTCATGGGACAAGTCGTTTGGGTGAAATGAATCCTATAACCTATGTATATAGGTAGGTAACCTACCGATTGATTATTGTCAATCAAAATGACCAAAAGTCTGAATAAGCTGTAAAGTTGGGGAATTAAAAACAAACCCTCTTCATTGGGGAGAGGATTAAACTGGGAACTGATACCGGGGGAAAAGTACAAATTTGAGTGCATGAGATCAGTAATTTTCCTCCTCTACTCACTCATTCTGGAAGTGATGTTGGAACTTTGCTTTATTCTGGATAAAATAAACTGTGAGAAAGGAACTAATTTGTCACTACTTGATGAGTGAGGCTGTGTGAACACATAGCTAACTTGGCCACCAAATTGGTAATGTATTTGGTCACTTTCCCATTTTACATCAGGAATGTTCCACATCATTTTAGGAAAATGGCAGAGTTTGTAGATCACGTTGTGGATTATATGAACATCCAACAAGCAGATTAATTTATTTCCATATACGGTGAGTTTGGTTCCACCTAGTGGTTGACCCCTGCTCCTAAATATGCAGATTTATTATAGCCTAGTGATGTTAAGTTTTAACAAAGTTTAGCAGCTTTCAAATTTCAGCATTTACAGTTTAGTTCTATTTTATTTTTTTGTGTGAGTTTTTTTTAATTGTTTTATTCTTTATGACCTGAAATAAACATTCTGTCATTTGAATGTACTAGCATCATTAACCTATATTATGAGATGTAGAATTTTGTATTTTGCGGTAGGGCCATGGCATGTTGTGCACATAATTCAACCATCTGACACAAAAACATATATATATTATTATGATCATTGGAAGGTCCAGAATGATGGCGGTCGCAGTATGTCTGATATTGCGTGCTCTGTCATATGGCGGGTTTGTGCTCTGAAAATAGCAGTGTTTTTGGTGCATATAGATCACCTTTTTTGGGCACATCACACTGTCACATACTGTAACATATTTATAATTCAAACTTAATTCACTAACTAAAAGATCCCAGTTACGTATTCTGTTAGATCAAGGGTTTCCAATTTAATTCAGCCTCCTTTTGCCATGCCAAATAATCATATCTGACAAGTATTTTTGATTTTTGATTGACTCAGTTCCACAGATGAATCTTGTAAAATCATGTGAGCTTCTAGATCGACTTTTCACAATGTTTGCCTCTCTTATTACATAATATTTGACAGGTGTAAGTAGCCTGTATACAAACTTAGACTGTGTATGTTGGTTTGTTTATTATTGACAGAGACAAACATTTAAAAATAGCAGATCCACAAGCTCACAATTGGTTGCAATGTGACCCATATAACTCCATTTTCAGTTACATTTTTTAGTCTCAATTCACTCAAGTACAAAATGTGAATACTCCTTCCACCAGTGCTGTCTGAGCGCTGGGAGGGCTGAGAATTTGGGAAGTGTTGATGCTGCTGATTGTGTTAGAGCCCACTAAGTGGCAGCTTCAGCTGACAGCCCCAGATGGTCCTCATATTATTCAGTGTGTGCCCCCCCACACACCCCCCTCCATCCAATGTCCCCACCATGCATCTGTGGAATAACACCTCTCTCCCTGCCAGCCACCACAGGGCTTCACACAGAGGTCCAGACACGCGTGGGTGGAAGCAGAGACTTAACTACCCCATCGCTGAGGCATCAGCACTTGGTTACAGATGGGTGCAGTTCCATCTGGAGTGCAGGCAGGTTCGTAATGGTATCAATTTTTATAGTATTGCCATGACTCCTGTCCATGTGTACTGCATCGTGGAGGGGAAAAGATTGGTGAATCTGAACAGATTATTGATGATGAAAGATTATTGAACTGTTTACTATTTATAGTGTACTATACATTACAGAAATGTAGCGTGATATTACCAACATATATACCGGTAATTAACTTAAAACAAATAACTCTCATAGAGTTTATTATAATGAATGACAATGGCAATGGAGAAAACTCTGAAATGATGGCACCAGCAAACTAATAGTTCATGTTCTTTTATTGTGGAGACAGTCAGTGGTTCACTTCAAACACACATTCCACTCAACAAGATCTATGAAGCATACACACAGAAAACCTTGGAAGAGAACATGCCGCGTCATGCATGTTATTACGTTGTACTTACCTGTAGATGGTATATAAGCACACATGTTGCACTTGTACTACCAGTTGGTTCATTACTATCCCACTTGGTGTAGTTCACATCCGAGCCATCAGACCAAGACCAGTCACCCTCCACGTAGAGGTCATTCAGTCCAGTCCAGGTCCAATCCGACGATGAGGCAACAGGGGCATAGTTCTGGATCAGGGCTTTGACAAAGTCAGCCTCCTCTGTGCTGTGGATGGACACCAGCTGGGCACCTTGAGAGCGACAGTTCTTCCATGCGTCGTTCCAGCTCAGCTTAGCAGGTACGTACTTGTAGCAGTTGCCCTTGAAGCTGAACCAAAACATTGGACAGCCCCCACGCTCCAGCTTCAGCTCAGCAGCAGAGGGACTGGTGTCAGCAAAGTGCACAGTGCCTACACACGCACACACACACACACACACACACACACACACACACACACACACACACACACACACACACACACACACACACACAGGTGATCACAAAGATCTAAGTTATTTAAAGAACATTTTATTGTATATTTTATTGTATATATATTTTATTTTATTTTATTGTATATTTTATTGTATATATTTTTTTTATAAAGAGCACAGACAAAAATGTTTTCATTGAAAGTAGCAGATCCACAAGATCACATTGCAATGTGCAATTGTTACATCTGCTATCTTAGTGCACGTTCCGCTAATTGTAGTTTTAAGGAGGATATCTATACAGTAATTATGCAGAAAATCAGCATGGCAGTGGGGTCCCCAGGGGTCCCAGAACAAACCCCGGGTTCTCCAGCTATATTATTCATAGTTAGGAATCAAATGTATATATGATAAATCAACACTTTACAACGCAGACTGACTCTAGAGATTAAAATAAATAAATAGAAATAAAAACGTTGGGGTCTGCAGGATAAAAAGGGGTCTGAGAACCACTGCCTTATGGCAGTTTATAATAACGTACCTAGTACCACAAGGCCCAGCAAGCATTGAGAGATCAGCATCATGCCAGCCTGAGGTGCTTTCTGTGTCCGTGTAGGGTGAGTTGATACTGGATTCTTTTCTGCCTGGGTCTGTCTTTTTATGTGCTCTAAACTAGAATGTCTTCACAGCTGGTACAATTTGATTTGTGATGTTACATTAGCAGTTGTTGAGTTCACACACCTCCCACACAGTGTGAGGTGAACAACACCTTTGTCCATAACTATGTTGCTTTATAAGTATTAAGATTCTAATTCAGCAAATGTAGCAGATATACAATGCAATGTATTTTGAGCTTATAGTGTCTTTATTTTAACTTGTGTGTGTGGCCCCTATCATGATGGAAGTCCATTTATATTGCAGGAATACTTATAAGGTTAAAATATGGGGATATGAGGATTCTGCTCGACATACACGCATGGATGCTCATGCACACATACATGCACGCGCACACACAGATGGAGCAGGTCACAGTATCAGTGTGTCGGATGGATGGACTGGAGGGTTGAACATGTGTCTGCTTTCTCATAGCTGCTGCTCCGCCATGTTGTGGCGTTGTTTGCAATGGTTCCAAAAGTGGGGTCTGGGGACCTCTATAGGGAGCTCTTGGGGGTCCCTAGCTAAATGATAGTTAGGAACCAAATGTAACCTCATGGGTCTGTATTCTGTAACTCTGGGAGTGTACAAATGGAACTAAATGGACCCTAACAAGTCCATTTGGTTCTCTCGTGTACAGCTGTCTCTTGTGTACAGCCCGGTTCTTTGGCCGACCTGTGACGTCAATGGGAACTTCCGTGAGGTGACGTTACAGATGGTCGAAAACATGGCTGTACACAAGACAAGTCTGGAGACACCTTCTCTCTATCCCGCTCTCTCCACACACATGTATCCCCCTCCCACACACATTTTCCGCGGGGGCCCGCGGGAGGGGGTGATCTGCGGGGATCCGCGGGAGGGAGGGGGTCCGTGGGAGGTTGCTGGGGGTGTGATTTTTTCCCCCATATTCTCATATATGGTGTTCTCCATATTTGGAGTATATATGGAGTGATGTGACACAAGCACAGACGCATTTCTGCCTGGCTTACATAGTAATCTCACTCACTGCGTTTGCAATAAAACACCAAATTCTCTTGTGAGGACCATGAAAACTGTGCCAATAACATCTATTCCTCAAATTGTACAATATTGTGCTTGTGGGGAGTCTGGGGACCTTTTGGGTCATGTATAGTAGTAGCCTATAGTATACTGACCGAAGTGTAGTGTTGTAGTGCGTGTACACACACATGCACATAAATGGCTGGGCCTAATTAATCAGATGAGTAAGTTTGGATGCAGTGAATTGCACCCTGGATGCGGCTGTCTGCCTCCCCTGGCGTGGATGTGTTTTTATTTATTAGCCAGTTCAACCGGGTATAGACGCTCTGCCAACACTGCACTCTTTTGATTTAGTATGGCAATAAATAATGAATAAACACATTTTCCACTATAGTAAGTGTCCTGTGCTGGAGTTCTCTTTTCCTCCGTCATAAATCCTCTGTCATATATAGTCGCCATCAAGTGGAATCCTTGTATGTCCAACACCTTTGTAAAAATTGTGAAAGTAGATGAGTTAAGTAGATCTGTTGTATCTTCTCTACTACTGTGTGTTTTGTATGATGAAGTAGGGGGCCACAATATTCTGACCTGGCCTGGTGGATCCTTGTGGGTCCTTGACCTTGACATGAAAAGGTTTGGGAGCCACAATGATCTAGGCTAGTCTAGGCTATTCCATTGGTCACGTCTCTGACTCGGGGAGCAGTAGGCAGCATGAATGAATGGGGGAGGAGAAAAGGACCAGCATTGGGAGCTGCAGTATATTGTCAATGTCGAACATAAACCTCTTATTTCACCCAATTTAGGCAGCATTAGTAGTGGACATATTATACTTATATGCTAGGTCAATTATACAGAAAATGGACTGTTAGACAAATGCTATAGCTTGCTTGCTTGTGATCCTTGATGCCTATTTTCTATGCAGGCCTATTGGATGCTTACTGTAAAATAGCACTCGATTAAGAGCGTCTGCTATTAATGCCTGAATTGTAAGCTCCATATTCCAACTTTCAGCACATCCATACGTGCACCACGTACGATTTGAGCTTGTAGATCTGGTGCTTTCGCTTAAAAAATATTTGGGGGAGCAGGAGAAAATGGTATGGGGGCAGCATTTTCAGTTACAGGACTTTTATTAAGCAATTAATCATCAATAATAATAGCATGCATAAAGCTAAAGGTCTGACTCAGAGAGTTTTCTGTTTTCAATGATCAAATGGTGTTGGTTTGGTGGTGCCGCCACAATTGTAATTGTAGCATAGTGTTTCAAATCATTTAAAAAATATATATATCTTTAAAATTTGGGTTGTTTTGCTTGCTATCATGTTTGGTGGGGCATTCTGGGCATTTAGGAAGGCATTGCCTCCCCATGCCCATGCTTAGATCCGGCCCTGGTGGGCATGTGTGTGTGGCTGCAGTCTGATTGTGTGACAGTGCGTGAGCTACTCATATGAGTGAGGGACAAATGTACTAGGCCTAGACTTTGGTACTAGACTTTGAGAAATAGACGTGAGAACAATTTTCCAGTTGGCTCCAGTCCTGTGTCATTCATTGCCTCAGTGTGTCAGGGTGGAATGCATGACCGCTGTGCCACCGCTCCCCTCCGTACCGCTGCTGAATGGAACCACCTACTGTATGGATGGAATGGATAGAGCCTCAGATCTGCCCAGCAACAGGCTCATTGTTTACCAAACAAATCACCCACAACACAGCCCTGAGTATACATTCTACTACCACATGCAGGATGATGAGGAGGGCATGCACGCGGCGCGCACACGCACACACACACACACACACACACACACACACACACACACACACACACACACACACACACACACACACACACACACACACACACACACACACACACACACACACACACACAGCAGCCCCAGTGACAACGCAGTAAGTTTTGAACGTGATGTTATGATTTGTGTGTGAGGGTCTGTGTGTGTGTGTGTGTGCATGCACATGCACATGCACATGCACATGCACATGCACATGTACATGCAGGATGATGAGATGGCCATGCACGCACACACACTTGTGTACGTGCACACACGCACTGAGCAGCTCCAGTGACACTGTTGGTTTTGTGTGTGTGTGTGTTTGTGTGTGTGTGTCTGTGTGTGTGTGTGTGTGTGTGTGTGTGTGTGTGTGTGTGTGTGTGTGTGTGTGTGTGTGTGTGTGTGTGTGTGTGTGTGTGTGTGCGTGCGCGCGTGCGTTTGGGCTGCTGCTCTTTATGATATGGAAGCCCATATACCGCCCTCTGCTGTCTGCATGTTGTACTGAATTCAGTGAAAACATGAGTTCAATGAGGTTAAAGGGAATTCTTTTTTTATGGAAAGCCTGCCGTCCACACAGTTTGAATATTTGTCAGGCTGGCAGGAGGAAACACAGAGGGAAAGTACAGTCGTGGAGGTCAAATGGTGGACGGGGTGTGATTCTGCGCTGCCAGCAGGTAGGGTGTGGGCATTTTGTAAGGCAATTGCGTCACTAAAACATTGAAAAACACAGCAGTGGAATTCTCACATACGGTAGTACTGTACAGTGGTTGTTTCATACTTACCAGTTCAAGGACAGGATCCAAACCACAAGTTAACCACAGGAACCCTGCAGCCCATGCATGCGGCACATTTGAGCTTTGGTTATATTCGGCCAAAGCAATTTGTTCTAGACTAGAGTCAAACGTGAGGAGGCCTAACATAGGGACTCTGGGCGGTCAACAAAAAGGAACCAAGGTTCATTTTTTAGTTTATTATTAGAGAAAGTAAAGTTTTATTTTTTCTTCCCTTCCTTCCCTTTCACGATATTGGCTATTTTTGACAGTGAGCATTTGAACACAGAGCTAAGCATTTATTTTTGAAATAAAAATGGCATACTGTGTCTAAAAGCTCATTTTTGTCACCTCCTTCAGTAGATCTTATGATCTTTTGTGGCCAGATGTGACCAGATGGCCTGGTGGGACTACAGCACAAAATAAAACAATTTGCTATGCTTAGCCGCATATTTGCCCCCGCTAACCTAAAAAAAGTAAACAGCCAATGATGCTAAAACGACAGAAAGCAGACAATAAAAGGAAAATAACAGTCATATTTTACTTTCTTTAATAACAACCTAAAACATCAACCTTGTTTGGTTGTCCTTTAAGTTGCTAATGGAGTTGCAATTGGGTTTCGGGTGTGTATACATTTTCAGAGTCACAAATAAACACAGGATTCAAATCTATACAACCTCAAAACATCCAATACCCACTTTTCTATTTAAAATGTTGTAGCACACTCACCCATACTCACTCATTTACATTTCTTGTAAAGCTTTGCTATTGTTGGGGGGAATAACTTGTGCATCTATAATTCTATATCCTTGTGAGCGGCTCCACGCCCAAATGTGTAAACCTGTGTTAATTATTTGTGTATGTGTATCTGGTTACCGTACAAACAATGAACTCTTCAGCATGCCACTGTTTGAAACACTCCCACTCATTCTTCCGGCTGCCTAAACTACAATCTGGAGATGACGTACATGAGCCATCGCGATGCTATTTTCAGCTGAACGGAGAGAGAGAGAGAGAGAGAGAGAGAGAGAGAGAGAGAGAGAGAGAGAGAGAGAGAGAGAGAGAGAGAGAGAGAGAGAGAGAGAGAGAGAGAGAGAGAGAGAGAGAGAGAGAGAGAGAGAGAGAGCATTGGAGACATGCTGAGTGAGAGGGTGCAATTTGTGTTTCCGTTTTCCCCTGCAGAAGTTGGGACTTTCATGCAAAGTGATCAAAGTCCCTTAAATGGCACATTGTGCAAGACATGACATCCCTGTCAATGCCAGGAGGACTGGGAGTTTGATAGAAGAATGATGTATTTCTGTCAAGTCTAGATTCAAAGGCAGAAATAATCTTCCACACTATTACCCTATAAATGTTTTGGTGCTATATGACTCATGCTGTACTATTAGACAGTGTATACCCACAGACAGCACTCACTCAATCAGTAGTAACTTTATCAGTGATAATGTATGACGAACGGTATGTCTTCGTGTCAGTTTATTATATGTCTATGTCTATCTAGTGGAATTCTAGTTAAAGGAAAAAATAATCCCAGATTTAGTCATAAAAGCAATACCATTAACATTTTAAAACATGTATTATGAATTAATACTTGCATCTTGGGTTTAATTTCGACCCGTGATTAACCTCGGTCATCATTACATATTTTTAGATCAGTTAGCTCGGAATGCTACAAGTCTATCTCTTTTATGGAAAAGGACGACTGACCAAAGGTGCTCTTGCACTTCCTTCCATCCATCATCAGCGTTCCCTGTTTACAGTGGTGGGAAAAGTACTCAAATGTTTTACTTAAAGTAATACCAATAATGAAATGTATACCAAAAGTAAAATTATTCACAGTGCAGAATGTCTAGGTTTTCAAAAGATCTGCAAGCTAGTCACGGCACATACAGTGATGGTCTCTCTTCTATATTGTTGCTGTGGGTCAGAAACCACTCATATTCATCTTTTTGTTTGTTTTAATTAATGCTAAATAAATCATACTAGGCACACTACTGTATATACAGTGTCACATAAAAGTATGAACTATAGCAGATCTGTATGTTGGAAATGCAGCGAGCATCCAGTGTGTTGATCTGCTGTTCTTTTTTAATCCTGAAAAGTGCACACTTTTGGAAATACAGTATATGAGGTTTTCACCCAACGGCAACAATGATGGCATTTTGGACACACTTCGTGCCTGGAGCGAATGATGCAATTAAAACACCGTCCCAATCTGTCACAACGTCTGACACTAAACATGGGTTGGTTGGCCGCTTCCACAACCACAGGAGTGATCCATAGATCACACAGTGTACAAGCCACCACCCACAACAAAGAACATTCCTGAGGTTTTTTTGAACCTCGGCAACGTCGACATCATCATAGCCAGAGAGATGGTCCACCGGGAGAAAAAAAGAAAACCACCCTTTGAAGTGACGAAAAATAATGAGCCTGCAAAGACGTGATGGTATGATCTGCGGTGGACACACCGAGGATGGTGGACGCTTTATCCGCCTACAGTATGGTGACCGTGCTTCTCAAGTTGAGGTCAGGGGTACCCTAGGGGTCATTGGTGGGAGGGGGATTCCAGGGGGTCCCGCATTTTGCAAAATACAGCGTTGATACAGCGGCAAAGACTTGTGATTGTGTTTTACTAATTGATTTGTTTTAGTGATCGTTTTCTCTGCCCTGGCTTCTTACTATTTTCTACACAATAGACCTTTCAGTAAGCCCCTCCCCAAACTGCTATGGTCCAATCACAGCTAAGCATAACATGTGATAGACAAACCTCTCCACCAATAGCTTTACTATATGATAAAACAATGTTTTAAAAAATAAATGTCACACACACATTTTTCCACTGCATAGGGCATGCCTTGTTCATGGATTTGGGAGAAATCTAAAGGTCTATTGTTTGTTTGCTTGTATTTGAATTGGTTTACATGGTCTGTGATGTTTACCATTTTGGATGATGCTTTTATTTTTTTAAATCACTTCGTTATGCTGTTTTGAAAGGAGCTATTTTAACCCTACTTTAACACTGCGGCAATACAGTAGGTCGACAAGCATTACAATGTGTTGGGATGTGTACATGTCAAAATACTGATAATTAATTGAAACGTTTGTTATGATGTATTTAGGTTTTTCAGATTTTGGCATGCATTTATTATAACGAACAGAAGCACAACAAAAATAACAATTCCAATGGAATAGGGCTGTTGGTCAGTCAGCTCATCAGGAGTCAGACCTGCTAGTTTGCAGGTTAAAGCCAGGGGCGTTCTGTTCAAGGTCATCCTGAGCTCCCAGGCTGCTAAACGGACAATTGCTGCAGTGCAATTAGGGCCCAGAATTCAATAACAATTATCATCCATCAAACGCCCACTGGTTCCAGGCCAGGCATTAATAGGTGTGCTGCATGGAGTCAAAGTGCATGCATTTTCTCAAATCTAGAGAATATTCAATCAATTTCACTTGAAGCTTTTTCAAGTGTTTTATTTTTCATAGGCTAGCCTATGCAAAACATCAATGCCCAACGAATTCTAGTATGCGGTAACAGCCTATCTTCAAGCTCACAGTCAAAACACCCATTTTAGACATGAGAACAGTTCTAAAAATGCCTTCTAAATCCCAACCTAAGTTTTCGAAAACATTAGCAAAAAGTATGTTGCTATAGGTTATAAGCTATGGTCCAATGTACATACATGTAACATCTACGCCAAAAGAGATTATTAGTAAATAATAATAATAATAAATAAACAATTAGAACATATTTTTCAGTGATTCCTTAAATCGATTAGTTCACCCCACATCAGATAGATCCGCACAGAAAAGAGGTGAAGTCCAACGGCCGCCATCACTTGGCCAGCGGATTGGTTGGCCTCTTGGTCCTGTCATTAACTAGCCAGCGGATTGGTTGGCCTTTTGGTCCTGTCATTAACTGGCCAGCTCTCACTAGGTCCTGTCAGGCTACAGCGCCATATAGACCCTGCATGGCCAGTGGTGGAAAAAGTAAAAGTATCAATACTATACATTTAGAAGTACTCTCTGGTATTCTGAGATGTACAGTCTGCAATGGAGTTTAACAATTAAAAATACTCAAAATACCTCCAAATGCTACTCAAGT